>JAHLJT010009355.1:4433118-4531834 GCA_031308135.1 Acheta domesticus | reverse complement strand
GACCAATTGATGTGTGACAATGAAGAGGGTGAAAAATTAGAAGGATAATGATTTTTTTTTTTCAAACTGCGCAAAAAATTGAAAATTAATTTAAAGCACTGTAGATTTGTAATATTAATAATGTATTGTGTTATTCGTTTTGAATACAGATTCATCTTTGTGAAAACCATTTTCTAATATTTTTTCACAATTTTAATATACATTTTTTAAACTTTATTCTAAGAATTGGATCTTATTATTAATTACCCATTTATCTGTTTATTCAAAAACAAGTGAAATTGCATCAATCAATGATTATTTCTGTATTTTTTGACAAGGAATCCAATGAAAATAGTCATTTTGTTCCTAAACGACTTGTTCCTAATCGAATCATGTTGTTTGACGTGAATTCTAAAAAAAAACTTCTTAAAAAAAATAAAAAGTAAGATTTTCAGTGAAAATCGTCCCTTATATTGGGCTTAAGTACAAAATATCCAAATAAACACATCTGTGCACATCTTGAAATTTGATTAAAGAATACAATTTGTTACGTCACATATTAAAAAAATCCAAATTCCACCTTGATTCAGTGTCAAAAGTGAGAAGAGGGTAAAAATAACTTTTTCATATGACATCACCTATGGTAAGAGAAACCATTTAAAAAATTGTTTTTCTAGGTTATTTTGGGTGTAGAATAAGATTATTCTCTTCTAGTTTTGTCGTGGGCCAATTTTACTATCTTATTCCGCTACACCCTTTGAGTAAGTGAGGTGACTTGTATTTATAATGCTTGCTTTTATTTTGGAATGATTGAATTTTTTAGTTCTCTGCTCTACCAAGACACATTGGATCTAATTCTCTTAATAATTCACTATTTTGGAATAATTAGTATAATATAATAGTACAATATGTGGGTAGAATATCTCAATACATTCTGAGAGTAAGATTCACATGGCATTCAGTAGGGAAAAAAAAAAATTGACTTGACCGCTGAAATAATCATTAAGTCAATTTATTACACGCTGCCTTCTGAAAGTTTCTAAATAAAACAAAGCTGTGAGTAGCAGTTTTTTCCCAATATGTCAATTTTCATTAGTTACACGTGGGAAATTATCGGTTTCTGTGAATTGGAGTGGAAAAATTTTAGGATTTGTTTGGGCTTGGGAAGTAAAGTGTCATTTGTATAAAAGCCATTTATTAAATGTCTCAATTTGCTATTGGACAATTTCTGAAAGTTAAACATTCCAGAACTGTCAAACCAAGGGAAAATACATGGCACCAATTTGCAACATGTGAATGGAAGCACTTTAATATAATTTGTTTTGAAGCCATTTTAATGCTTCTTTGTCCATTTTCTGTTTCAGCAGGTAGGGACGTTCTACGTTCAACATTTGCTCCTGCTACTGGACATTCACAGGACGTTGTTTGTGCTTTGCTTTCTTCTTCCTGGAAATTCTTGTCCTGGTTCAGTACAGTTGAAGACTTTTTTGTAGTTTGTCTGGCACTGACAGTTCTATGCATTTTAGCAATTCTAGTTTCCTTCGTGGTTCCGCAATTTCATTTAAAAGCCACTTTTCTATTTTGTGGCCACCCTGCCACGTCTAACGGGTACTCCTGTCGAGTTACCCGGTGCTCTGATTTCGTTGAAGAATCTTATTCGTAACAGGGGTGACAATCATGTTCGGGGTCATGAACTGAGCCACGTTTGTGCATTAGTACGAGGATTGCGATCGAATGGGAAACCCATGGGCCTGCGGTCAGGGTACGGCTGGTTGAAGATGCCACAGTAGGTGTGGCCTTGAGAACATGAATTCGGCTGTGGGGTGGATTTACCTGAAACAGAATTATAAAGTTAATCCATCATTATTAAGAGCCTTACTCTCTCCAGTGATATTTGTAAAAAAATATTTCACTTTTTTGAAACAGCATTGTTTAAACATCTCCACGTTATACATTGCGGTTCTCATGCTAGTTTGTTAATTTTTTGGGAGTTTAAATAAAACAATGCCCCATTTGTGCAAACCGAGTAAATGTGAGCCAATGGCGCATAACTCGTCTTACCCTGTCGTCGGCGTAGTTGGACACCATGACGAAGAGGTCGGCGGCGAGCCCCTCCTGCGAGCCCTTGGGCACGAGCATGTGCTGGGGCCAGCCGCAGCCGCAGTAGTTGAACTGCTCCTGATCGGGGCTGCCCGCCTGAGGCGGCATCACGCTCGTGTCCCGGAAGGTGCGCTCGTAGGGCACGGACACGGCGCTCTCGGTGCTGCGGCGCTCGATGGTGTTGGCACCCGGCTGGACTGGAAACGGAATCGAAACCTCCTTGAGACGATGACCTCAAAGTGGCTTCAGCATTTGGTTCTAGAGGATTGTTGCTTTCTACTCGCCAAGATCCGATGCAATTGATTATTTCTCCGTTTAGTGTATGTTAATATCGGTTTGATCTTGATGTTAGATTTGTATATTGTCACGAGATAAAAGAGTAAGCTTTCCTTACACAAAATGCCATTTTCTTAGAGTGTTTGTATTTTGTAAAATTAATCTAGTGAATGTCAATTAAATCCTTTTAAGACTTATTATTTTCTATTTCTATTTGGTCTATTTCTTAGTGGGTTAAATTGTTTATGATCCATTTTAACCACCTAACCCTGATTTTATTTTACTATTTTTATGGTAGAATCATTGATGATTCCCTTCCCACGCAGCTCATATCATTCAGCCATAATGCTATGAAATTAATATTTTCAAGAAAAAAATTTAAAAAGTGTATAAGTTTTGAACGTTGAAAGAATATTTTTATTACGTAAATCAATATTAAGGGTTTAATATGTTTAAATTTTACTACAAATTTTCTTCAGTAAAAAATTGTTTTATCAGGTAATTACGAATAAAAAAAATCAGCTTGAAAATCTGTTGTGTCATTGTTTGGAGTCTTGCCTGGTCAGAAAGAGAATGTCACAAGTGTGATGGTGTTATAGTGCGATTTTTCTAACTTTGCCCCTCAAGCCCCTTTGGCCACGATGGAATATCACACGGCATTTGTCAAAGCGGGGCAGCGGGGAGAGAACGTACGCCTATGGGCCTAGTGCGCTGTGTAGTGGAGTAGGAGGAGGACTCACAGTTGAACTGGAACTTGTCCATCTCGATGAAGAAGAGGCGCTGCTCGCGGAAGGTGAGCGGCGTGCCGCGCTCGTCGAAGCGCGGCGCCAGGAAGATGCGCACCGTGCCCGTGCGCGCAGCGCCGCCGTTCGTCACCTGCGGGGACCAGGACATGGTTTTCATTTCTTTTATTGGTAGTCAGTTTTCGTCCAATATTATTGAAAATAAATTCGATTCGTAATTCCACTTCCATTCTATTTGAATAGTGCAGTGCTCCCGCGTAGGCGAACTGGTGGCCACAGTCACCTGCGGCAGCATGCAAGGGTAGGGTTAGGGAGCTGTTCCGCTAGGTGGCCTTGGCTGAATCCTACATTTAAATTGCCACGAAACGATTCAATGGAAAAGTGTGTCAGTTGTACCAAAAACGCTCCTTGCTTCCTTTGTACAGAAGGGTAAAAAAATGCTGCACTCTGTCAACATTTCAGCGACATCGAGTTTAGCTGCTACCACATTTGAAACACGGGTAATCCTACGAACGAGTAACAAAACCTTCTGCTGCAATAGTGGAACGTCAATCATCCGAACTCTTCAATTTCTCTGAATAATTTCTTTTTTAATACGGTACTGTACACTATAAGTATTCATTTTCTTTTGTAATACTAAATATTGAGAATGATTCCCAATATGATTCACAGTAACGAGATACCGTACTATAGTCGATCATCTGACTTAAGAGAACTTTGACAAATCATACAATAAATGCTTAAGAACTCTAAATGTTTATTATTAGCATAATACGCTTTTCACCACCTTTAGGTGCAAGAGAACTAACGGTACATTGTTAAACAAGGGATCGTAAATGTTTAACATCTGTCATTCACTCTGAATGTACTTTGTTGGCAGAAAACCCACCGCCTTCTGGTAGCGTACATAGATGTTATGTTCGTTTATCCCAGTAATCGAATATCCGAACCCGTTTATCCGAATTATCGAACATGTCAGGAGACTTCTTGAAAGCAAATTATGCAATGACTCAGTTTTAATTCTCATGCGCGATTGGCAATGAGATCACTTGTAAATTTATATTTTTAAAACCAAAATAAAATTTAATATATGTAAGTAAGAATTCAACTTCTTGGATATTAATAGAGAATTAGTAGGTAAGCACCATTTCTATTGTTTGTGCCCATGACCAAGTACAGAATCACTAGTGAGAAAGAATAATATTTTCTGACAACCTCAAGTGTGCTGCGCTCCCGCGCAGAAAGGAGCAACTTTATCATAAGCCTCTTTTCTCAGTCGTATGCTAGCATATCGGGACTCTGGTGTCTGGTGGACGTGGATGAAGAGGACAGGGGGAATTTTGCTGTCTGCGCACGCTTGTTGCTCGTCGCTATCTCGCGGCAGACGCTAGAAACATTTTAGCGTCCAAGCAATCAGAGGCCAGCGTGCAACAACGCGCCGAATTCGATCAAAGGAATGACTTTAAAATTAATACAAACGTGCTTCGCTCAAGGGACCACTCGTAAGACGATCGATACAATTGGCTTACTATTGTAGGCGGGGGTGTTGCCTGACCTGGATGCGGTAGCTGAAGGGCGTGTGCTGCAGGTGCGTGACGCGCACGAAGACGGGCCCGCGGGGCGCGAAGTCGAGGCCGCGCGAGAGGTCGATGTCGCTCACTTGCCAGAAGGTGTTGAGCTCGTTGGCGCGGCCCAGCCCCTGCGTCTGCACCTGCGCCGACGCCACCTGGATGCCCTCGAAGCCAGCTGCACAACAGAGCACACGGTGCATTACTCGCCACGCTCCATTTCGTCGCTTCGGCGAGCGGTTTTGAAACTAGCCCAAAGGTCTGCGAAGAAATTACCACTCGCATTTGGTTAGTTACAAGAGACTCCCGTAACCCAAAGGAAGCCAGAGTGGGGGGAGGGGGTACCTGCTGGAGGGTGTAGGGCAGGCAGCGTGCGCTTGTGCTCGTGGAAGACGTCGTCCACGAAGGAGTGCAGGCGGTAGAAGAGCGGGTCGCGCATCGCCGTCGTCGGCTCCGCCACCACCGAGAACGTCTCCTGCAACACACGCTCAAGTCACTTGTGCTTTGGGTTGGGAGGGATTCTTTCTACTCCCACCGCATAATTCTGTCAGTTGATGGCTGCATAATGATACGGTACAGGTGCTTCACCAATCACAGAAAGCTTACAAACCAAGTATTGACAGTTCATTAAGCATTGACAATCTTAATAGTAAATGTTTCTTTCGACTGTATATATCAGAATGAATTTAATATTATATTCTGCTTCTAAGTTTCAATTTGTCTGTTATTATTAGTATTTTTACCGTGAAACTATTATTGAAAATAAAGGAATCGTAATTTCACTTTGATCCTATTTGACTAGCGCAGTGGTAGTTATTGGAGAGAAACATTTGATTAACGTTAAGATTGGTTAAGACCTGAACTCCAGTCATTTTGGGTTAATATGTTGCTGCCGTGTGGTTTTTCCTAAAAAAAGTCTAGTTTGAAATGTCTAGTGAATCAAAGGGAGGACTTCACACCTCTAGAAATAAGAGAAAAAGCGAAAATGGTGACGTCGGAGTTTTTGCCGCAACTTCTGTACCCCTTCATAGGTGGTGCTGGTAAAACAAAGAATTCTAGCGGCCGGCTGCTCTGATCGGGAGTTTTCCCGTGGTTTCTCCGATCAACACGAAGCGAATGCCTAAGCAGTACCCTAACAGACCACAGACCGCGCCGCGATCTTTCCTTCCTCTTCCTTGTGCTATCCTCACCCCTTACACACACACACACACACACACACACAACACACACAGTAACATGTACCACACCACCACACACGCCGGGAGATCGGTCGCGAGTCGAGAGCTTGTCCCGGGCTGGTGTGGTTGAAGAAACCCCCGACGATAGGTCGGCGCCAGATCTCGCCATCCAGCGGGGAAAGATCGGCGCCGCCTCCCGCACTACCCTTCCACGCCCTGTGGATGGTGCCGGCGGGGCTCACCAAGTGGCTGTGGGTCGGGGTCGTGCATGAGGCCCAGGGCCACGTGCGCCAGGTTGTGGAAGTCGCCCGTACAGGTTGAGGTTGACGGACAGCGGCGGGCTGGCCTCCATGATGTTGCCCAGCAGGTCGATGCCCGACACCTCGTCCAAGCCGCACGAACTCGCCGTTCTCCTGGAGCCATTCAGAAGCAGATAATCACATAAAGCGAAAGAATCAACATTAATAAAATGCAAAATTGCGACGTAGTGTCCAGAATTTGACATCAAAGATAAATGGTAGCATTTTAATAAAAAAATTGTCACTATGGTATAAAAAACTTGTCACTTCGTAAAATTCATCTGGACAAGTCGTATGACACAAGTCACTTTTTCAAAAAATTGGTTACAGGTTCTCAGAGTTTACATTTGTAGGTACTGTACAGATCATTGAATAAAATAAGCCAAAGTACATCAGAGTTTACATATACATAAAGAAATCCAAAAGTATGCAAAGCTATGGGAAGTTAACCAACATGTTGAGATCAAATATTACGACATTCATTGAACGATCATTAAACTACGATTCATTAAAATTTTGGGAAAGAGTTGTACGGCTAATCAAGTAAAATTAAATTTTCAATAAATCTACTCTTTGAAATAGCTGATAATTTGGCGTCAAATTTAACAACTTGAGCTACAAGAATTTGAGCAAGCTTGTAGAACTACATCGATGGATGAGGGTAGTAAGTAGGAGACTTCGGCAACTTCATACATATCGAAATTAGTGGAATATCATAAAAAATCCCTTTTCCGGAAGTATTGCGGGAGAGACTATAGCAGGCAACTTTACATTTATTGTTTTGAATATTCCAAGTTATTATGTTAGTATATCTAAAATAACAAAAATTAAAATGTATTTAAATGCATATAATTGAGCTGAATTTACAATTGATGATAATAAATAATAAACAGTTATCAAAACATTCCTCCAATAGTGAAACATTTTTTCGTCGATTTCTATGCATATTTGAGGTTTTGGTGCATTAATTAGTCCTTTGCCATATTGCTGCCTGTTTATATTCTTACGTTAAAATCTTCGAAATTAAGATTCAATGTCTTGTCGCGTTTTTTCACTTCATGCCATCAAGACAATTTGCATATCGAAAGATGACGTGCATTTCATATGCCATGTGACTGCTGCTCGATTTTGACATTATAAATTTACCGAATTACCGACATTACCCATCCATATAAATGTAAAATATGCCCCCTTTTTGTTGTAATTTGTCCACAATTGAGGCTTCCGGGTGTAGGGAATCATTTCTGACATTTTGCGAAAGTAAAATTATTGACTTTCCACGTCCTTCTTGTAAATAAACATGGACTCTCTCTGTACATCATGTTAGCTTTAGAGTCCAAAAATCTGACAATTAAATACATTCTTATTTTATGTTTCATTAGTTGTGTGCAGCACATTTCCGTTAGCTAATACCATCATTGCACTTTCGTAAGTAACGTCAAATGTCAGCTACTATTGTTTCCGCCCGAAAGCGGTCATTGTAATTATGTAAATGTAAATGTTTAAGTGGTTAGGCGGAAGGCCTTACGGCCTGAACCTCACCAGAAATAAAGACATTATTATTATTGTTATTATTATTATTGTTATTATTATTATTGTTATTATATTATTGTTATTATTATTATTGTTATTATTATTATTGTTATTATTATTATTGTTATTATTATTATTGTTATTATTATTATTGTTATTATTATTATTGTTTATTATTATATTGTTATTATTATTATTGTTATTATTATTATTGTTATTATTATTATTGTTATTATTATTGTTATTATTATTGCTATTGTTATTGTTATTAATATAATGTGGACTGTACGTACCCGCTGCACGCGTCCGCTATGGATGGCCTCGTAGATGCGGTCGCGCCACCGCTCCAGGTCCGCCAAGTCGAAGTTGAGCTGCATGTCCTCGCGGTTTATGTCCTGCAACAGGGCGTTCGCAACGCCTTCACACACTGTTCGATGCCCAAGTACCCGTTTCACGCCTTAGACGTTTGGAACATTATTCCACCCTTGAACCTCTGTATCTTTGACTCCTGTAAATAAATTTGTTACTTTTCAAATCATTTTACAGAAGAGCAATACTTTGTCATCCGATGATTATTAGTACGAATGTTGTAGCGTTAATAAACAGATGTCTTTTTTATTTTAATTCTCACCATTGTAGCGTAAACAATAAGAATACCGTCTTTTTGGGGTATTGCGATATTGTAATTATGTTCGTAATTCAAATGCGCCAGCCATTTAACTTATCTGATTGTACACAAGATTAGATTACTGGGAGAATCCTGTTGTAAACCTGTCTCATTTTCAGCTCATAAGGCGGACTTTTCAGCTTATTCACTGGGTCAAAGTGCTCTAGTAATTATTTAGAGGCTTTAAACATCCGTCATTCCTTAATTCGTTTTGTTATCTACTAATTATTTCGTTCCACTTAGAAAAGAAGGCAGCCAATAAGGTGTTTATTTAAAGCAAGATAGTCGGCAGATGTTTCTCAGAGGTCTTTGCTCTTGGGCGCTCCAGTCATTAGTGTGTCATTTTCCGCAGATTTCCTTCTACGAAAGCCATTAACAGAATTACAATTTGTGCCCAACGAACATCAGTATTTGCTGAAGCAAAACTGCTACTTTCTATCATAGGGAAAGATTATATCGCCTTTTTGGTGACTTAACTAAGCACTAATGTAATTCTAATTGTAAGCTCAGTGGAGTATGACACTGGGGAGTTTTAGCGCCAGGCGTAAGGAGACATCTCTAAACTCTATTGATCAAGTGACTGACGACTTTATACGTCGTAATGAAGAACGTTCAGAAGAGTTTTAGTAAATAGCGTCATTGCGCTAGTCATTATGACAACAGAAGTATTTCAAGCGTTGAACAAAAATTATGCATAATGTCAAAGAGTGTACGGTAGTGGCGACATTTCAACTACGATACGAGTCAAGAGTAACAAATCTACATTGTGCACGGAGTTTTAGATTTTGTGGCGCTCCGCGATGAGTATGCGATCTGCAATTTTGAATCAGTTTTTCTTGAGAATGTAGAAAGAACTTGACAGAGTTCGTTATGAGCATAAGACATATCCTAACCCGATCTCCCCATAATTCGTCACACACAATTTTAAACTGTTTTTTTTGACGTAAATAAATAAATAAGATATGATTTCAACATATTTTTCGCGGATTTCTTTCGTGTCACCTCTCCAATTTTTTCCGTTAATTATTGCCAGCTTTGTGAAGTTGGTAAGGATTAATTGTAACTACCACACATACGAGCATCAGTTTATCAAAGTTGGAAAAATGCAACTTTCTCGATTTTAGGCGGCCATTTTGCCTCTTGTAAGGTGACCACTAGAGACTCCTACAGGTATGCACTATTGATGAAGGTATAAGGTCGTACCTCAGGCCTAAGGTAAGGCTTGATGACTCCCAAGTCAAGTGACAGTGCATAACGCCGCTAACTTACGCGTGGCGCTAAAACTCCCTGATGAATAAGCGCGGCGCGCGACGTGACTGGTCAGAGGCGGCTGGCGACGAGGGAGTCCAGCTTTGAGAAGTAGCCGCCCTCGCTGGGCTCATCAAAGCACTAGTGTAATGCTAATTGCAATGTCTCACCGAGGGGCGCGTGCCGGCGTGGCGCGGTGGGCCAGACGCGGCTGGCGACGAGGGAAGTCCAGCTTGGAAAAGTAGCCGCCCTCGCTGGGCTCGTCTAAGCACCAGTGTGATGCTAATTGCAACTATCTCACCGAGGGGCGCGCGCCGGCGTGGCGCGGGGGCCAGACGCACTGGCGACGAGGGAGTCCAGCTTGGAGAAGTAGCCGCCCCTTGCTGGGCTCGTCTAAGCACTAGTGTAATGCTAATTGCAATGTCTCACCGAGGGGCGCGCGCCGGCGTGGCGCGGGGGCCAGACGCGGCTGGCGACGAGGGAGTCCAGCTTGGAAAAGTAGCCGCCCTCGCTGGGCTCGTCTAAGCACCAGTGTGATGCTAATTGCAATGTCCTCACCGAGGGGCGCGCGCCGGCGTGGCGCGGGGGCCAGACGCAACTGGCGACGAGGGAGTCCAGCTTGGAGAAGTAGCCGCCCTTGCTGGGCTCGTCTAAGCACTAGTGTAATGCTAATTGCAATGTCTCACCGAGGGGCGCGCGCCGGCGTGGCGCGGGGGCCAGACGCGGCTGGCGACGAGGGAGTCCAGCTTGGAAAAGTAGCGCCCTCGCTGGGCTCGTCTAAGCACTCAGTGTGATGCTAATTGCAATATCTCACCGAGGGGCGCGCGCCGGCGTGGCGCGGGGGCCAGAAGCGGCTGGCGACGAGGGAGTCCAGCTTGGAGAAGTAGCCGCCCTCGCTGGGCATCGTCTAAGCACCAGTGTGATGCTAATTGCAATGTCTCACCGAGGGGCGCGCGCCGGCGTGGCGCGGGGGCCAGACGCACTGGCGACGAGGGAGTCCAGCTTGGAGAAGTAGCCGCCCTTGCTGGGCTCGTACTAAGCACTAGTGTAATGCTAATTGCAATGTCTCACCGAGGGGCGCGCACCGGCGTGGCGCGGGGGCCAGACGCGGCTGGCGACGAGGGAGTCCAGCTTTGAGAAGTAGCCGCCCTTGCTGGGCTCGTCTAAGCACTAGTGTAATGCTAATTGCAATGTCTCACCGAGGGGCGCGCACCGGCGTGGCGCGGGGGCCAGACGCAACTGGCAACGAGGGAGTCCAGCTTTGAGAAGTAGCCGCCCTCGCTGGGCTCGTCTAAGCACTAGTGTAATGCTAATTGCAATGTCTCACCGAGGGGCGCGCACCGGCGTTGGCGCGGGGGCCAGACGCAAGCTGGCAACGAGGGAGTCCAGCTTTGAGAAGTAGCCGCCCTCGCTGGGCTCGTCTAAGCACTAGTGTGATGCTAATTGCAATGTCTCACCGAGGGGCGCGCGCCGGCGTGGCGCGGGGGCCAGACGCGGCTGGCGACGAGGGAGTCCAGCTTGGAAAAGTAGCCGCCCTCGCTGGGCTCGTCTAAGCACTCAGTGTGATGCTAATTGCAATATCTCACCGAGGGGCGCGCGCCGGCGTGGCGCGGGGGCCAGAAGCGGCTGGCGACGAGGGAGTCCAGCTTGGAGAAGTAGCCGCCCTCGATGGGCTCATCTAAGCACCTAGTGTGATGCTAATTGCAATGTCTCACCGAGGGGCGCGCGCCGGCGTGGCGCGGGGGCCAGACGCAACTGGCGACGAGGGAGTCCAGCTTGGAGAAGTAGCCGCCCTTGCTGGGCTCGTCTAAGCACTAGTGTAATGCTAATTGCAATGTCTCACCGAGGGGCGCGCGCCGGCGTGGCGCGGGGGCCAGACGCGGCTGGCGACGAGGGAGTCCAGCTTGGAAAAGTAGCCGCCCTCGCTGGGCTCGTCTAAGCACCAGTGTGATGCTAATTGCAATATCTCACCGAGGGGCGCGCGCCGGCGTGGCGCGGGGGCCAGAAGCGGCTGGCGACGAGGGAGTCCAGCTTGGAGAAGTAGCCGCCCTCGCTGGGCTCGTCTAAGCACCAGTGTGATGCTAATTGCAATGTCTCACCGAGGGGCGCGCGCCGGCGTGGCGCGGGGGCCAGACGCAACTGGCGACGAGGGAGTCCAGCTTGGAGAAGTAGCCGCCCTTGCTGGGCTCGTCTAAGCACTAGTGTAATGCTAATTGCAATGTCTCACCGAGGGGCGCGCACCGGCGTGGCGCGGGGGCCAGACGCGGCTGGCGACGAGGGAGTCCAGCTTTGAGAAGTAGCCGCCCTTGCTGGGCTCGTCTAAGCACTAGTGTAATGCTAATTGCAATGTCTCACCGAGGGGCGCGCACCGGCGTGGCGCGGGGGCCAGACGCAACTGGCAACGAGGGAGTCCAGCTTTGAGAAGTAGCCGCCCTCGCTGGGCTCGTCTAAGCACTAGTGTAATGCTAATTGCAATGTCTCACCGAGGGGCGCGCACCGGCGTGGCGCGGGGGCCAGACGCGACTGGCAACGAGGGAGTCCAGCTTTGAGAAGTAGCCGCCCTCGCTGGGCTCGTCTAAGCACTAGTGTGATGCTAATTGCAATGTCTCACCGAGGGGCGAGCGCCGGCGTGGCGCGGGGGCCAGACGCGGCTGGCGACGAGGGAGTCTAGCTTGGAGAAGTAGCCGCCCTTGCTGGGCTCATCTAAGCACTAGTGTAATGCTAATTGCAATGTCTCACCGAGGGGCGCGCACCGGCGTGGCGCGGGGGCCAGACGCAACTGGCAACGAGGGAGTCCAGCTTTGAGAAGTAGCCGCCCTCGCTGGGCTCGTCTAAGCACTAGTGTGATGCTAATTGCAATGTCTCACCGAGGGGCGAGCGCCGGCGTGGCGCGGGGGCCAGACGCGGCTGGCGACGAGGGAGTCTAGCTTGGAGAAGTAGCCGCCCTTGCTGGGCTCATCTAAGCACTAGTGTAATGCTAATTGCAATGTCTCACCGAGGGGCGCGCACCGGCGTGGCGCGGGGGCCAGACGCAACTGGCGACGAGGGAGTCCAGCTTTGAGAAGTAGCCGCCCTTGCTGGGCTCGTCTAAGCACTAGTGTAATACTAATTGCAATGTCTCACAGAGGGGCGCGCGCCGGCGTGGCGCGGGGGCCAGACGCGGCTGGCGACGAGGGAGTCCAGCTTGGAGAAGTAGCCGCCCTCGATGGGCTCTCGCCAGTTGAGCAGCCTCTGCACGCGCCCCAGCCGGTTGCTGAAGCGCTCGAAGTTGTACCTGCAACGCAGCGAAAAGATACTTACTAGGGGCGGATTTTATCTCTTCTTTTCACTTTAGAACAATGTTGTTTAGTATGGACATTAATTTTATGTTAGGGACCGTCCATAAATTACGTAATGCAAATTTGGACTATTTTGAATACCCCCTCTCCCCCTGTTACGCACCCTTAACGCGCGATTGAACTCCCCCTAAATAATTATGTTACGTTGGGGACAACAGCCCCCTTTATAAATGCAAGAAGTGAAAATAAATTACAGCTTAGTCAAAAAAACGTATTCATTTTTTGGGTGCGGCATATTAAAATTGATGTTAGTTAAAGTCTGAATTAATTGTGGATGCTGACTGAACCTAACAATAAGATTGAGAGCAAATTTTAATTCTGTTCACAAGCCGTACATAGGCCGCCGTTTTGGATGGCGCATGGGCGAGAATTACTGCGCCAATTTAATTGCATTCTTCAAAATACAACAGATCAATTTTGAGTATTTTCTTTGAAATCTTACAGATTCAATAAAAAATTGAAGAAAAATTCCATTTATTGAAACAAACTGTAAATACTTTAAATTATTTGTTTTAAAACAAATTAATTAGATAATATTTAATGGGTTAGTGTAAGACAAAAAGGAATAATCTGAACAAATGTTAAAAAATGTAAAAAATATCAATGTTACGTAATACTAATCGAATCCCTCCTGCCCCTATGTAACGCAGAGTAACGCTGCCTCAAACCCCCTCCCCCGTGTTCAGCGTTAGTAATTTATGGACGACCCATTATGACAAAAGGAAATTACGCATTTTTGTGTTTGTTTTGCATTTTTCGTCGATATCGACCAATAAGTAATTTCTTAATTTTTTCCGTCATTTTTAATACATTTTTCGCTTTTTTATCGATTTTAATATCAATATAATTGTACTTGCCCCAAATAATATTTACGAGATGCAACAAATGTTCACCACAGAATTCCTGATTCGATTTCTTCGCTCATAAATTGTAATGTCAGCCATTGTAAATATGGAATCGAAGGTTCCTGTGACGATCATCGTCTCCATTGTTAGTTCAGCCGATTTCGCAATAAATAAATGAAGACCTTTTCTTTTAAAGAAGTGTCCAAACCATACGTTTGCAAGCTGAGTTCAATTGAACAAAAGGGAGACACCTGATTTACATCAATATATCCCATAGCTTGAGATGTTCAATTCAAATGTTTTTAACGCCTTTTTTTGTTCCTATGGTATTTTAAAAATATTTTAAGAGCATTTTAATAATCATTTTTGGCAATGTTTTAGGTCGTCAAAATGCGCTTCCTAACTATTACAAATGGCAATTGATGATCTTACAATCTGCATTCGCCGGCCCCGTGGCCGAGATCGCGAATGCAGTAGTGTCGTCGTGATCTCGGACCGAGGGGTCGCGGGTTCGAGTCCAAGCCTCTGGCGTGGTTGTTTTTGTGTTCGTCCTTTCACGCCCTGTCATATCGTTTCATCCTTATACCACAACGTTACATCCAGTAGTAGTCTCTAACGACCTAGTAGTTGATGCGACCTTAAATTAAAAAAAGAAAAAAGTAGAAAGTACCTAGCGATGATCTGCTGGTGGAAGTAGTAAAAGATCTCCCCTCGCCGGTCCTTTGCGACGATGTTCCGCGGCCCGTCGAAGGGGTAGACAAGGTGCCACGCCCAGTGGTTCAGGTTGATGCCCACGTCCTCGCGGAAGTAGGCCACGCGGTGCTCGGGGTCCAGGTCGGTGCCCGTCCAGTCCAGCGGGATCTCCAGCGGGATCTGCAACGCACCGGGAGGGTTCAATTGCATTATTTGGCGTGGCGAGAATTGCGTCTGACCACGCAAATTTCGCTACGCTCCTTTCACCAACTGGCGGAGAAAAAAGTTTTACTTAGGCGACGAAACAGGAGGTTTGAATTTAGCTCAGAGGATTCATTTAGGCTTGAGGTTCTTTTACATGCAGTAACTCTACTACATAGGACAGCCGGCTTTACTTCCTCTCCGAGGGAAGACTTACGAAGGATCGTTTCGCCATTAAAATCCATACTTTTGGGTCGGGTTTGAACAATTTTTCGGGTCGAATCGGATTTGAACCCGCAATCTTGGGTATAACAGTCCGATACGCTAACCGTTACACCACCGACTCCACGAGAGTTGGCTCAGGGCGTCAAGTGAAGTCACTGCATCAACTGCCCCTGACCTGGGCGTCCTAGGGCCCCACTCCCGGCGTTGGCGGTAGGATTTTCGACTCTGAGGTAATTGTCAGTTAGGTCGAATTCAGTCGCTGTCCGGAGGAGAATCCTAGCGGCCGACTGCTCTGATCGGTACTTTTCCGTGGTTTCTCCGATCAACACCAGGCGAATGCCGGAGCAGTACCCTAACAAACGGGCCACGGACCACGCGCGATCTTTCCTTCCTCTTCCTTGTCCTATCATCTTCCCTCACACACACACACACACACACACACACACACACGCGCGCGCGCATGCACACTAACATGCACTACACTACCACACATGCCGAGAGACCGGTAGGGAGCTTAGAGCTTGTGCCGTCTGGGGCGGTGCCCCACTGGTGGGAGATACGTGGTTGAGGAAAACCCAGTTCCTGCTCTTAATTTTTCTGTATCTCTAAGTTAATAAAATCAATTATTGTGAAGACATTCTATTTAATTTTGACATCATCGGATATAGTGAACCTCTGATATGGGGCCGCCCATAAATTACGTAACACAAATTTGGAGTATTTTGAATCCCCCCTCTCCTTCTTGGACGCACCCGTAACCCTTGTTTGAACCCCCGTAAATAATTACGTAACGCTTGCGACTGCACCCTCTCCCTTGTGAATGCAAGAAGTGGGGCAAGTTGTGAGTGAAAGAAGGATGCAAAGGCGAGACAATTTTTTATCACAAGCCCTTGCCCACGCCGTGAGGGGGCAAGAGGCTACGGCGCCAATTTAAATGGATTTTAGAATAAACTACATAACAGTTTTGAATATTTTCGTCACAATTTTACACATTCAATAAAAAAGTTATGTTAGACGATCATAATTTATGGCAATTTACATCTTCTAGCTTTAATTTATTTTTGTTTTTAAATTGATTACTTAATATTTAAATGTTTTAGCACAAGTCCAAAAAATGTATTATTTCAGCAAATGTTGAAAACAAATGTGTATGTTATGTAACAATAAGCCAATACCCGCTACCCCTACGTTACTCTCTTTGGCGTTACGTAATTTATGGACGACCCTAGTGAACCAACTAAGTTAGTCCCCCGAGTTCACTATAACCGGAGTGGACTGTATTCATTATCCAGCGGTGAATAAAAACTTTCACACATTTCAGATGTTCCTTGGAAAAACTTTAAAAATTCGATAAAAAATATTTAAATTAAAGTGCAATTAGCCAAAAACCCAAATAGTTTATTCTTTTTTCTTGAAAGAGCCTCTGAAATCGGTACATTATAAAACCATAAAGTGCAGCAGAGGAAGCCAATATCTTAAAAGTTATGAATCCAATACAGCAAATTAGTGCTTTTTGAAGCAAGTTCCCCATTTTAATATGGTATACTTTGCGTTTTTATTTCTTCGCGCGTGGACGCTTGTCTTCACGATGGAATATCTCACGGTATTTCTCATCGTTCCTGGTGGTGCCGCTAGGGGTCGCATGATCGCGACTGTATCTAGCAGTGCTGGCGATCATGCGTCTCCTAACAGCACGATCGAGAACGACGCGAAATATCGTGAGATATTCCATCCTGAAGACAGGCCCCCTCGCGCCAAGAAATACAAACCCAAGTAAAAAGTACAGTATAGTTTAGAGTAAGTTCCCAGCTTTCTTGTGTACCTTTTCCCGTTCCAGAGTACGATAATTCAACAGTTTTTATGACTTTATGACCAAAAGAACTGCTTGTAGTGCAGGATTTGGCAGTAACCCTTATGATCTGAAAATAGAAATATTTTCAATTTTCAGGTAAAATAAATATTGTAATTCCAGGTTTATAGTAATTAACGATTTAATTGCCTATCCACGTTTTAACTTCACACCGGACTCTCGACTTCAGAGGAAGAATTTTCCCTTCGGCTTGAAATCCTCGTTTCCCTTTTCTTTCACAAGGAAGAGGAAAGTTGTCGAAATCTGTTGTGAAAGGTCTGTTACTGTATACAACAGAGTTTCCTCGTCAATTATATTCCATTCCCAAGGGTTCAGTTTCATTTCAAAGGAAGCAAAAACAATGCGAGATGAAGTTTAATACACCACAAAACGGAGGAGGATGGTCACGAAAGGTTTTCAGATTTATTTGTCGCGTTTTCGAAAAATCTCCTAGTGTATCTTGTGCCAAGAGTGTCAATAAATTGTTGATTATTGTGATTGATATGGATATTTTCCGTTATACGTATACCAGTTCATTATTCGGTTCCCTTGTATATTACAATTGATTCTTTTTTTGGTGGGGAAAATTTATATTATTTTGAGAAACATTTAAATTAGCACTCCACAATATTTTACAGATTTTACGACTTATAACACCGTAGACATTTTTAATGCAAATTACTTGATAATATTGCCACTGATTTAAACGATTGTCAACATTCAACTTTTTAATGCAAAGAAAAATATACGGCGATCTACCACTCTAGGAGAAGTTATAAAACTATGAAAAAATTAATAAATATGCTATAAAACGATAAATTAATTAAAATATCTGACTACATAGATTTATTTACGTTATTTTTTGTACTGTATTTTTGCATGGTGTTATTTCAAGAATTTTTGTACATTTCACTTTTTGTACTGTTTCCTGAAATGTTTCATGAAATATTTTTGTCATTGTGTCGACGTGAAATAGCGTAATGAATATAAATACAGTAATCCCCTGACATCCGCGAATTCGCTATGCGCGAGTTCCGAACGTTCGCGATTAGAGAAATCCTATTAGTTTTAACATTCGCGAGTGCGTCTTTTAGTGTACATTTTTTTTAAGCGAGCATTTTTCATTTTCTTTATCAGTCATCTGGGAACCGAAGTTGGCAGGCGTCGGAACTCTAAGTATACCTTATACCTGCAAAAATGTTGCTCATTGCTCATCGCAATCTTGCAACAGACGCTGGAAGCATTTCGTCCAAGCAATCAGAGGCCAGGTAACAACGCGCCGAATCCAATCATGGGAAATCACTTTAAAAGTAATACAGAACGTGTTTCGCTCAACGGATCATTTGTAAATTTATCGATACAACATGTAGGGTTGTTTGATGACTATTTTGCGTGGGGATGCTCAGCGTCTCCTGTGAGGATGACGAAAGGAACATGGAAGTGCTTACCCGCTCGCCGGGGTTGACGAGGTTGGTCTCCTCGCGCGCGCGCGAGAAGATGGCGCCGTCGAAGAACTTCTCCGGGAAGCGTCCGGCGAAGAGCGGCAGCTGCACGCCCCGCGTGTCGTTGCGGTGCAGCACGGCCACGCTCATGGCGTACGAGAAGAGGAACGGGTTGATGCGCTCGCGGCAGAAGGTGCCCGCCGACACGAAGTCCTCGTACGTGCGCATGCCTGCAAACGATGGACACGCTTCTGCTTTCCCGGATACTTGTGTAGGCAAAGTCATGTAATGCTGAGCGAAAAAACTGCGGATTTTCGGCAGAAATACTCCTATTACAGGGCCCTGATAATGAACTAGCGGTGCTTCAGAATGGCACAGACTTTTCCATATTAATCTTCTTTCCCTTTGTTCTCGGCTAGCTATTTGGACTTACACGTTCTTGCCAGCTGCCATCTATCACTACCCAAACTACATTTTTGACATTTTATTTTCCTGTTTCCTCATGGTAAAACGGAAATATTACTTTTATAATATTAAAGAACACTAAAGACTCGCCCTAAATAACAATTTTCTTTGAAAATTGTGCAGCAGTTTTTAAAAAAATGGCGTTTAAGCGCTACTAAAAAAATCGAAATTTGAAGCTCTTTTTCACAAAAAATTTGCAAGTTTTCAAAAAACTTAATTTAAAGTCATTTAAAGCACATTAACTTACAAATACAATACTGTTTACAAATTTCTGGAAATGTGCATATTAAGTGTGTGAGAAATCTTTAAGAAACAAAAACTACCTCAAAATGAACTTTACGTCATATTAAAGAGTGCAATTAGCACTATGCATTCAAAAAGTTTGAAACAAATTGGAGCCATTTTTGAGAAAATGACGCTTGGGCGTTTCTGAAAATGCGGAATTTTGAACGAGTGTTCACAGGAAACAGTTGAGTTTTCGAGAAACTTTATTTGACATTAGAAATTGATATTATGTGACTCCGTATCTATATATGAAAGTAAAAATTAATAAAAAAACATGGAGCCATTTTTTGAAAATGTCCCCGGGGCTTCATGTAAAGTACCCCCCAAAATTAAAATTTTGGTTTCAAATTCGAGGTACCGTGACATCAGAAGATCGATTGGGGAAAATCTGTTTTGGAAACAATCGGCTGAACGGTTTAGCTGCTAGTCTTGTTCACAGACGGACGGACATATTGTTGCCCTCAATCAATTTTTTGATACCAAGGACCCGCGAAATATGGATTCTGGCTACACCACAATTTAGAGAATTTTCCCTAAATTTAGCAACTGGATTTATCCATTTTTTCGTTACACTGTAACAAGAGTTTTCTGCCGAAAATTCGCCGTTTCTTCGCGCAGCGTTACATGACGTTCTCTCTACTCCGTAGCGAGAAAGTAAAAGGATTTCGTCATCTACTTCACAACCAGAACTTTTCCTTTTTTATTTTTCTTGAGCGAGTTACACACAGCAGTAATGGAGAAAAGTAATGTAGTGTTTTCATCAACGTGGATTTTATTACTAAGCATTTGTGAAAGTTAATAATAATAATTATTATTATTATTAATTATTATTATTATTATTATTACAATTGCCTTGTTACAGTTTCAATGAGCAAAAGTTTCACAAATGTATAATAATAAAATTCACTTTAATGAAAACGCTGTATTACATTTCTTCATTACTGCTATTTGTAATGGAGTCCGCTTTAGCTACAGGCTGCCAAATATTTACATTTGCTTAATCCAAATAGAATGTAAAGCTCATTTAGGCAACGAAACCGGCTCTGGGGCAGATCACAATCTTGTGTAACGTAATAACCTTGAATGGTTGAATCCTCGTTTGTCTTTTGCTCTTCGAGTTAAGTAGCGGGTATTTTATGTTAAGTGCAGTCTTTGTGTTAAGTAGCGGGTACTGCACGATTCTGTTTGAATCTTTAGTGTGGAGTTAATATAGAACGTTTTTCAAGGGTTGAGCCCTCTTGTGAATTTTCTTTAAGACAATAGCTTCTTTCAACTTTTTTAAAATAATTGACTTATATCATTTTCGCAATTCTATTCCGCGAGAATATTATTAATTAACCTTTGAAACTGACGAAAACAAACTTAATGTTGATTTTTAATTATATCTATTATTTTGAATAATCGTTCACCTAGAAATCAATTCAACCATTCATAGATTAACTAACTTTTCACAGAATTGTAGGATTTATAACTTTTCTATTCACAAATTTAAATGAGTGCAAGTCCGTCCAGGGATTTCGCATTAAGGCGGCTAAGTAGTATGTTGGAGATAAGCCATAGATAACAACTGAGGAAGCCAATGGCAGTATTGATGTCCACATCTAAGATATTCCAATACTTTTGATACCCGAGTATTATTAAGCATTAGTAATTGCAAAATTTGTGTTAAAAATTTTAATATATTTATCCGACAGAAGAAATTGAGAAAGTTCCTTTTTATTTTTATTTTTTAGCGTTTTGATATTTTTGTAAACAGAACCAGTTCACGAGGGTTTCTGTTATTAAGTGAAACGCAACAGTAGTCTTGATTAAGCAAAGAGTGTCTAGCGCCTCTTTGCGTAACTTCAATATGTAAACTAGAAACTGGAAACTGGATTCCTTTCTCCAAACATCCAGGCTGGTTCTAATTACAGCTTCCAATTTTGCGATTCATATAATTACGGATGAAAGATTTATCTTTTACTTAGTCTAGCGTTTCCTCGTTACATAGCCAAGCGAATACTCAAGTTGCGGAGTTGCTTTTACTTATGTCTACTTGAACGTGGACTGCACTGCGGTCCTGCGAGCTTAACTTTCTTTACAGTAGCGGCTCTCAAACTAAAGAAGTCCCTTTTCAATACGATTCCTCTCGACTAGACCTTCAAGGTTTAATAGAATTGGGTGCCGGCAGGCCTGCATTTATAGACCCCGTACTGATCATTATAACCATGTTAACTAGTGATGCTACAACAGCACGTACTTTCTCCTCCGTATTGTCACGCAAAATTACACGAAAAGTACTCAAGTTTTCGAAAAATTGTACAGGACTCTTATTTCAAAATCTATCTTTAAGGAACAGATTTCATCAAGGGAAAAATCTCTATCTTTAATATTTTGACATATTTTGTAGGATGACACCGAAAAAAATTTGAACTTTTGCAATTTTGGAAAAATTTGCGTTTTCAACGAACGTGAGACCTATTAAACGTCCTTCACACAATCTAATAACAAAATTTAATCAAAAGAAATGGAGCCATTTTTTTTAAATTTGGAAAATGTCCAAAGAGCGTCATGTAAAGTACCCTCCAAAGTTAAAATATCGGTTTCAAATTCAAGGTGCAGCGACATCAGCCAGGTTGATAAGGGAATATAAATATTGGAGAAAATCAACTGACAGGTTTAGCCGGTAGGGTGTTCACGGACAGACAGACGTTTTGCCGTCATTCAATTTTTTGGAATCTAGGACCCTAAAAACAGGGAATCTGGTTACACCACATGATAGAGAATTTTTTTTCTTAATTTAGCAGCTGGATTTATCAGGCATTTAATTTAGCGGCTGGATTTATCTTTTTCGTTATCTGGGTCCCATAATATGAATTTTTCCGGAGAAAATTTGCAGTTTGTCGCGCAGCATTTTCAGGGGAATTCTAGCAGCCGGCAGCTCTGATCGGTAGTTGTCTGTGGTTTCTCCGGTCAACACGAGGCGAATTCCGGAGCAGTACCCTAACAAACGGGCCACGAACCTCGCGCGATCTTTCCTTCATCTTCCTTGTCCTATCCTCACCCCTTACTTACAAACACTAACATGCACTACTACCACACATACCGGGAGAGCGCTCGGAAGCTCAGAGCTTGTCCCGGCTGGAGCTGTGCCCCCCCTGGTGGGAAATACCTTATTGGGGAAAACCGCACCAGTCGACGGTAGGTCGGTGGTGGATCTTGTCCATCCAGCGGGAAAAATATTATCGCCACCTCTGAAAAACACGCACTACGCTTACGGGACTAAGAAGTCATCCATTAATTACGTTAAGCTAAGGGTGGGAGAGAGCAGTGTTACGCTGCATTACATAGAGATAGGGCAGTGCGTGACAAGAGGGAGAGGGGGTATTGAAAATACTCGAAATTTGCGTAACGTCATTTACGGACGGCCCCTAATGACTTCTGTAGTTGACGCGCGTGGAATCACGAACAATCATTCAATCGCGCAGCATTCCATAACTGTCTGTCTACTCCGTAGCGAGCCAGTGAAGGCGCATTGAATGGCTTCCGCGACAGAGTCGGGATGTGGGGTGTCCGGGTGACGGCAGCCGCGGTGCGGACAGCGTAGCCAGACGCACTCACCCATGAAGATGTCGACGAGGCGGCGCGCCATGCGGCGGTGGTAGGGGATGAACATGGAGAAGTGGTCGCGGCGGCCCAGCTGCATGGGCAGCGAGATGTCGGGCACGTTGATGGCCGGCACCTCGATGGTGGTGCCGCCCGCGAAGCGGTTCGACAGCTCCGTCGCCTTGTTCTGGTACCTGCGCGGCTGCGCACAACAACATTCACAGCTATGCTTTGGAAAAGGGCCGACGGGATGCGTGGAAAGTAGGTTCAAATTCAGGGGGCCGCGACATCAGTGAAAACGATTGGGCAATATCCGCTTTGAAGAAAATCGCCTGAACGGTTTAGGCCAGGGCTTTCAAACTGCATGCGGCCCGCCGGATCTTTTTGTTCAACTATCTTTAAATTTAACCAGATCATTTTAATAAATAATAATAATAGGAAGGATATTTGTTTTATTAATCGTAAAATGACATTTAATTATGACACGTTTATATTTCGTAACTAAATTATGATTGCACATTTTGAGGAATAAATTTCCGATTTAATGATATCTGTATTGAAGAGTATATTTTATTCCGAACTTTTCGACACAGTACAACTTGCACAATGCGGAACCTCAAGGGACCAATATTTTCCTCCCGTATTAGACAAGATTTCTTTCCAAGCAATGTAATACTGTAGAATTTGTGATTGGCAGGACCGCGATTTACGTTCACATTAGACAGATTCCGCATTATACACGTTCCGCGGTGCGTAAGTTTTCCTGTCCTTTGCTCGAGATCACTCACCACGTAGTTGGGCGGCAGCTTGAAGACAACGTCCTCGTTCTCGCCCTTGGCGAAGTAGAGGGGCTCCACGGGGGCGGTCGAACAAATACTGCAGATTCGCTCGGTCGCTGATGGAGCTGCGCCGTTGCTGCAACACAAAGCGATGAACATTTTGAAGAAAATCTCAAGCTTCGACTGGAGACACATGGACGGGGGTTTCTTCAATTTGGAAAAAATCCTACACATGGTTTAGGCGCTAGTGGTGTTCAAAGACGAACGGACGGACGTTTTGCTTTCTAACGGTTTTTCGATAACAAGGACCCACAAAACGGCGATTCTGGCTATACCACGTATTAGGGAATTTATCTTAATTTAGCAACTGGTTTTATCCACTTTCTCGTTATCAGGGCTCGGCAATGAATTTTTTTCTAACGAAAATTAGCCGTTTTTTCCCGCAGCATTACATAACTTTCCCTATAATACGTATATTACTCCGTATATACGCGTGCATACGGGAAAGTAAAAAAGTGCGTTTGATACCTTTATTTCATGTTGAGACGTGTTGATTGGGCACGAAAACTCATTTCATTGTTCAGTTTTCAGCTTTCACATGTGAATTTTCATCTCGTGATAGACTTTAGTTGAGCATTTTCACGTTTTGAGGTGAAATTGTGCTTCCCGAAAGCAATTCAAAGAATTCGCGATGATCACTTTTGTTTAAAGCAGCAGGAGGTTGGATTTTCCCTCTTTACGCAGCTCGCGCTTGGGGGGGGGGGGAGCAATGATCCGAAAGTACGAGGGTTGGGGCAAGTCATGGCAACTGTTTGTTTGTGAGAATACGAGCAAAGGTTGAAAATGTAAGATCTGCACATGAAAGGGTCGAGTATGAATTAAGCGCATGGACATTCTCAAAATATTTATTAAAGAATTTCAAATTACAGTACTGGTTTCATGTTCCAAAGCATTTTAGTATATACGAGTTCACAACATTTCAAAAGCATTATATACCCTTTTTAAAGGCCCGATTCGGCTGGTGCTCGATTACTGCACATGCCGCGTCTGTCCGCACACTCACAGGTCGCCACGTAGGTTGCTAGTCACTTATTGCTACACGTCCTCGCAGAAATCCTCGTGACTTTCTCGCGACTGTCCGGTATGGAAGGGCATTATTCTCAAGAACTTCCACCAATTCCCTGTGACATTCCCGAGCATTTTTCCCATGGAGAAGGCTGTCTTGAAGAACGAACGCTGCTCGAAACAAGTTGCATTCATCTCGCACAGCGGTAGTTGGACAAACGATTTCACGTTGCTTTCCGTACTAATAGACACACTCACAGATACCTCTGTGAATGTGAACACACCTTACTGCAGCATTTCTTTCACGCTACAAATAAAATTGTGCGCTTCAATAATATTTCTTTTAGAAAAAAAGTGGCCATGACTTCTGCCCCAACCCTCGTTCTTTTAATTTTAGATTGTTTTAGTCGTCACGTTCTTGAGCTTTTCTCAGATGGATATCAAGCCAACTGGTTGTTAAGGCATTAATACCTGAAATTAAGGTTTGTTCCCAGAAGTTTTCGATATGGGCGTTATTAGCGTACACAAATTCAGAACGAAAACACTTTAACGATTTCATTACTCTTGATTATCACATTAAGTTATCGAAAAGTTTCAATCGCAAAAACAAACTCATTGAAGATGGGTCCATTCAAAAATATTTGCAGCAAAAGTTTGTGAGAAATTTCTCATTCTTCCGACGAGCAAAAGAACAAATTAGCGAGGCAAATTGGCATTAAGCTTTTATTGATTGTCATAATTGAATTAAAAAAGTTCAATTCATTATAGGCAATCAGGTTAAAAATCCAGTTTCACTTAATTCATAAACTTCAGTTAAAATTTATACGACGCTTCAGAGATCTGTTCAGGTACAATTTCTTTGGCTAAAATTAAATTTATTACATAATTATCAAAATGAAATCAATCATTAAGAAAGAAGACATCATGTAAGCAGAAAAGAATATTAGTAGAAGCTTACATTACAGATATTTTACATAGAAATGCCAAGTTTAGTTAATGTAACCCGATTGTCTATAATAAATGGAATTTTTTCTTAATGCAATTTTGGCGTTCTTTATTTTCATTGTTCAGCAAATTTTTCGTTGATTAGTTTTCAAATAAATGTTCCTTAAATAGTTCTTTAAATATACGAAATACTTTTAACATTTCGGGGAAATTTTTATACTGGTTTTCATCATGACTGAACTTTAATGTTGTTTTCGTAATGAAAGACTAACAAGTATTTCTCGCTTTAAGACGTCTGGATTTGCACCTTTCGTTAATTTCAACATTTATTTTTTGAAAAGAATTTCCAGTTCTGAATTGCAGAAACACCACCGTTTTAATGCTAAAGAATTAAAATATATCAGCAAGCAGCTTATTCCCATTTAACGATTTGCTACTGCTACTGAAGGTTGAAATTTGGTTCTTTGCTCAAATCAATTAAATTTTAAAGGGGAAGTAGGTTTGGATTGTTTCTTTCAAAGACCTGTCCGATATTAATGCCATTCCAGGAAGAAAGATTTTAAGCCATCGCCTTTAAATATAGCCTTCGAGTCACTACGCAGTAATTGCAACCTTTCGAGCAGAAACACCGAGGATGTGACGATCAGACGGAATGAAAAGAGAGAAGTTAAATGGAAACCTGTTTCCATACTCTTGCCGCTTTATGTGCAGGCTGTCGTCCAGAACAACGTTAGCCAAGGCCAAGGAACACAAAGGCCTTCACGAAGATTTTAAGTTCACTGGCTCACGAGGGATTATGCTCAAGTCGAATGCAGATTGTTATTATTTAAATCCTTAATTCTACCAACCATGACCTACGCATGTCCAGTTTGGGGATGTGCTGCGACTAGCTATATCCAAAAATTAACAATATTAAAACCCAACAATTAATTAAAATCCAGAATATGTTTTTAAGAAAAACTTTAAATGCCCCTGGTTCATTCCAAACACCCATATTCGCAGAGAATTTGCCTTCATTAAGCGATCATATAACACAAATAGCCCAAACTTTTTATCAAAACCTTCACACTTCCCCATTCTTCTTAATCTTCAGTCTAGGCCGCAATGCTGCATTTTCACGTATCAAATCCGGGCATTCCAAAGACAGAGTCAATTTACCGTTATTATATATAACTTAATTGATCAAAAGCTGAAACGGTCTTCAATCTCTGGTCATTTACTTTAGGACAATGTTTACGTTCTTCCGAGTAATATAAAGTACTGCTTAAGAATGGACATTTCCAAAAAGTCAAAAACTATGTACTGCATAATTAACCTTTTCGAAAGACAAGTATGTCGAACGAGAAGAAATAAATTAAACAAAAAAATATAGAGATTATGCTCCCTCGCTCCCTTCTTACAACTAGTCCACTTGTTTGTAGAGGTGATCTTTCAGCGCGAGACAGGTACTCTCCCTTCTTTCCAGTCAGTGGGATGCCGTAAAACATGATTGCTTAAAAGGTTGAAATCAGCCTGTCTTCTTAAATTTTTCAAACAATCTTGACGAGGAGTCCAAATAATTTATAGACAGAAAATTGTTGCTTACTTTATTTAACGGCTTTCACATGAATTGCAACAAGTTTCGGGGATAGGTTGTTCCCAGCATCAGGCTACAATTGAGAATTCAAAAATTACATTCAAATTTTACTTTTTTAAAAACACTACTAAAATGTTAAAGTATTATTTTTTGTAATATATTACAATATAAATGTAAAATACAGATCGTGCTTACGAAATATAGCAGAGCTCTTAAAATGAAATCATTCGTCAACCATTGGCAAAAGGCCCAGTCAGACGGTCATCATAGCGGAGGAGTGAATGAGGAAATTAACGGCCACATCGCGTTCAAATTCGACGGTTAGGTCAAAAGAAGGAAAGGGAGGGAAACGTGTAAATACCACAAAAAACAAAAGTTTTAATAAGAATACTTAACCGATGTAATAGGATATCATATAATTTAGTGAACAGGTTACTTTCAACAACAGTGTTTACAGAATCATTCATCTTTATCTGTATGATTTCTGAAATCAAATGCGAATATTATCAATTGTAGCCTGATGATGGGGACAACCTATCCTCAAAACTTGTTGCAAATCATGTGAAAGCCGATAAATAAAGAAAGTAAGCAACAAATGTTTGTCTATAAATTATTTGGACTCGTCTTCAAGACTGTTCGTAAAACATTATTCGCTAAGAATTTTACGAAGCGTCTATCTCTATAAATTAGTAGTTCGTGCTTCATAGGTGCGCGTTAAACACAACCCAAGTCTTCTTTCCACTTCGAGGACCACACGCCATGGCCTGTTTACGCGCTCGACCACATGCTTCCCCGAAGGTCTCCTGGCGAATTAACAGTCGTAAGCACTCGAGACCCACTCGCAACCAGCAAAACTAACTCTTCTCAATGGAATGGAGTAGAAATTAAATACAAGTTAACGTGGAACTCTCCCGCACCAACCGCTAGATAAAAAAAATGTGGAGCGGTTTTTGTGAAACAAAATTTTGGTAAATTTCAAGCGCAATTTTCGCAAAAACTAGTCTTTTTTTGAAAAAGATGTACACGACCTTATTTAAAGTGCTAATTTTGTATAATCGATTTTGTCCGAGGCAAAAATCTTTAATTTTGCAGTTTTGAAATTGTTTTTTGCAATTTTCGATAAATTGGGGACATCAACGAAAATGATATCTCCATCATTCTCTTAAACGCCCTTCGCACTATTCAACAACTAAATTCAATCAAAAAATTTGGAGCAATTTTTTTGTAAACTTTGAAAATGTCCAAGGCGCTTCAGGTAAAGTTAAAATATCGGTTTCAAATTCCAAGAGCTCTGACAGTAGACAAATCGATTGGAGAATATCAGTTTTGGAGAAAATTGATGTAGCTAGCGTCAGACGGACGTTTCGCCGTCAATTGAGTTTTTGGTATCAAGAAGCAACAAACCATGGATTTGGGCTACACGACGAATTAGAGCGTTTTTTCTAAATTTAACAAAATAGTTTATCCACTTTTAAAATGCCAGACTCCAGTTATAACAGTTTTTCCGGCGAAAATTCGCGGTTTTCCGGTACACGATAACATAACTGTCTTTTTATAAAGTATCCGTAAGGGGAGAAAGTAAAACAAACACTTGGCACTTTGCAAACGTTTTCATCTGGAGGGGTATTGTTAACGTGAAAAAAAATTGACAAGTCAACATAAAATAGAACACGGAAAATAACGTACCTAAAACTTGGGGTCTCACAGACCGCACGTCACCGGTAACAGAAGTTTGAAGGCACATCACCAGTTAACGGCTATAGTGCAGTTTTTCTAACTCTGCCCCTCAATCCCCTATGGCCACGATGGAGTATCACAAGGCAATTGGCGTCTTTACCGGTCGTACCGCTGGAAGTCGCATGATCGCAAGGACCGCTTGATACGGCCGTGATCATGCGGTATTTAGCGGCACGCCTGAGAACGTGGCGAAATACCGTGACGTATTCCATCGGGAAGACGGGCGTTGATGGCCAAAGTTAGCAAACTCGCAGCCTATATGAAGGAAGAAGCGCTTGTCCCTTCGCGGTGCAGCGCGGGCAAGTGACTCACCGCGTGGGCGAAGGCGGCGAGGGCGGCGACGGCCGCGAGCAGCGGGAAGAGGCCGCGCGCTGTCCCCATCGCGAAGGCGTCTGGCGCCAGCGGGCCGCGCGCCGCCTTATAGCCTCGGCCCGCCTCCCCTCCCCTCCCCTCGCCTCCCCCCTTTCTCTTCTCTTGGTTGGCGTCACTTACGGATTACGACCATCTATTTCTGACTGATTGTCCCACGCACGTCAGTTCCGTTAGGGTAGTTAGGTTCGAGTCCCGACGGCGGCAGGATTTTTGACTCTAGCTTGTCAGCTAGGTCGAATTCAATCGCTGTCTGGAGGAAAATTCTAGCGGCCAGGTTCTCTGATTAGTAGTTTTCTGTGGTTTCTCCGATCAACACCAGGCGAATGCCGGAGCAATGCCCTGACAAAAGGGCCACGGACCGCGCGCCATCTTTCCTTCCTCTTCCGTGTCCTATCCTCTCCTCTTACACACAACTTACACTAACCTACACTACCACACATGCCTGGAGACCGGTCGGGAGCTTACAGCTTGTCCCGGCTGGGGCTCTGTCCCGCTGGTGGGAGATACCTGGTTGGGGAAGACCCCACAAGTCGACGGTAGATCGGCGACGGATCTCTCCGTCCAGTGGGGGAAGATCACCGCCACCACCACCACCACCGATGAAAAACACGCACTACAGTTACGGAGCAAATCACCGCTGTAGTTGACGCGCCTAGAATCAGGAACAATCAATCAATCGGAAGGGTAGTGAACGCTTTTTGGACCTGAAAGTGATGGCATTCCTCCCACACTGGATGATGAGATTCCGCGCCGGGGAGTCGTATTGAGGGAGATTTCCCTCTACAGGTGTCTCCCATCAGCGGGGCCAGCACAAACTGTAATCTCCCGACTGCTCTCCCGGCATATGTGTGTGTGTGAGGGGTGAAGATAACACGAGGAAGAGGAAGGAAACATCGCGCACGGTCCGTGGCCCGTTTGTTAAGGTACTGTTCCAGCATTCGCCAGTTGTTGATCGGAGAAACCAGGGAAAACTACCGATCAGAGCAGCCGGTCGCTAGAATTTTCCTCCAGACAACCACTGAAGTCGACCTAGCGGACAAGCGAGTGCCGAAAATCCGCCACCAACCCGCGAAAATCCAAGGTAGTGTAAGAACAGTGCAAAATGCACTTATTAAGATGGCATACGTCCGATTTCCACGGTTAACTCTGAATTTTCGAAAATTGCAATAGTTCGAATTGTATTCGCCGTCTTCCTCCAACTACAAAATTGCAGATGCAGAGTTTTCCTTCAAATAAAATTTGTTCTTCATAATCAGATTTTTCTTTAAGATCATGTACATATTTTTGAAAATTCTAGTACTTTTCGTACAATTTTGCATGTAATTTGTGCAATTTAAAAAGATACAAAAACAAGATTTTCTCAAAAACCGCTCCATTTTTTTCTTTAATCGTTTGGTAGGGATAGTGCTAAATATACCCTATGATATGACAAACTCCATATCTATCTATTCTTTGTTTTTTTCAGAAATTGCAAAAATGTAATTTTTTTACTTATCTCTCACGTCGTTAACATTTACATTAGTGGCGATTTGTTTACATTATTATATTTACGAGTTCAAGTGCTTTAAATAATATCAAGTAAAGTTTCTCGAAAAATCAACAGTTTTTTGTGAAAACTACCTCAAAATTCCGCATTTTCAGAAACGCTCAAACTCGATTTTCTCATGAATGGCTCCAATTTTTTTCTTCAAAATTTTGCAACGGATAGTACAAATTGCACTCTTTAATATGACGTAAAGTTTATTTTCAGTTATTTTTCTGTTTTTTCAAAAATTACACAAATGTATTTTTTTGAAAGATCTCTCTCATCTTTAATATGCACATTACCAGCAGTTTGTAAACACTATTGTATTCGTGAGTTAATGTGCTTTGAAAGACTTCAAATGAAGTTGTTTGAAAACTCAAATAGAGCTTCAAATTTCACATTTTTAGTAGCGCTTAAACGCCCTATTGTTAGAAACGGCTACAAATTTTTAAAGGAAAATTGCCATATAGGACGAGGTTTTTATGTTTTTTAATATTTTAAAACAAATATTTCCGTTTTACCATTAGGAAACCGAACAATTACGAAAATGTCAAAAGCATGTAGTTTGGGTGGCTATAGATGGCAGTTGGCACGAGTATGTGGCAATTCCGGATACCAGCCAAGTCCGAAGGAAATAGAAAACTAATACGGGAAAGTCTGTGCCATTCTGTAGCACCAATAGTTACAGCTTCGAGCTTCTCGATTCTACCCCACCTGTTCAGAGTCTGTAGAATCTGCAACTGCGTATGAAATTACAAATTACCTGATATTTTATGCGATTGAATTACACGGGTGTACCTCTTTGCTCGATAATGAAGTTAAGTAAGAATAGTTTGTATGGACAAGGGCGTATTATATTGTTATCAATTACAAGGTGACCTATAGAACAAGTGGCGGAGAATTAGATGGTCTTGAAGGAAAATATATATTACAGGTTTAATATGGAAATGGAAAAATAAGGAAGAAGGTGGGGTATAGCATGCGAGAGTTCTTGCACAGGTACGCTAGTATTTCTTGTTTTTATAGCTTAATTTTCAATTTTGCTGTTCAATCGTGAACGACATTGCTGGCTTCTTGTTGCAAACGAGTAGACATTGTCTTGCTTCGTCCTGTGGTACTCAAGGCTGTACGGTGAACGAAGCTAGCTAATGGCCCTTGTTGTGGATGTGTCACAGGAAGACCACACGCACAACACAGGCCCGCGTAAACGGTGAAACCCTCGCTGGAATGTCTTTCAGTTCTGGAAAGACTTCTTCTTGGTTTATTATAAACATTATTTGAGATATTAAGATGTCAGAATTTCTACGTATTGTTTGGGTAGCAATGTATTTAATTGTGTGGCAATTCCTCATGTCCAACTGTATAAAACGTTTTTGCGACATCCAGATACGTCACAGAACAGGTTTGTTTCTTCTCTGTGATTCTGTATATTAGATCTATTGTCGAATTTGCGTCAGGAATTAGGTTGGTACTTTTATAATCTACTAACTGGTGTTAATGAATCAGGTTGGCTTTAACCTACTAAGTAGAAGTTTTTCAAATACTTTTTTAATTTACTGGCAATAGTGAGATTGGTTCTTATGTTTCCACTTCTTGAAGTGGTTTGACTGGCTTGTGGAACCTAATTTCTGTCCCTTTCCGGCCACCAGGAAAACATTTCAATCTAATAGGTGCATTGTAAATAGGTCAACATAACAATCCCTTTTTGAGGTAATTTCTTCAATGTTTGTTCTGTAATCAAGTCAAAAACTCGCCTTCAGTGTCACATCAGATCAAGTCTATACCTTTTTGGAACTCAAGAACGCCATGATCTCTTCTCACTTCAGTGACCGAAAGATGCACCCGGGAGAGGTGACTCAGTGCATCAACTGATGTCATTCTAGTAACACTGACCACTGTACCATTGAATACTGTACCACTGTCTTCCTAGGTTCCACTCCCGACGGCAGTAGGATTTTCGACACTAGCAAGATAGCTAGGTCGAGTTCTATCGCTGTCTGGAGGAGAATTCTATCGGTCGGCTGCTCTGATCGCGGGTTTTCCGTGGATTCTCCGATCAACACGAGGCGAATGCAGCGCACATGCACTACACTACCACGCATGCCGGGAGACCGGTCGGGAGCTGAGAGCTTGTCCTGGCTGGGGCGGTGCCCCGCTGGAGGGAGATACCTAGGTGGGGAAGCCCCTCTAGTCGGCGGTAGGTCGGCGCCGGATCACGCCATCGTGTGGGGAAAGACCGCTGCCACCGCACGATGAAAAACACGCACTCCACTTACGGGCTAATGCCCTGTGTAGTTGACGCCTGCGGAACCACTGACAATGCGAGGCCGTCGTCCAGGAAGGCAGTCAGCGTGTGGGGTGGGTCGGGTCGGCGGCGCGCGGCCAAGGCCAGGCGGCGAACCGGTCGCCTCGGCGCCCAAGCGCGGTCACCGGCGGTCGCCCAACCCGCAGCCTCAGGGCCGGCTGCCACATCAGAGCCAGAGCGAACATCGCAAGTAGCCCTCCGCCGCGACAGCTGTGCAGCCACGCCTCTTCGGAAAGGCTTTTTGTCTCCCGTTAAGACTTCGTGGCTTCCCATGCTTCACAACCGTGTAATTTTATAAAAAAGGAAATTTTTAAAACCATGAAACCACGGAACACTCTCGAGCACAGCTCTCCTAACCGCACAGGAGCGGGAAACTCGTGCACCAACATGCATCTCGCATTCAAGACTCGGTTTTAAAATAAACATAACACTTATCACACAAAAAGTAAATTCAATCTAATGTTTATAAGAAAAAATAATTTTCTACAGCAGAGCACATAACATTCCTATTTTCAATTCTTTCTCGTGGCGCACTATATTTTCGTCAGACGAGGCCATCACTAAAGGAAGCGCCGAAGCCATTTACAAGTTAGCCAACTGCAAACGAACGAATAGAGGAAGGAGAGTCTAATGGGCTCAAAGGCACAACGACCACAAGCTGTCAAAACGGTCCTTTCTTATAAAAATCGCTCTATACACTTCGCGACTTTGTGGGTCGTGCCCCTAAATGCTGCATGATCGCGAACGTATCAAGCACTGCTTGCATTTAAAATTAAACATTGTGTTCACCAAGAAATGTTTAGCAAAAGTATTTAGAATGTTGATTTTTACTTTTATGATCGGAAAACGCAAACAAAATTGTTTAATCTAAAGCACTGTTTGGTACAGGCGCAATCATGCGACATATAGCGGCATGACCGAGAAAGAAGGGCGTATTTCGTCGTGAAGACGGTCCTTCACTCCTTCACGCGCCACGTTATAAAAACCGAAGAATAGGCTAACGATCCGAACTACGGTCTTCTCCCCAACCAACCAGATATCTCCCACCGCCAGGGCATCGCCGCAGCCGGGACAAGTCCTAAGCTCCCTATCGGTCTTCCGGCGTGTGTGGTAGGTGTAGTGAATGTTAATGCGTGTGTGTGTGTATGTGTAACGGGTGAGGTAGGACAAGGAAGAGGGAGGAAAGATCGCGCGCGGTCCGTGGCCCTTTTGTTAGGGTTCTGCTCCGGCATTCGCCTGGTGTTGATGGGAGAAATCACGTAAAACTACCGATCAGAGCATCGGCCGGTAGAATTCTTCTCCAGACAGCGGCTGTATCCGAGCTGGCAATGTATCTGGGGTGAACAATTCTGCCACAGTGGTTACTCGAGCCGATAGCGGTTACTTCGAGTGAATATCGATTCAGAAGATGCTGATGTATGAGATTCAATGCTCGTCCTGCTCTCAGAGTCGTTGCACATGCAGCGTCAAAATGTTGCTGAAGATTCTATTACTGAAATCTATGAGATATGAGCATAAAAAGGAATTACGGGGATCCACAAGAATCAACAGAGGAAAAATTAACAAATTCGTTGAAAGGAAAAACGACGGAGGAAATTTCTACGTCTCCTTCAGAGCTCCTTCACACTGAAATAAGAATCGGGGAAGTCACAACCTCCTGCAGGTTTCGTGTTATGTATCAAAAGCACCATGCGACATTCTTGTTCAGCAATGCAATCAACACTACCACCAAACTGTAAAAAAAAAACTAATGGTGTACAACAGAACGTACTTTCTCTCATCATTAATGGCTACGTAAAATTATAATCAGACGTTCTTTCCATATTAATCCATCTCAGCCATCACCCATAAAACTCGTTACCAATTGTAGAGTATTACGCGCGAAAATTTAATTCCACAATGCATAACTTCGTTCCATACACCAAGGAATACCGACCGACAATAAGAAGTATTTCTGAAAATTAGCAACTGCCCCGTCCTGGCGTTTTCATTGTATTGCACCGTGATGAAACTAGCAAAAGAGAAGCGGGTGTCTCTTTTGCTGTCTTCCGAGATTCCTTTCTAGCATCTTCCACCCACTTTCCTGGGACGAACGCGATAATCGTCCATGTAAGCTCTCTTTGGCTGCGGCGATCAACTGGCTACAGTTGTCAGATCGTTATCACGATCAAAGGTGCGTTGCTGCTATTCAGTATACAGTCGACTCCGGTTACAGTGAACTTCTGGGGACTAACATATTCGGTTCATTATATCAGAGGTTCACTACATCCGATTATGTCAAAATGAAATAGAATTTCTCCACAATGATTTAACTAGTGTAGAGATAAAGCATAATATATGACCTGCACGAACTGAAAATTTCAATGTCTTTATTTGTCCTTAAAATCAATTATTTTCAATTGTTTGACATGATGTTGTCAGTAAAGTCTTCGTTCCGGGTCCGCTACCTTCACCACAGGGGAGACTTCTTCGATTATGACTTTTGGCGCATATTTCTTGAAGCTGCCTAATGTTAGAATTTGTGGCACGGAGGCGATATATTCTTTTCCAGGAGGGAATTAGTGTCCAAGTCGTATTTATTATAATCGAGGTTTACTATAATCGGATCTTTTTATGCTTATGTGTAACGTAAGTGAAGGGGACCAGTGACTTAAGTCCACTGTAACTGAGGGTTCACTACATCCGAGTTCACTATAACCGGAGTCCATTGTAGTTTAGAATATTTACCTATAATTTACCGCTGACCCTCATTACAACGTGACCCTCATTCACTTCCTCTATATTCCCGACTCGGGAGTCTGTGCCATGCTGTCGGCAACACAACCCGTTCTGTTCGATGTTCTAGCCTTGGTTCATAACCCATTCATTTCGTAACCGTAACTGTTATGTTTCAGAGCAGAGTTCGTGCTGACGCACGTCAGGTAGGGAAATTTGGGCTAGTGACCAAATGACTACAGCAGATCATCTTCGTTGCCTTGCCACCGATGACGTTTCCTTTCCCCGAAAGTGGAAGAAGTTTTGAAAGTATTCTGATAACCCTTCAAGGTTGATACGACGGACGGCCCCGTGGCCGTTCTAGAGCAAGCGTTCCGGATTTGCTCCGAAGTGAGGAGGGGGCGCTGATAGGGCCTAGCTCTTTGAGGTGACTCGTCTGAGACTAGTGACAAGGCTGTATTCCACAATAGCGCTTTGAGAACATTTGATCGTAGGGGTTTGCAAACTTAAATATCAGACTACCTTTTTTCAAATAATTTTATACATTTATAACACGTCTAAACATTACTTTGCAGAATAACGTTTTTAAAATGAGCAGAGTTGTCTACATACTTTTAGATACACTTTCCACTAATACACGTAATTGAGACCGAGAGTTTTTACGAAGTTGTTGAAGTTCATATCGTTCCTCGCGTTCATTCAACCAACGTTCCTTTGGTATTCGTGGCACATTTTTCGTAGAACCTTTCTCTCTAAACTTTCTTACAATGTACTGCATAGTGGGGTGGCTTTTCTTAACTATTCTACCTATTTGTCGCAAGGAATAGCCCTTAAGTGCTTAGTTGACAATTGACTCTTTCTCATTGAAAGTGAGCTCCTTCTGCTTGGCTATTTCGATGCCTTTTTTCCCCTGAATACATAGATAGTTATTTAAACTTTACATATGTAAGTTTGATGCTTACTCAGTAACTTATTCTAAGCTTACATACTATACATTGGGAGGTGTCCCATTATGGGTCCTCTAATCTGGTTCTATGTTGGCGAATTTGATTTGGAAACATGGAATGGATATTTATTTTGGATTCTCGTTCAATGGATTGGGTTTTTTGCGAGTCTGAATTCGGAGAGTGCTGGAATTTGATGGATGTTATGATAGAAATTTGTAGCAAGGTATGTGATGTGATGATCTAATGATTCTATATTAAATTCCTTGTGAAGATGTTTATTAGAAATGAACCATGAGGCGTTGGTAATGGATCTCAGAAATTGATTTCGAATGATTTGGAGTTTTTGAATATTGGTCTTGGCGGCATTAATCCATATGGGACAGGCGTAAGAAATTGTGGGTCTTATTACGGTTTTTTATAATGCTATGGCAGTATTGTATTGCAGTGAGCTGTGTCTGTTTATTATCGGTTTTACCTGATGGAGTTTTGCCTTGGTTTGTAATATCCTTGATTCAATGTGATCACGCCAGTTTAATTTTGTATCGAGATGTAATCCTAAATATTTAACTGATTTGTTGGGAGGGTACCATTCTATAGAGATGTTGTTGGTTGTTAGAGGAGTGGGGGGAGTATAGGGTCTAAGTGAGAATATTTTTGCTGCTTTTTTGGTGGGGTTTAACTGAATTTTATATTTCGTGGCCCAGCTATCAAGTGTGTGCAAGTATAATTGGGTCTTTGCTCTTAAGTCTGTTAATGAATTGCCAGAAATGTACAGTGCTGTGTCATCTGCGAACTGAGCTAAATGAATGTTTTTCGATTTAGGGATGTCTGCTACATAAAGATTAAACAGAGTTGGTGATAACGGGGATCCTTGAGGTAGTCCTGCTTTAATACATCTGGGGTTGGAAGAGGTGGCTATTGACATTGACGGAGAAAGTTCTATTACTTAAGAAGTTGATGATAATGGTGTGTAGGTAGTGAGGTGCGCCTATTTGGGTGAGTTTGTAACTGAGTGCTTGGTGCTAATGTGCGGTCAAACGCCTGTGCTGTATCTGAAAAAGAGCGCTATGGCATAATGTTTTGCTTGGAAGGAATTTCGATGCCTGCTGGCGGAACTATCCCGACAGAGCGCGTTGAGGCGTGGGAAAACCGTCAAGGGCCGAGGAACTCGATGCGGTGGCATAATTGCCACTCACTTCGACAGTATCAATAGCAAAGTTGCAACGAAAGAGATTTGTTTTACTCAATATTAATATTGTGTTAAACATACATTCATGTAGCAATTTTTATTTTGTAGATACGTAAATGGTTCGATTAAATATGTGTGGACCATGTAGGGTCAATTGATTTCTAGGCTGATCTACATATCTACAACATAATACCAGGATCAACAGGAAGAAATAACAAGAATTTAAATAATTTTTATTGATATTATAGTATTTGTTACTAATGCAATTGGTGCACAATTTCAATAAAAATATTACTTTAAAATATTTTACGAAGAGATATGATAACATATTGCTGTTAAAACTGAGTGAACGAATAAGAATATTAGGTAGCAGTATATCAGGAAAAAGGACATCTGCAGTTTAAAAGGTATGCGTTCTGCAGGATTTATGCAGCAAGGCGGAGTTGAGCACTGGTGTGAGGGGGGGGGCGGGACGTACACCCTTCGTAACGACGATAGGCTCTTGCGTGACTATCGCAATGGCAACATCTTATCATCAGCGTTTGATTTGAGACCAGAAAGTGAGACAGATGTACACATCTGTAGTTGATATAAAAAATAGAAAATCCTATTTCGTGTAAAATGAAGAAATATTTGCACGTTTTATTAAGTATTTTGTCAATGCTTTTGTAGTTGCCTAACAGACAATTCCTAAAGAGGAAAGACCTGTCGATGGCCTGTGGCCCTGACCTTGAACGCCATCCGCCCCGGTAACGCCAGATGCAGACGTGCGAGTGCCACGTTCTGTGGGTTGCGCCAATTCCGCTGCGAGTGATGAGGGAATCCCCCGCGCGGCCCCACCCCTGCGGCGCTGCGAACCTGCCAAGAGCGGGCTCCCTACACTGCGATTTTCCTTATTCTGCCTGTGACACAATCAGCTTTTCGCTGCCATCCCAATCGGGAGCTTATATGTCGCTACAGTGACGTCACGATCGTGACGTTCAAGCTCCCGATTCGATGGAACCGTCAACAGCTGATTTGTGTCAGGGGCAAAGTTACGAAAATCGCAGTGTAGACGCAGAGAGTAGCGCAACCGCCGCAATTAAATAATATCTCACCCGATTGCTCCGTCATTCAGTAATCAGGAGCTGAAGGAAACTTATTACAATTGGTGACATTATGGAGATGTTTACGATTATTAATATTGATTTATGATAGATTCATGGTTCTCAACGGACACAATTTCGCACAATTGTAATTGTCCTGTCAACTGGGTATAAAACGGCGTGATCGGTGGGACAGTGGAATGCGCCACGCTCTGCAGGCGAGAGCCGCGAAGCGCTGCGCACGCACGAAGCAGCGACCTCCGCCCGCGGGCCGAGCAACCTGTTGGGCGCCGCGCGAGGGCGCGGGGAAGGCCCGTGAATCCCCTCCTTCTCGGAAGGCGCGCCTCTTCCTGCCCCTGACCGCGACGCGCGGCGCCTCCGCAGGTCCTCGCCCCGCGCGCCGGCGACCACATCACAAATACTACGAGCATTTCTCCATAAGGCGCCTGCCTTTCCTTGTTACACACTTTCTGCTCGCCATAGCGGACAGCTCTCTCGCTCTTCTATGCACGCACAGATGCACAAAAGTGGCGCGAAAGTTCAACTGCGCATGCGCAGAACATCGTCAGTGCTGTCCGCTATGAAGTGCAAAAACTCCCTATTCCATTTTCATTGATTGAATGCGAGTGGTCCCGGTCGGGTCATTAGTCCCGTAAGAGTAGTGAATGTTTTTTCATTGCGAGGTGGCGGTGATCTGCCGCTGGATGGCGAGATCCGGTGCCAATCTATCATCGGCTAGCGCCGTTCTCCCCAACCACGGATCTCCCACCACCGGGGCACCGTCCCAGCCCGGACAAGCTCTAAGCCCCCGACCAGTCTCCTGGCACGTGTCGCAGTGTTAGTGTAGGTGCGTTTAAGGGGAGAGGATACGACAAGGAAGAGGGGAAGATGAAGGAACGATCGCGCGCGGTCCGTGCCCCTTTTGCTTGGGTACTGCTCCAACATTCGCCTGGTGTTAATCGGAGAAACCACGGAAAACTACCGATCAGAGCAGCCGGCCGCTAGAATTCTGCTCCAGACAGCAACCGAATTTCACAAGATAATGCCGAAAATCCTCGGGAGAGGACCTCCCAGTCACAGGCGATGCAGTACCATCAGTCGATGCCTTGAGCCACCTGCCCCGGTGTATTCCTTGTTCAGGTGTGTTAACGAGCACTTAGAGAAGGTGAATCTCAAAAACATCGATTTCTAAATGCGGGAGGCGTTTGGTCCCGTCAGCGGTTGCATGGGAGTTCCAAATTTGTGTATTCTGTAAGCCCAGTGTGTGCTGCCCTCGTGTGCTGGGTTTTAGATGGGCCCAGCGTGCCTCCCCCGCTGGAACACGAGATATGTAGCGGGTGTGCAGTGTAGTGTAGTGCAGGGAAGTGTAAGAGGTCTATCAAAGTATTGCTTGAATTCTCCCCCAGATAGCTCGGCGTCTAAATTTGATCTAGAATACCTAATGTCGAAAATAAAGCGTTATTGCGGACAGAAAATAATAAGATATTTCGTGTCAGATTGTTAAAGTGAGCAAGAAGAGAAACTATTATTAGTTCACAAATATGTGCAAAATTTCAATAATCCACGATTAATTAACAGTTTTATTTAAAACCGTACGAACGAGTAGTTGGATAACAGTTAACTTTGCAGAAAAGCTGCCCGCCTGGACTAGCTCCTGTGCCTAGGCCGCGGCGTCTCCCGAACTGCCAAGTACCTACTATTAACCCAACATTACCCAAGTAGATCACAAAGTACAACCCTTAGTTTGTTTCTGAGTGAATTACAGTCCAATCGCGTTTCAGAATTCGACAGACATCAACTAATCAGAACACTCATTCAGCAAGGAGAATGTTCACCAAAAGATTATCAAGTTTTTCATCACTTCGTTTCTTGTTAGTTATGGGAATATAGTTGCAGTTAATTCCTTCTTCCCTTTCGTCTTGTTTTATTTTGTGCGCAGTTTGAATTCATTATTCAACAAGCAAAGTAGAAACTAGTGGTGTTACAACATCACATACAGTACATTCTAGTTATATGTAACTGCTACGCAATATTATATCACTACACGCACCTACAAAAATGTTTCCAACCAGCAAATCTCTTTGTTTGCGTTAGGACTCAGGTCCGTTTAACTTACACCTTACTGCTACACGAGCAGCACTCGCACAGCTAAACTCAACTATCCCGACGATTTAAAAATCAGAGGTTTCGCGCATCATTTCCAAAACTTATAAATTATGTAATTTTCGGAAATTCAGAAAGTTCAAAGAGAAAGTGAAGTTCCGTCAAGTTACAGTTTTCGACATTGTGTTCGTTGGTAATGTCCACTCCTGCTTTGGAAATTGTAAGATAATTTACTTGACGTTTCGCGATTCGTACATTTATTTCAAGAATTTCAAAGATTTTAGAATTACCTATGATAATCCTAAGAAGTGCAGGTCTCATTATTGTTGAAATCCCTGAGTGTTGGAAAATTACAAAAGTTCATTTTTTTCGACGTCTATAATTTGAAGATAAAGATTTTTTCCTTGCCCTTAAAAGAATGGTTCAGGTCTCATTTTCATTGAACTCTCTGAATTTTCGAAAATTGCAAATTTAGAAATGCTACGAGAAAGTATGTGCTGTTGTAGCATCACTGGTTCATTTCGTTAATTGGAAATTGTTGACGGGAAAACAAATTATTTATTTTGATGAAATTCAAGAAAAGTGCACTTGGAAATTTTTTTCAAGAAATATTATTGTTATGGATCATTCTTTAATTAAAATTTAATATATTGTCAATTTAAGTATTTAGGTTTAAGAATTATTAGAGACAATTTAAGTTTTTTTATGAGTTTTCATGCGTAGACACAACAGTGTTAATAATGTACAATCTAATATTTTAGTGAATTGTTACTGTCCACATTTGGGGTGGGGGCAGCCCCTCCAAAACACAAATTTGTTGCAGGGCCGCGATGGGGTGTGGGCCTTCGCCTCAATCGATCTAGGAAATCGATCTGGGAGAAATAGAAATGTTTGCCAGGAGGAAATGTTCAGAAACAGCATCATCCTCAAGGAAAAATGTAAAAAGTACGTGAAATTTCATTCAAAGCATTCAAAGACGTAGTATCATAACTAACTGGACTGGAAGCACCAACATTTAGGCAATTCATGATTTTTGTTATTGTGGTTGATTTTGATCTCACAAGTAGTATATCTTTTCAACTTCAAGTTGAGATCAAACAGTTTAAAATCGGGAACAAAGAAAATCAAGTTGGGACGAAACAGTTTCAATGGGAATAAACATATTCAAATCGACCAATCACCAATCACATCCAAATTGAGACTTAACGAGCTGAATCAGGAAAGTAAATAAAAATCAGGTTGCAACAACTATTTATGGATATTATCTGCGTGATAAATTAAGAGCTGTAGCACATATTCGTATCGTTTTGTTTTATTTACATCGCTGTTCATTTTTTCGGGTTCTGTATGAATATCTTTTGTCGCAAACATTACCCCATTCGAATTTTGATGCAAACATTCGTATGAAACAATACCTTGATGCTGATCTTCACATTTACGATTCAGTTCTTTTACTATAATTCTGGGATTTTCCTCTATCTAATGAACCATCAAATCCCTGTGTTCACTCGTCTTCGACCACCTCATTGTCGTGGTATTTCGTCTAGACTTTTTACCCACCGACATAAAGTTGATCTCTTCACTCCAAGTGTATTAGCGAGCCCACTCCATTCTCCATTATTACGTACTGCACACATTTGTATTTTGTTCCTCTCAGCTTCCTTTTTATTTATGTAAATCATTATAACGCAATTACCTAACCCATACACGGCGAAATATAGGTTACTTTTGTTAACAACAAATGAAACTAGCCGATTCAACTTTGTTTTTCGTCGATTTGAAATTCTTGCGTCTCAAGTCGCTTGTGTTTCATCCCAATCTGCTCGTGTTTATTCCCATTTTGAGTGTGTTAGTGCCCAATTTGAAATTGTTTGATCTCATTTTGAAGTTGCAAAGGTGTACATAGTTGCTGAGGTGGGGTCTTGAAGTGAAAGTGCAGCGGTGCGCAGTGACTGTGCGGCCGCAACTGGAGGAAGGAACCCGAACCAAGTTTCATCCAGGGAGGGGGGGTGGCGGGAGGCGGCGCACGAGGCGCGGCTGCAGGTGGCCGATTCGTGGAAACAGCGGCGCAGCGGCAGACGCACGAGGAAGCGCGACGCAGGGGGCTTTGGGCAATCGGCGCTCGGCCTCGTCGCGTCCTCGCGACCTCACGGCGCAGGCGTTGCGAAGGCGATTGCCCGGCCATGTTCCCCTCTTCTGCTTCTTCTCTTCCTTCTTTGTCTTTCACGTCTCCTCCTCGTCCTCCTGCTTCCTCTTGACCAATTATTCTTTCTCCTTCTGTGTCATCTTTTTCTCCTCAACCTTCTTATTCTTTGTAGTTTCCCTTCTTCATCTCGTTCTTCTCTTTATCCACTCTTGTTATTGTTCATTGCTGCTCAGTCTCCTCCTCCTTCTACCTGTCTTTCCCCCTCCATTACCTTCTTCTCCAACTTCTCCTCCTCCCTGTTCTTCTCCGTCATCTCCGTCTTATCTCTCTCTTCCCTTTTCGCCTCCTCCTTCCTTCCCCTTTCTCTTCCTACTTTTCCTTTTTTCTTCTCCTTCTTCTCTTTCTCCTTCTCCTGATCTTGTTCTTTTGATCCTACTCCTTTTTATGGTTATTTTCCTCCTTCTTTTCCTTCTTCTCCATCTCCTTCTTTTCTTCCTTTTCCTCGCCCGTCTCTTCCTTGTTCGTCTTCTCTTTCCTTCAGCTTTTTCTCTTTCTTCGTCTCCTCCTCCGCCTTTTTTGGCTTTCTCTAGTATGGATACTCGTGAGGGTAGATCAATAAAAGTCGATTATTATTATAATGCCAACGTTTCGGCCATTTATTTGGCCTTCTTCAGGGCTATAAATGTACAATAACAATACTAGATAAATATACAGGTAGTGCAATTGTTTAAAGCGATTTGTCATTACATAAGAGAACAGGCGTGTTGGAACTACATTTTGCTGTATCATCAAGTGAAAGATAACAATAACAACTAATTACCTGTAATTGCAAGAGTGTGGAGGGACATGTTACGAATTTATGTCATTTTGAACAGTTTAGTTGCTTCCGCAAACAAGATGCGCGGTCTTTACTCAACTGTAAAAAATGACCGTACCTCTTCATGCCCCTTTACCTTCTCTTTCTTCGTCTCCGCCTCCTCCCTGCTCCCCACTGGGGGGCGCACACCCCATCTCCGCCCGCCAACAAAGGAGTTTTGGAGGGGCTGCCCCCGCTCCAAATATGGACAGTAACAATTAAATAAAGTGTTAGATTGTAAATTATTGACTCTTGTGTCTACGCATGAAAACTGGTCAGAAAATTCACCCTTAAATTGTTTCTAATAATACTTGAACGAAAATACTTAACCGCTAAACCTCAATATTTGTTTTCGGCGTCTTCTTACAACTACGTTTTCGATGTGTACGTATAATATTTTTTTCCTTAGTGAAATGTATTATCAGAAACAGCTCTTGAAACAGATCGTGTTCAATTTTTGGCGTAATTTTGCGTTAAATACGTAGACAGTTTTCCAATTTTAAATAAGTGTTCTCAAAAACAGCTCCCAATTTTCTCTTTCAATTTCTTTCTCTTCGTCCTCGATCTTCTCCTCCACTTCTGTTCTTCCTCTCTTGCTATTCCTTCTCCACCTTCTTTCTGTCTTTCTCCCCCCATTACCTTTTCCATCTTCTTTTGCTTTTTTTATCCTTGTCCTCCGTCTCTTTCTCCTCCCCGTTCTTTTTCTTCCCTATCTTATCTTTCTCTTTTCTTTCCACCTCTTCCATCCTCCCCCTTTTCCTCCACCTTTCCCTTCTTTTTATTCTTTCTCCCTCTCCTATTCCTTTGAACCTACTCCTTGTTATTTTCCTCCTTCTCTCCCTTCCTCTTTTCTTCTTTTTCCTCGCCCCTGCCTCTTCCTTGTTCTTCTCAGTGTCCATATTATTTGTCTTTCCTTTCTCTTCTCCTCTTCTCTGATTTTCTTCCTTTCTACTTTTCCTATTCCATCTTCTCCTTCTCCTCCTCCACCTCCTTTTCTTCTTGTTCTCCTCCTACCTCTTCTTCCCATTCTCCTCAGCTTCCCCCTCCTAATTCTTGGTGCAGCGCTGCAACCCCTTCCGCGCGCGCAGTGCCGCCCACGCCTCTCGGGCGCTGAGAAGGCGCCGCGTCCTCCGGGGCAGGTCCCGCCTGCGGGAAGGATTTTCGACGCTAGCTTCATAACTTGGATTTTTTCCAAAATATGCGTATTTGTGGAGTAATGGGGCGTCAAAATTAGTCGCCCGCTCTGAAAATCCTTCGCTTCCTGATTGTAATATCACCGGGAGATATGGCTCGATGCATCAACTGGTGGCACAGCAGTCCCTCTGATCAAAAGGTCCTAGGTTCGACTTTTGACGACGCGGCGGCAGGATTTTCGACATTAGCTCGTCGCTAGGTCGAATTCAGTCGCTGTCTGGAGGAGAATTCTAGCGGACAGCTGCCCTGATCGAGAGTTTTCCGTGGTTTCTCCCATCAACATTAGGCGAATGCCGGAGCAGTACCCTAACAAACGGACTACGGACCGCGCGCGATCTTTCCTTCCTCTAACTTGTCCTATCCTCACCCCTTACACACACACACTTACACTAACGTGCACTACACTACCACACATGCCGGGAGACCGGTCGGGAGCTTACAACTTGTCCCGGCTGGGTCCGTGCCCCGCTGATGGGAGATACCTGTTTGGGGGAAAACCTCGCTATTCGACGGTAGGTCGGCGCCAGATCCCGCCATCGAGCGGGAGAACTCCGCCAATTCCCGTTATTAAAACATTCACCACACTTATGAGACTAACGACTCGTGGTAGTGGAGGTGGTGGTGGTGATAGTAGTTGCTGCGCCCAGAAACCCGAAATAATGAACCAATCCATCGCCCTGTCAGCGCGCTCCTGCCGCGATGTGGGGGGAAGGGAAGCGTCGTGCATGGATCGGCTGCGGTCTCTGTGACTGACGCTTTTCCGATGGCAGCAGATCAAGTTTTAATTAGCATCGTGGAGAGAGAGAAAAGGCTTGGGTGTATTTCAGCTTGTAGAATAATTAAGGCTTAAAAGTATATCATGGCGTTCAAAAACTACGTCAGCATTACAAGCCAGAATTAAGGAAAGAGTGGAGATGATTTCAATTGATTATTTCAATTATCTTAAATAGAAATTTGTACTAATTCGAGCATAAAATGATACTTGAAGAATATATTATTCTTGCGAGTATTTTACAGCATCTCAATATTCATATCCCTCTGTCATTCCAGTCATTCTCTTCTAGACCTCTTCTTTGCATGTCTTTAAATATCTGATTTTGCCATTCTTCTCTGAGTCTACCTCTTTTTCTACGGTCTAAAGCAGGGCCGCTCAACCATTTGCTCCGAGGAGGAGCAGTCGGTTGCTCTCTCCTCTTCCGACGCAGAAAGAGCAAATGACGTCATCAAATATCGATCGGTGGCGTGTGACACAGTGGGTCGCGTCGTATTTCTACGGGGTATTTTACGTTGTTCGGAATGAAAAAGTCTCACTGCTCTGGGAAAGGATATTACGACAGAAAAAAAAGCAGTAAAATACTTTTGTAACATTTATTGGAACAGTTACTAGATATAAACATATTAGTGTGATTTGGAAATTAAAAACACGACAATTTGCAATGCAGCATGGGAAGAAAAGTATCTTTTTGCAGATTGTGCCGGCAATGCCAAATGTTTAGGTTGCAAAACAAGTGCTCAATAACATAAAGAAATTTAATACCGGTGACATTACACAGTTTATCATGCTGCTGAATATGAAAATATTATAAAGGTTGCACAAAAAATGTTATTAAATAAACTAGTAATAAAAATACTAAAAGTAAAGGAAATTAACATAAAAAATGAAGTTGATTGCAAAATCAAATACTCTAATTTCATCTTTTAAATATTTTTTTCGCAATATACTTTCTATATTTGGAAGAGATGGCATGGTGCTATTGAGCCGTAACATGCATTTCCGATTGTGATCTGTAATTGTACTTCTCATTCGAGATTTACAGATTTTCAAAGAAGCAAAAAATTGCTCACATTTGTATATTGATCCAAACGTACTTAACAATCGAGGAGTATTCCGACGCAATTTTGGAAAACGGTTTTGTAGGAACTTCTTTTCCTAAATGCTTACGTTGTAGTATCGGTATGCAATGAAATTAAATTCTTTTGTATTGTGTTATTTTACTGCCAAAACAACATAAGAACATCAAAATACATCCAAAACTTACTTCTAGTGAGGCATTGTTTTTCAGAACACTGAAAATTTCCTTTTGTTCTTCTTCAGCGTACTTGTCATTTCATCAGCATGATTTAATGTATAATGTCGTTGAAAATTAAACTTCTTTACGTGAAACCCCTTATGTAAACTAAACATTTGGCATAGCTGCCGTAGTCGGCGAAAAGATACTTTTCTTCCCATACTGCATTGAAAATTGTCGGTGTAGATGCTCTTGTCTGTGAAGTGCTCGCGTGGACTTCCATGTTTCCGCGACTGGAGTTACCGGGACACTGTATCAGAAGTTATCGCCAGGCGCGCAACGCTCGGCTCCGGTGTCCCGCTCTCGGCTGACAACACGGCTCCGCGCTGCCGATTTGCTCTGCTTGAGCGGCCCTGGTCTAAAGGAAAAGCACTCACAAACCTTTCTGGACCATCTCCCACAATGAAGCCTTTTCACATGACGAAACCATTTCAGCCTTCGTGTTTCCAATTCATCTATGATTGATTTTTGAACCTGCATTTGCTTAATATTTTTTTCATTTCTAATATGTTCCATTTTAGTTACTCCATAACGTCTTTTCAAAAAATCCTTGTAGACTCCTTAATTTTTCTCTTTCTCTTTTCCTTAATTCCCATCTTTCTGAGCCATACAGTGTTATACTTTTGTTCGATAGAGCCAAAAAGTCTTTTCTTAGAAGACCTGGATGATTCTTTTCCCGAAAGCAGTGAGTTTAACTTCCTAATAGCTTGTCGTCCTTGTGTAATTTTTGAAGCAATATCTTATCTGGAATCTCCCTCGCTACTAATTCCAGAGTAAGAATATATGATAAGTAAAAATTGTGGGTGGTGAATGTAGGATCTACAATTTGTATTTTTTAATAAGAAATTGACCATTTTACTATTTCCAACAAGTATTTCGAGTATTATTCGTTAAAATTTGCTGTTGTTAATTTGTTGTTATATCATATGTGATGCAACACTTTCACCAATAAAATTTGTAACGTAATTAATTCAGTTTCACTCTTTTCAAATCCATTATCAGACCATCGCTTACTTACGCTTGCCTTGTCTGGGGTGGAGCCGCAAAAAGTAACTTAGAGAAAATTCAAATAGTTCAAAATAAATTTTTAAGGAGCGTAATTAATTGGAATTGAACATATAGAAAATAAAGCTTATTAAAAAAATTAACGTTTCATTAGGCATCTTAGAAATGTATTTGCTTCGTTAGTGGAATGTTCTTCCCTAATGATTAGGGCGGAAGGAATTTTGACCTCGGACGCCGACGGCAGGAAAGTCCGCTTTCAGACGTGCGTCACTTGAATCAGCGCAGGCGCAGACGCATTGAAAAGGCGCCTGCTGCTCTTACGAAATCTCCTTCACTTTCCACGCACCAATTTACGATCTGCAAAATTGTTTACGTCCGTTTGATTTATCGAAGTAGAAGGAGAGGGAGAATAAGACGATCCGAGACGCACGTTTTACTGCATTACTTTGTTTAGTTCAAGGTCCTTTTGCATGAACGATGCAAAGAGAAATTCCGTCTACACCACGTGTTTTGGTTGCACTTCACGTCCAACCGTGGCAGCATGGCACGCATTTCACCAATACTTTAAGAAATACCATATCCAAAATAACTTAGTTGTACAACATTAATTACTACCAAATCAGCTTTTAGATAATCAATATATGTAAATTATTCCATTCACAAATAACAAAGCAAGAATGAAAACTTTATCCTCCAATTGAATTAAACTCTCACCAGGTGCAAAATATCGGTAATGGTTGCCAGACCTCTTTCCTTGACGTGTGCGAACAAAGTAGATGCGTTGTTTGAAAGGAGTTCAAGGAAAGCGGGGAAATCACCGGTGTCAACTCTTCTCCCTTTTGCGCTGACGAGGAAAGAGAAGGAAGGTGTGTGTCACGTAGACCAACGCACTTCAGTGCAACGGGTACACGGAAAACGTCCGGCGTCATCAAGCTGAAAATACTTCTTTTACATCCAATATATAAATAGGGACTTTGCAAGTTAATGTCTTATTTCTTGATAATACTATAAATAATTTATATTATTTATATTATTTTTACCTAGAAATTAAATATTATTTATGAATATGCAGTGCTTTAATACTCCTGTTATTTGTATGGTCCAAGATATTCCAAAACCATTTCCGCAAGAATCCATAGGTAAATTATACTATTAGAGATATACAGATATTAAATATTTGTAATTACATTTATTATAAGACATGTCGACCAACGTTATTTGTTTTTGTGGGACTTGCGGGAGGGTGTACTCCGCTTTCTGGGTTCGGAGGGAAGTGAGCGCGGGGGGAGGGGAAGTGGCCCGCGCTCGCAGGAGCTCAGGGCTTCCAGGCGGGCGAGGTGCACGAGCCCTTCTGCGCCCCTCCCACGCGTTCAACAGTTCAGGTCTAGAAAGTGCTCTCCTTGCGATAAAGCATTGAACATATTTTACATACGAGTCCCTGACCTTTATTAATTTCATTCTTTGTGTTGAATAAGTGCGACTAATTTACCAGAATGGACATTGCAAAGTTTAAACATAAGCTGCTACTCGTTGCATGTCCACAACATCCAAAACTTAGGAAGTAATGGGACTTTCCCCAATTCCGTAATTGTTGTATCCCTTCCTCGAACATTGAGTGCGTCGTTCATCATTGATATCTGTTTAGTTGTTCCTTCATTGTACACGGTAAATGTGATTATTTAATTTGCTATATTTGTATTAGTATACTGTGTATTTATGTAATTGATATATTTAGTGTACACTTAATCCTTTTGAAATAAACCATGAATTATCAATTTTCGTACTCGAGGTAATCTCGGTCCCAATAACTTCGGATACTCGCAAGAATGTACAAAATAAAATTTGGTAAAATGTAAAATTTTGATGTATTATGCACAACACATGCAAGTACATGCTGTTGATAAATGATGAACCGAGGCCCGTTTGTAAGGGTAGTGCTCCGGGATTCTCCTGCTGCACCGGAGAAACCAAGGAAAACTACCTATCAGAAAAGCTGGCCGCTAGAATTCTTCTGCAGACAGCAGCTGAATTCGACCTAGCTGACAAACTAGTGTCAGAAATATTGTCATCTTCGGGATTTGAAACCTAGGAACTCCCGGTCAGAGGCACTAAAGTGACATTAGATGATACTTTGAGGTATGGAGTCTGTTTGGTTTTAAGAACTGTAAACTTTTTTGTTATTTAAGGTCACATCAACTACTAGGTCATTAGCGACCACTATTGGATTGAACGTAATGGTGCGAGGATGAAACGATATGGCGATGAGACGGGTTCCGAGGCGGGACTCGAACCCTCCACCCCAGGGTCAGAGATCACTACGGCACTACTGTCTTAGCGATCTCGGGCACGGGGCCGACTTGTTATTCTGTATCAAGGGCAGAGTTGAGCTTGGTCTCTTTGGGTTGGAGTGCACTGCGCCTGGCGGTGCAGGTGGTGGCCGGAAAGGGATGTTTGGTGCTGCGGACGCGGAACGGGCGCGGCGTGGCGGAATGGCGCGGGGCGGGGCGGGTGGGCGGTGGGAGGAGGGGCGGGGCAGGGGCGAGGCGTGCGGTCGCCGCGGGTGCGCCCGGGGCTGCCTGAGGCCGCAGATAAAGAGGGCGCCATCACCGCAGGTTGTCGCCCGCCACGCGTTATTCCCTTGCGGTTCGCTCTTTATCTCAACGAGAGCAATGTAGACTTCTCTCTCTTCCTTTTTCTTTTCTCGTATAATCCGTATTGTCAACGTCAGGTAATGCTACAGGAGTAAAAAAATATTTTGTGGGTTCCGGATAACGAATTAGTATTTTTTTCTAATATCAAGTATAAGTAAATTGTTTTTTTTAAATTTTTTTTTCATATTGTATAATGATGATGGGATGGCAAAACATCTGAAACGTCATCTGTAACAAACTTTTTGTAATATAAATTTTATAAGAAAGATAAAAAATTGTCTTTAGAAATTGGCCAGAGACAACAAATAATTATTATTTTTTCTTATATATGTAGTATATCAGTTCCTCGAATACATTGTAATGTCAAAATACAAATTTGGGGGTCGTTGACAGCTGTAAAGTGATTTTTCTCAAAATGTCAGCCCATCTGTGAACATCCGTAGTGTCTAACCTTACACAAAATAGACATTTCCGACCAGCTTTGCTTCTGTTGCTTCGGCGGCTTTGACCGGGAGGTCCTGGGGTTCGAGTGCTTTCGCAGTGGCTAAATAGCTTTGTGGAATTCAGCCGCTGTGTGGGCAGCCCAAATGCAGAGCAAACGGGCCACTGGACCGCGCGCGATCTTTCCTCCCTCTTCCTTGTCCTATTGTCACGCTTTAGACCAGCAGCTTTCCAACGGGCGGTCCGCGACTGCTTTGAAACATTTTATTATACCAACCAAAAACAGCACAATTGCACAAATTATCTTATTGCTATTTAATGATATATTAATTTTCTCGTATGTACATTAATCATTAAGTATGTTGAATAAAAGTCGAAAAAAACATCTTAAATGGCGTTGCGTTTAGCGGCTTCACTAGAATTTGATATGTGTCCCATAAGCCCTTCTAAGTTGAACAGCCCTGCTTTAGAGACACATCGCCTACACCTCGAGGTCAGAGCTTGCCCCGGCTGCGTCGTCGCTCCGCTGGGGGAGATATCCTCACAGTAATGAACTTTTTTTTTGCTATTTAAGGTTGCATGAACATCTAGGTCATTAGTGACCACTATTGGGCTTAACGTCATGGTAACTGTGAAGATAACATGATATGGTGATGATAGAGGGTTTAAGGGCGAACACAAATATAACCATGCCCGAGGCGGGACTCAAACCCGCGACCTTTCGGTGCGATATCACTATGACACTCCTGGCTTCACAATCTCGGCCACCGGAGATCGGTAGTAATGAACTTATGAGTCTCGTCTAGTAACCAACTATCAATACTGTTAGTACTATGCCACTGAACCGTTTTAAACTTTAAAACGGAGGCGTGATTTACGTTTGAGATTTTTTACTTTTGCCGCAATCTGTAACAAGGGACCGCAGGTGTTTCTTCTCTTCCACAGGAAGTCGCACAAGACTTTTTTGTATTCTAGCATTATTATGATGACGTATTAGATTTTACGGCACGAATGGTTGCGTCATCACACATTCAGCCAATCGCAGCCAGAGAATCGGAGAGGAGGTAGAGGTAAACGGAACAGCCGGCCACCGTTTTCTCGCACGGATGCCAAGTACCCGAGACATCACAGGAAAGTTGTTGGGCAAAATTAAGTTGACACTCTTCTATAATTTATTATGCTGTCATACAAAAAATAGCGTATGCAACTCGTTTATAATGTTCCTTTATTGCATTCGAACAAATTTGAAAACTCGCTCCTAACGACGCTCTTTTTCAAAACTCATACAATAAAGCTTAACATCAAAAATTTTCTCAATATTGCATTTATCTCCTTTAAAGTTATTTCATTGGTAAATTTGTCATTTCAAGAATTGTTTCTTTATAATTCTGTAATTTATTTTCGTAATTGTTCTTCCTTTTGTTCAATTGTTCACAAATTCACCTTTTCTATTACACCAATTGTAATTTAGATGTCTTCTTTCTGCCACTGAAGATGGCTCCAATGACTGAAAAAGCTTAATGCTGAATTACCGTACATGATAAAACTTAATTGAAGTGATATTTATTAAAGCAGTTGGCGACAATGCTGCTCCTCAGTCTTCTCTTTCCAATCTTATACTCACGAAAAGGAGTTGTAATGTGGAATCAACCAATTTTTTAAATCTCGCTATCATCTACACACATCTTCAGAGCCACTGTTGTAGCAGATGTGAGCATTTACCCCAAGAAATACTAGTAAAATATTACCAACAATGTTCATTTTATGTGTACTTTTCTTGGCAGCAAGTAGTAGGAGGGGATTATATTAATATAATATTCAACCACTGGTATAATGTAATATGAAATGACTATGCATTCATTATAGAAAAATGTAAATGTATAAGCAATATGTAACCACACAATAAAAAAACTTTTTTTGTTATAATATTACAGAATAGACGTCAATAACTTCTCTGTTGATTTGACTATAAATAATAAAAAAGAAAGCGCACTCACAATACTCTTTTAAAATAATTTTAGTTTTATATTGCAAGATTTAGGAAGGTTACTCACATTTCTGCTTTTCTATGCTGTTCGGAAAATAATGGAGACAGCCAGCCATTGAATTTGGGTGTCGTGCATGGAATCGCTTAGAACTTTATGACGTTCATGCGCAGCAAAAATCTTTGTCATAAGGGCTGTCAGTTTGGGTGAATGATAAATAATAATGTAAAGATGAAATATAAAATGTTTGTTTGGTGTGATATTTATTTAACGTTTTTTAAAAAATATGGTATTATTTTCCCGTTTGTAAACATATTATTTTTAATAAAATAGTATGTAGATAAACCGACATACAATTTTCAGAGCAAGAATTAAATCATTATCTTTCGCTCGGGACTCCATGATCTGTCGCCACAAATTTAAAACATCTTGTAAAACCTTCAGAGATAAATCATTTAATTTTACTTTTCTGCCCTTTCTTATTGTTATTGATTTACTTGCATAGTGACATACATTTTGCTCTTGATTTTTCGTGATAGCTTTCGCTCAGTTTTCTATTGTTTGCGGTGTTGCTTTTTAAGGTGTGTGGGGTGTTATAAGATGGTTCAAGTTCACCTCCTTGTAAGTCTTTCTTGCTGCTGAATCAAAAGCAGAGTTGCGTGGACCGCCTCTAGTTGGCGACGTAGGAGGAAGATTTATTGTTCGTGATTCCGGGCGCGTCCACTTCAGAGGTCGTTAGACCCGTAAGTGTAGTGTGTGTGTGTTTTTATCGGGCGGTGGCGGTGATCTTCCCAGCTTGATGGTGAGATCCGGCGCCGACCTACTGTCGGATAACGGGGTTTCCCCAACCAGGTGTCTCCCATCAGTAAGGCACCGCCCCGGTCGGGACAAGCTCTAAGCCCCCGACCGGTCTCCCGGCAAGCATAGTAGTGTAGTGCTTGTGTGTGTATATATGTGTGTGTGTGTGTGTGTGTGCGCGCGCGCGCAAGGGGTGAGGATAGGACATGGAAGAGGAAGGAAAGATTGCGCGCGGTCCGTGGCCCGTTGGTTAGGGTACTGCTCCGATATTCGCCTGGTGTTGATGGGAGAAACCAAGAAAAACTACCGATCAGAGCAGCCGACCGCTAGAATTCCTCCAGACAGCGACTGAATTCGACCTAGCTGACAAGCTAGTGTCGAAAATCCTGCCGCCGTTGGGAGTGGAAACTAGGACCTCCCGGTCAGAGGGACTGCAGTGACATCAGTTGATGCATTGAGCAATCTCTCCCGGTGTACGAAGAAGGACGAGGAGGAGTTAGACGAAAAAGTTAAAAAAGAGAAGAAAATTATGGACAGGAGGGTTGCTATATCGTTAATGAGTTGTAATACAGTCACAACTTGACAGTTGAAGCTACAAGATGCAGATTTACAGATTTCACAGACAATTGTAATGCAAGAATCCCGCGTTTTGGAGTCTCGGAAGTAAATATTACTAATAAGCTTCACAGGATTTGTGTTAACAATAGCCATTATAAAATGCTAAGAAATAACTGTTATAACTCAAAATTCGTATTTTTTCGAGTCCTGTCTTTGTTGCTCATGAGTACCGGCCTAGTATTTTATTACGCGCACATTTGACGGCCGTGTCCATAGGCGGGGAATCTTAAACAAGAAGGGAAAATAGCATTTCTGGGTTCCTTTTCCGCTGATTTTTTTGTTTCCATGTATTTTTGTGGTAAATAAATGAAACATAATACAAGGAGAATAAAATATACTTATTTCTGATTTGAGGTTGAACCATTTACAGAGTTGCCGGATGGCGAGGAGGGCCTCTTGCCTCAAATATAAACAATTCTCCAAGCTTTGATGGCTGGCAGTGATTAAATCGAAGTTAGGGGCCGTCCATAGATTACGTAACGCAAATTTGGAGTATTTTCAATATCCTCTCTTCCCCTGTAACGCACACGTAACGCGCGCTTGAATCCCCCACATGATAATTACGTAACGCTTGCGACAACACCCTCTCCCTTGTGAATGCAAGAAGCGGGGGCAAGTTGTGAGTAAAGAAAGGACGCAAAGGCGAGAAAATTTTTGATCACAAGCCATGTACACTCCGTAATGGGCAAGAGTAAACAGTGCCAATTAAAATGGATTTTAGTAATAAACTTACCAGTTTTGACTATTTTCTTCGCAATCTTACAGATTCCAATATAAAGCCTATAACTTTAATTTATTTTTGTTTTTAAATTAATTACTTAATATTTTAATGTTTTAGAACAAGTCGTAAAAAAAGGAATTCTTTCAGCAAATGGTGAAAAAAATCAATGTTACGTAACACCCCCTACTCCTATGTAACGCAGCGTCACGCTGCCTCAAACACCCTCCTCCCCTCTTTAGCGTTACGTAATTTATAGACGACCCCTAAGTCATGTGGACGTTTGGTGCTGCGTCAGCGGTGAGCGGGAGCAGGCGGGTCTCGTGCAGCGGCAGGCCAAACGCCCGTGAGGAGCTCGCCCGCCCGCAGCCTGCGCGAGCAGTTGGGCGGACGAGCGAGGGGGAGCGCGTCACGGGAGGCCAGGGGGCGCTCCGTGCTGGCGGCACGCGCCGCCGCTGCCACTGGCGCTGCCGGTGGCGCTGCCGGTGAAGCTTTCGGTGCCGCTGCGGGTAGCGCTTCCAGTTGCGCCGCCAGTGGCGCCGCCGGTGGCGCTTCCAGCTGCGCTTCCAGTTGCGCTGCCAGTGGCGCTGCCGGGGGCGGCGCCGGGGGCGGCCGGGGTGGTGCCGCCGGGCGCCGCGGGCGCCGCGGGCGCGCGCGTGTCGCCCGTGAAGCGCACCACGACGGGCGTGGCGGCCATGTTGGGCGTGAGGAAGCGCTGCAGCGTCTGCGCGCCGGGCCGCGGGTTGCGGTCGAAGGGGAAGCCCATGGGGCGGCGGTCGGGTAGCGCTGGCCCAGCACGCCGCAGTAGGCGGGCGCCGCGCGGCACGCCGGCGCCGGCGCCGTCTGCTGCACCTGCGCACAAGCGCCACCCTCCCTTCGCTCTGCTGGCCCTCAGGGGGATTTCTCTCTATATATCTCTCCCCAGCCGGATAAATTCTAAACTCCAGGCTGGTCTCCCCACGTGTGTGGTAGTGTAGAGTCTGAGTAAAGGAGAGAGGATAGGAGCAGAAAGATTGATTGATTGTTCGTAATTCCGGGAGCGTCAACTGCTGAGGTCGTTAGTCCCGTAAGTGTTTGCTCGGGAAATGGAGGTGGAGACCTTCCTCCTCTGGATTGCGAGATCCGGCGCCGATCTATCGTCGACTAGCGGAATTTACCCCAACCAGATATCTCCCACCAGCGGGGCACCACCCTCGCCGGGACAAACTCTAAGTTCCCATCCGTTCTCCCGGCACGTATAGTGCATGTTAGTGTGTGTGTGTGTAAGGGGTGAGGATAGGACAAGGAAGAGGAAGGAAAGATCGCGCGCGGGCCGTGGCCCGTTTGTTAGGGTACTGCTCCGGCATTCGTCTGGTGTTTATCGGAGAAACCACGGAAAACTACCGATCAGAGCAGCCGGCCGGTAGAATTCTCCTCCAGATAGCGACTGAATTCGATCTAGCTGACAAGCGAGTGGCGAAAATCCTCCCGCCGTCGGGTCTCGAACCTAACCACCCTAACGGAAGTAATGGCCGTAGCAACTGACCTGCGTGGAACAATCAGTCGGAAATAGATGCTCGTAATCCGTACCGGAAGTGAACCCAGCTGACAAGGTAGTGTGGGAGTCCAAAAAGAGGGAGGGAAGGTCGTCGGGAGGAGGATGCCCGCTCACCTCGTCGGCGGCGTGGTCGGAGAGCATGACGAAGAGCTCCGCGGGGAAGCCCTCGCGCGAGCCCATGGGCAGCAGCATGTGGTGCGGCCAGCCGCAGCCGCAGTAGTTGAACTGCAGCTCGTCGGCGCCGCCGGCGGGGCGCGCCGCCAGGTCGCGGAACGTCACGTTGTACGGCACCGTCACCGTCGACTCCTCGCTGCGCCGCTGCACCACGTTCGTCCCCGGGCGCACTGCGCAGCCACCAACGCCCCGCTCGCAAGGACTAGCGCAAGGAGCGTTCCAAAGGAAACGAGGCCCGCGCCTAGGCCCATTCAACTTGACAAATAATGTGCAACGTACAAAAAATGTCTAAGGCCAAAAATGAAGATCTCCAAGGGGCACATCTCTCAGACCTAAAATCAAACTTCTCCGCTCGCCCCTTGAGGGTGAGGCGGGAGACAATTTTGAAATCTTAAATGGGAATCCCCACTTTTTATTGCAGATTCGGATTTTACACTACAAAATACAGACGTTTGGTCTAAAACATTTCGTCCAACATTCTAAAGGCCTTTTTAATTGCCTAATAACATAAGAGATCCAATTAATTTCCAGAATTTACTTCCTACGTTCTCTAGAGTGGAGGTTCAGGTTCACTAAAACCAAATTTTCTTTTGCTTATTTGTAATGTAAGTGAAACGCGAGCAATCACTTATGTTCACTATAACCTAGGGTTCCCTATATCCGAGGTCCAAACAAAAAAACAAAAACCAGATCCAAACAAAATAAATCAGAGACAAAATACGAACGGTGGAAATGGACTATGTGAGAAGATGTCTACATTTAACACGGTATGATAAAGTCCGAAATAAGGACGTGTGGAAGCAAATGGAGGGAATTTGTTCAATTACTAAAATATTAGAAAACAAAGCACTCCAATGGTATGGACACGTCCAGAGGATGACAGAAGGAAAATGGCCAAAGAAAATGTTGGAATGGCAACCATCAAGGAGAAGGAAGGGAGGAAGGCCAACCCTGGAATGGGATAAATACATCAAAGAAGCCATGGAGGACAGACGTTTAAGACCTGGTGATTGGGAAAACGGCGAACTCCTGAAGGGGAAATACCGAAGATAAGGAAGAAGGAGGAGAAAAACTAGTCACATCTGATATAGGTTTGCTGGCGTACTCTATAGAACGGCTAAACGCAACTGACGTTTATAATTTGTAATGCTAAGACCAAGTGTTTTACATGTAAAACATTTAATTTATTCTTGATAAATATTTTGTTTTGTTCTACTTTACTTCACCAGTTTAGTTTTATTCACTCGTTGTTTTTATATTGTCAATACTCGTACGTAATTTGTGATGTACATTTTTGTTCATGTTTCATGGCCGACTATTAACCTTCAGACGAACTACTGCATAACGTACAAAGATGCATGAGTAAAAATTCTGAGAAGCATATCTTTACTACTGCATGCATGCTGTAGTGCATATAACGCGCAAAAAGGGTATCGTAAAGGCTAGTAATTTGTTACGTTCGCTCCTAAGGCCGCTCGTTTTCAAACATGTACTCGCACAAGAAAGCTTAACATTGTAAACGAGTTGCATACGCTATTTTTTTGTATGAGAGCATTGTAAATTTATAAGAGAATCAAACTTAATTTTGCGAAACAACTTTCCTGTGATGTCTCGGGTATTTGTCATCTGTGCGAGAAAACTGTGGTCGACTGTTCTGTTTACCTCTACCTCCCCCTAATTCTCTCACTGCTATTGGCTGAATTTGTGATGACGCAATCATTCATGTCGTAAAATCTAATACGTCATCATTTGTGGCGTAAAAAGCCCGATTATGGGCGATTTCTTGCAATATAAAAAGTCGTTTATAACGCTGGAATACAAAAAACGTAATTTTTCTACTCCTATTGTATAATTCTGTCATTTGAGGGCTGCAACCCATTGCATAATTATAGTCATTACGATACAGATTTCATTATGATACAGGTTCTTGACCAATCACAGAGAATCTTACATACCCAGTACATTGTGTCACAAAAAAATATTTTTTCTGGATAATAAGAGCGTGATTCTTACAGACATTTTAAGCTGAATTCAGATCTGTGTTTATATTCTTCTATTAGGGATAGTTTATGAAATATTTTGTTTTTAATTTGTGAGTTTGTACTAACGTTTACTTACATTATCAGATGTTAGAAATGGTAAGGATTAAAATTCTTTGTAATGCCAATAGTTCAAGACAATTGGAATAATAACTTTAATATTTTACCATCGTATAAACACAAGAAGAGATTGAAGAAAATTTACAGATGAGTCAAAATCCTTATACAAACTAGATTAATTTTGAAATGGAATATAAGATATAGTTAACACAGTCATACGATCGTTGCTGATGCAAGAAACAACGCAGCTAGTGGCAGAATATTTAGCACATAATCAATGTATCCAACTTTACTATATACACATTACCACTTTACTAGAAACCTAATATGAAACTATGACGGTATGCTTCTGTATTTGTAAAACTATCCCTGATACGCAATTTTCAACCTCAAAATTGAATTTAGAATGCAAAAATCACTAAAGAACACACATTTTCACTTCAGAAAAAAGTCCCCTGTTACACAGTGGCATTGATACTTATTAATCATTGACAATCTTTAGAGTAAATGTATTTTATTATTATTGCAGCAACTTCTGTACTCCCTCGTCGGCGTTCTGGTAAAACAAAGCCACGTGCGGTGGATAGGGAGCTGTCCGCTAGGTGGCCTTGGCTGATTCCTGCGTGTCAGTTGTCACGAAACGATTCAATGTAAATGTGTAGTTTATAAACGCTACCATTAGTTATAGTAAAAGTACCGTAAGGAAGTCGATGTAATGGGCATTAACACACTGATGTGAAGTTAATGATACTTGCACTTCCTCGCTTATATCGTCATATCACACTCGTGTATTAATACCCATCATTATATCATCGTTTCGTAATTTAATTAAAATATCGAGGTTGAAAACCATCGATGGTTTTGGTGGAACATTGATGCTTTGTTGCGGATGCGAATCGACGGTTTTTGGTCGATGTACAGAAGACTCCGGTTTTAGTGAACTCGAATATAGTGAACCCTCGGTTATAGTGAACTTAAGTCACTGGTCCCATTTCTCTCGCATTACAAATAAGCATAAGAAGACTCGGTTGTAGTGAACCTGAACCTCGGCTATAGCGAAAGTAGGAAATGAGTCTTGGAAATTAATTGAATCTCTTATATTATTAGGCGATTCAAAGGGCCTTCGGAGAACGGGATGGTATTCCAACAGAGCAAAAGGCATTGAAAGGTGTCAAGACTGAATCACGATACTTAAAGAGACAGAGGACAAGGCGAAATAAAGTATGGAGAGGGCGCGAAAATGACAATTGAATAAAGCAGACAATTGAAAATAATTGATTTCCTAAGTACAAATAAATTGAAATGTTCCGTTGGTGCTGTTAATGAATGTGGCGGTGTATTAATAAAATCAAATGTATTTGCACTCACGGTGGACGGAGAACTTGTCGAGCTCGACGAAGTAGAGGCGCTGGTCGCGCAGCGTGAGCGGGCTGGCGCGCTCGTCGTGGCGCGGGCCCAGGAACACGCGCACCGTCCCGCGCCGCGCCGCCCCCGCGTTCTCCACCTGCGCACCGACTCAGCTTATTCGCATTTAATCATTTCTCCTATGGACATTAAGCATAAGTATGTTATATGTATTGAAATGTACCAACAATGTCTCGTCATAAACTATTACGAGATCGTTGACATCATTCACCTTAGGACGGTTATAATCGTGACCCGTTCCCAATTTATAGTAAAATTTTGGGCGCCAGGAACAGGTTACGATAATTGAAACCAATACTTCCACAGCTAATTTTAACGAATGGATAAATGGCCGGCTAGCTGGGTCAATGGGTCCCGTAATAGATAATCGCTATCGTATAGATAGCCGATTACTTGATCTGCCAACTATACAGTATGGCGAGGAATCTGAAAGGAAATAATTATATATCTCCAACTACAACTCTACGCCGCTAACTACTACTCTATATATCTCTAACTTGCCGACCACTACGCCGGCGTTGCTAAGGCTGTATATTGCCATTTGCCGACCCTTTTAACCCAACCCATTTACAGCAAATGTTATTGACAAAACATAATATTTTGGTATATCACAGTATATTTGTTTCAGTATAATCTCAGTAGGTAGGGTAAAAAACATCTTAAATGACGATGCGGCCCGTGGCTTATTAGAATTTGATAAATGGTCCATAAGTCCTCATAAGTTGGACAGTCCTGCTCTAGATGTTTTATGATCAAGCACTGCTTGATACGGTTAGAGTCCCTCCATACAAAGAGTAGCGCATTTCATTGTTCCACTGATCCCGTCATTTTATATTCACTTGACGGGAGAATTAGAAGTGCGAGATGTTCTGTGTGTTGTGAACCATGTACCTATCTCAAACCGATGTTAATATTCTTGAAAATCTTCATAATGCCAACAACTGTCATAATATCCTTTCGGTCCCTGATTGGTGCCTGACGGGGTTGTCGGGTGCGAGGATATTAAATGGCGACTGTCGCGCTACTCTCTGCGTCTAGGGACTCTAAGTATCGTCGCCACCATGCGACATCTAGCGGCACGACCGAGGCGAAATGCCGTTATGTATTTCCTTGGTGAAGACGGGCCTCCAGAGGCAGCTGTAGTGTAGACGACATGGTAGTGTAGCCTCGACTCGCCTCAGAATGTCAGAGTGTGCGTGGTCGGGGCTTATGATGATAATATTTGGTTGGCTACAACTGGCCAATTGCCAAATGGTAAACTTAAGCCCACTGGTTTACAGTACAAAACAATTTAAAATACAGCACAATAAAAGAAATTACTTCTATTACTACATCAAAATGCAAGAGCTCCCTTTGAGACCCATGCAAAACCAGCCGTTAACAGTAATAATACTTTTAATAATTTAAATATACATACGCACCTTTTCACTGACTTATGATTTAAATGTTTACCACCCGTATGATTAATCCCGCGTCTAGGTGGCTTCATATTTACATGCACATATTTACCGAAGGCCGTATGTATTCATACATATCGTTCGTAAGACTATACATATATACACACGTATGGGATCTTTTCCAAAACCGCCCCATATCTCCTAAAGATGAACCTTCCTCCCCCTCCCCTAGCTACAAGTGAGAGGGCGACAGCAGGAGGACGTGCGCCGCCCCCCCTCCCAGGGAGCGCCGCCCTGGGCGCGGGCGGGGCGGGGCGGGGCGGGGCGGGGCGCCGGCGGATACCTCACCCAAGTAATGAGGTTTCCGATGCGCCATCTGCCCGTGGTGGAAAGCAACTCTTTGTGCACTCGTGCTCGGCGGTTCGCAGAATAGCGGCTCTTTCGAATGCAACCCGCAGAACACAAATCAATGATGGGTTGCCTACCAGTCAGGGGCACATGATACGAGTGTAACTTCGTAATTTGACATTTACCACCCTACAGTTATTGACAAACTCTAATCATCTTCGACTTCTGCACATGCCCTAGGAGCTTGTAACATTGGTTCCGAGACACTCTGTATTTAGAAAGAGGAAATGTCGCTATTACTTACAAATTAACCCATCGACTCTGTTTCTCCATTACTTACCTGTGCAGTATTTGAGGCAGTTTTGGCCCCCGATAGTTTACCTGTATTTAATGCACAGATACCATTTGGAATTATTAACGAAGATTGTGACTTGACCCTTTTACCCTCCGTCACTTGACATATACGTCAAGTGACGAAAGGTAAGAGGGTCTTGAAGAAAAAACTAAATTACAGGCTTAATATGGAAACGGAAAAATAAGGAAGAAGGCGGTGTGTTGGGGTCGGCTAGTGCAGTCACCTGGATGAGGTAGGTGAAGGGCGCGTGCTGCAGGTGCGTGACGCGCGCGTAGACGGCGCCGCGCGGCGTGAAGTCGAGGCCGCGGTTGAGGTCGAGGTCGCTCTGCTGCCAGAAGGTGCGGAGCTCGTTGGGCCGCCCCACGCCGTCCGCCTGCACCTGCGCCGCCACCACGCGCACGCCCGGGAACGACAGCTGCCACACACACGACACACATGCAGCGGGCTTTTCCCGCAACCAGGTATCTCCCACCACACGCCCCAGCCGGGACAAGCTCCAAGCACCTTCGTACCAACGGGATTTCATAGTCCCATCAATAATGTAGCCAACCGAAGAGTTAAAAAATCTCAACTAGAAACGTTTTTTCGGCCATGTTTTAGGCATTTTATCCTAATGTGTATCGGGACTCGAACCTAGGACCTCCCGGTCAGAGGAACTGCAGTGACATCACTTGGTGCACTGAGCCATCTCTCCATGTCGATGGCCGGGGTCGCTAAGGCCTAGCAGTCTCGGACCAAAGGGTCGCAGGGTCGAGCCCCTCTGGCATGGTTGTATGTGTTCGTCCTTTCACCCCTATCATCACACCGTTTCATCCTCGAACCATCCTCCAATAGTAGTCGCTAGAACCTAGAAGTTGATGCGATCTCAAATGACCCAAAAAAGACAGAAAGGCAATAATATTCCACAGTGTAATGGGAAAATATGATATTATATGGTGCAGAAATGTGGCCTTTAACAAAACGTCGTAGGGACAGAAACGATCAGTAGATCTCGACTTTATGAGAAGATCCTTGCAGATAACAAGGTTGGACAAGATAGGGAACAAAGTGGTATGGGAAAGGTGGGGTTCATACAAGAACAGAAAATTAAGCCCTGCAATGGTATGGATATATCAAGAGGATGCAAAATGAGAGATGGCCAAAATCAATTTTAAATTGGATGCCTGAAAGAAGGCATAGAAGAGGCAGACCTGTTTTGACTTGCAAGAACTATGTACAGGAAGTAATGGAGGAGAAGGTATTAGAAGAAGGTCAATGGAAGGACTCAACAATATGGAAATCGAAAACGGCAAACTCTTAGTGGTAGAAACCATCGAAGAAGAAGGCTAATAATGGAAAAATCTTCTGAAAAAAACTGTGATTGACTCAGTATCACGTTTCAGTATACTTACAATTTCTCTATCACGTTTCATTTTTGTCAAGAGATGGTTTTAATACTTCAGAAGTGCTAACTATCCCCAAAATAAGGACTTACCTAGTCAACAAAGAAAAATAATCAGAAAAGATAATATGTGATGTTTACAAAGTGTCACATTCTCATTCTAAATTTGTGCTTAGATTTTCTGTAGCACGAATAGTTTCTGAGATAGGATGATTTTCTTATGGTGACTACGAATCCCCAACGACGAAGTCGTTCTTGTAGGAACTGCTGTTGCTGAGGTTGAAATGAGTTTTGCTTTGACTAGCGCATCTCAAAACAGGTGTATGAGAGGTAGAGCCAGAAGAGTTTCTTATGAGCTTGGAAACCAAAGTGCTCTGAATGTTCCTCTCGTGGATCTCAACATGATACAGTCGACTCCGGTTATAGTGAACTCGGATATAGCGAACCCTCGGTTATAGTGAACTTACATCGCTGGTTCCGTTTCACTTGCACTACAAATAAGCTTAAGAAGATTCGGTTATAGTGAAGCTGAACCTCGGCTGTAGTGAACGCAGGAAATAAGTCCTAAAAATTAACTGTATCTCGTTTGTCATTAGGCGATTAAAAAGGCCTTCGGAAAGTGGGACGGTGTTCCGACTGAGCAAGAGGCATTGAAAGGTGTAAGACTACATTAAAGGACCTAGAGAAATTACTAATGAAAAATATACGAACCAAACAATTGAAAATAATTCCTTTTTTAAGTACAAATAAAGCTATTGAAATTTTCAGTTCCTGTTGTTAATGAATATTGCCGTATCTTTATATTTATAAAATCAATTATCGTTGATACATTCTATTTAATTTTGACATCATGGATATAGTGAACCAAAAATGTTAGTCCTCAGACGTCCCCCAGAGGAAAGATTGCGCTCAGTCCGTGGCCCGTTTGTTAGGGTACTGCTCCGGCATTCGCCGGCTGTTGATGGGACAAACCAGGGAAAACAACCGATCAGAGCAGCCGGCCGCTAGAATTCTCCTCCAGACAGCGACTGAATTGGACCCAGCTGACAAGCTGTCGAAAATATTGCCACTGTCGGGACTGGAACCCTGGGATCCCCCGATCAGAGCCACTGCAGTGACATCAGTTGATGCCCTGAGTGACCTGAGCAGTGCACCGAGTGGAGAGCGAGATGAAGAATGAATGCCACGCAAATGCGGCGCTTTTGCACTGTAGAAAGTTACAAATAATCTCATCAAAAAGTAAACAATTGTATTAAATAATTTAGGGATCAATAATAACGTTATTTTGGAAATGAAATGGTTTCCTCTTTTATGGTGATACCGTTCAAAATGCACTAGCGAATGGCCGCTAAAGAAGAAAAGATGTTATTTTGTTAGCGGCCATATGTTTCTCCGATAACGAAAACTCTCTGCATGTAATTTATGTTCCAAAATTAACTCGATAACACTTGAGTGTTTAGGGCAAATAAAATGAAACCTTGTGCAATACTAAGTTCAATATTATTTGAAAGAAAGTATTCTGTTAATTGAAAGTTACCTCTTCGACTGTGTAGGGAGGTAGAGTTCTCTTGTGTTCTTGGAACATGTCGTCGACAAACCCATGCCAGCGGTAGAACATGGGATCTCGCATGGTGGTTGCTCCGTCTCCCATAATGTTGAAATCTTCCTGAAAAATAAAATCCATGTGTTTATACAACTGCATATAAATTTCATAGTAATTTTATTTTCTAGCTCTTTATAAGAGGAGAAAGTACCGTAATTGTGTGCAGGAAAACGGAATTTCCGACAGAATAACTCTTACTGACGAGCCCTTATAAAGAACTAGTGGTGCTACAGAATGACACAGACTTTCCCGTATTAGTTTTCTATTTTCCTGGGTCTTCGCTAGCTATTCGGAATTGCCACATACTCTTTCTTGCCAGCTACCATCTATCATCGCCAAAAGTCGAATTAATTATGTTATACTTCTAATAGAAGTACATTTACATGTTGCATCAAAGTGAATCTAATTGGAAGTGAAGTCCACGAAATCTTTTTGATTTTAAAAATTGTGTCTGCCATGGAAAATACGTTTTAACTAGTGGTGCTACAACAGCACTTACTTTCCCGTATTAGAGGAAACAGCTAAGTAGTATTGTAATATTGCACTTTATGCGCTACTAACATCTTCGCTTGTAACTCACTATTTCCATTGCAGTTGTCAGAACTATGTGAATTCTACAACTTCATAAAAATAGAATGCAAAGGTTTTGTAACCCTGTATTGGAAAAAGAAGCCTGATACCCTGGAAATATAGAAATGCCTTCCATTGGGCCATGATTAGGGAAGAGTATTTTAAAACCATGCAACAAATTCTCTACTCACTACAAATGGTACAGCATTTGGTGCAAAACTAAATATTTGCCTGCAAATATCAACATAAATTAGACAATTATAACTCCTTTTCATACAGCTCCATTAGGTCACAACAATGACACTAATTCACAGATATTCGCGAGCGCAAAGTGAATTCCATTGTTGCAGACCCTGCATTGTCGCTATTCTGAGAGCTATTAATTCTTTTTACTTATTTCAAATATTTCAAAATAAACAATTTCTAAAACATTAATGTGTAAGTCTATAACAAAGTTCGAATGTAAGAAACGAAGAAAGAAATAATATACAAAATTGCACATTCTAATTTACGACGCATCCAGCTGTCCGAAGCGCAGTAAATTTAGAGCGGCCTATTACGTTTGTCACAAAATTAAAGAAAAACTACTGGTATTTTGAAAAAATTAAGCATGACCGTATTTATTTTATTTATTTATTTGTCAATATTCGGAATTGCCACATACTCTTTCTTGCCAGCTACCATCTATCATCGCCAAAAGTACATTTTTTTGGTCATTTTCTTAATTTTTCGGTTTCCTATTGGTAGAACAGAAACATTAATTTTAGAATATTAAAGACACAAAAACCTAGCCGTAAATGGCAATTTTCTTTTAAAAATTATGTGCCGTTTAAGAGAAAATGGCGTTTTAGCACCACTAAAAATGCGAAATTTGAAGCTCATTTTCACAGAAAACTTTTGAGTTTTCAAAATACTTTATTTGAAGTTATTTGACATTACACTCACAAATATAATCATCTTTACAAATTGCGGATAATGTGCATATTAAAGATGTGAGAGATCTTTCAAAAAATTTATATTTATATAATTTTTGAAAAAAAACAAAAAATAACTCAAAATAAACTTCACGCTATACTAATGAGTGTAATTAGCACTATCCGTTACAAAAGTTTCAAGAAAAAAATTGCAGCCATATACGAAAAAATGACGTTTGAGCATTTCTGAAAATGCCGAAATTTGAGCTACTTTTCACAGAAAACGGTAGTGTTTTCTAGAAACTTTACTTGACATTATTTAAAGCATATATACTCGTAAATATAATAATGTAAAAAAAATCGCCGATAATGTAAATATTAACGACGTGAGAGACAAGTAAAAAGATTTACATTTTTGTAATTTTTGAAAAACCAACCGATAGACCAAAATGGCTTTTATGTCATTGATAGAGTACATTTACCACTATCCCTACCAAAAGTTTAAAGAAAAAATTTGGAGTCGTTTTTGAGAAAATCTTGTTTTTGTAATTTTTAAAATTGCACATATTGAACCAATATTGCACGAAAACTACCAAAATTGTGAAAAACATTTACATGACCTTTATTAAAGAACTCAATATGCAGAACAAATTTTATTTGAAGAAAAAATCTCTATCTTCAATTTTGTAGTTGGAGAAAGACACCGAAAAAATTCACTTTCACAATTTTCGAAAATTCAGAGCTGTACGTGAAAATCGGACCTATGCCATGTTAAAAAGTGTATTTTCCTCTATTCATACAAGAAATTTAAAGAAAAAATTTGGAGCCGTTTTTGAGAAAATGTTGAAAATCCCCGGGGGGCTTCATATAAAGTACCCCCAAATTTTAAAGAATCTTTTTCAAAATCACAAAGCTTCGACTAGAATCAGATCGACTGGGGAATATCAATTTTGAAGAAAATCGACCGAACGGTTTAGGCGCTAACGTTGACCACAGACGGACGGAATGCCGTCAATCGATTTTTAAGTATAAAGAAGCAACAAATCATGGATTTTGACCACACCACGAGATAGAGGATTTTTTTCTTAATTTAGCAACTGGTTTTATCCACTTATTCGTTTTCACGTCCCGGCAATTAATTTTTTTTCCGCCGAAATTGGCCATTTGTTTTCGCGCAGCATTACATAACTTTCCCTATACTACGTATATCACTCCGTGTATACGTACGTATACGGGAAAGTAAAAAGTGGATAAATCTTCATTTATTATATAGTAAATTAGTTTAGTTTAGTTCAGTTTAGTTAATGCCTTATTTTACGTGGCGAGACTCGGGCCATCAGGCCCGTTCTTCCGTCTGACCACGAAAATTTCGCTACGCTCCTTTCACCGACTAGCGGAGAAAGAAGGTATTATATCGGGCGACGAAACAGGCGATTTGAATTTAGCTCAGAGGCGTCATTTGGGCTTGAGGATCTTTTACATGCTAGTAATATACTAACATGGGCCAGCCGGCTTACTTCCCCTCCGCGGAAGGCGTACGAAGGATTTTTTCGCCCTTAAAAATCCATGACTTCGATCGGGTTTGAACCCGCGAACTTATATGGTATGACAGTCCGGCACGCTAACCGTCACACCATCGAAATTACTAACTCTGGAAGTACTGGAACCATAATTCGTGTTTTGTGGGTCCTTGATAACGGAAAATCAACTGTCTTTCCGTCCGACCTTCCGTACATGGTAAAAGCTAGCGCCAAAACCTTTCCGGTAATTTTCTTCCAAATTGATATTCCTTGATCAAGGAACTCGGGGCCCTCTTAGTTTGAAACGGATATTTTGATTTTGGGGTTAGTTTATCTTATATAAACATTTTCAAAATTTTCTCAAAGTGGCTCCCACTATTTTGACTAAACCGTGTTATCGAATAGCGTAAAGTATTCTTAAGAGAATGGTATAGACCTAATTTTCGTTGAAGTCCCGATTTTTCGAAAATTGAAAAAGGTGACATTTTTAGGTCTTCCTACAACTACAGTATTGAAGATTTGGATTTTTTCCTTGATGAAATCTGTTCTTAAATACAGTTCTTGAAATTATATTTACAATTTTTCGAAAAAATAGTCGTTTTAGCGTAATTTTGTATGAAATTAAAGGTAATTTTTAGAAAATTTTAAATAATGCACCAAACGACGGTTAAAATAACTGTGCTTGTCCCATTTTTTGGCCAATTCTCTGTATTTTCGAAAATTGCAACATTTCAAAACAACAAAATTAGTAAATTTTTGTTTTAAACAAAATCTATTATAAAATACCAGCCCTTCAAGAAAGGTAATTCACAATTTTTTTGAAAAGCGAATTGTTTTTTCATAATTTGTCCATGAAATTAATGCAATATTTAAAAACGCATATTTTTTTTCATTTATAAAACAAGAGACGAGGAAAACAAAGGCGTGGGTCTCATTTTCGTTGAACTCATTGATTTTTCGAAAATTGCAAATTTAGAAATAATGCCAGCAAGTTGTACGTGCTGATGTAGCACCATAGATATTTACATTTCCTAATGGAAAATACATTTCCTAATGGAAAAGATGAGTTTGTTTTGCAAATTGAAATAGTTAATTTTGATATGATTCCTTAGTGAAATCACGCCCATAGTGCACAGAATAACAACATTCCAGTTTGGATGTTTGTTTGTGGAATGGTGATATATAATTCTCACAACATTCATTGTTATGATTATGATTAAATGATAGTTTAATTATAATGAAATATTCTGAAAATATAAAGTTTGGAGGGGTTAATTATTGGCAACAGTTTTTGGTGGATATTAACATTTTATTCTGTTACATTCCAATTCAAAATATCAATAGATTAATTTCAATGTAACATAATAAAATTAACAGCTACCAACAAATGTTATCAATACTCTGGCGACCTTGAATTTTAATAATATATTTTTATCAACACTCTACTCAGTGGTTATTTGGTCAATCTTTATTTATACATGCGTATGTTTTCAAACCATTTTATTATTAGTAGGTATCTTTAGGACGTATCTTGATTATATATCCTTGTTTTTGCTACCAAATTATGAACATTCCTGAGATTACAAATCAATTTTATAAAGTATTGTGGAATGGACAAATAAAATAACGAGTTGTACAACAAATCTGAAAGCAAAACATACATGTAAGAAAATTAAGACAATTTGAACATACCAGGTGTCTGTGATCAGGATCATGACTATATGCAATGGCAATATGACCTAAGTTGTGCATATCTCCATACAAGTTTTTGTTGATTGAAAGATCTGAAGCTTCAATAACGTTTCCCAGTAAATCAATTCCTTGTTCATTTATGATGGGCACAAATGTTCCGTTTGCATCTTCCTGCAAAAGAAAGTATTATTACATTAGAAATTATTCAAATTACGACAGTTCATATTATTGTTATTTCAATGAACAGCAGGGGGTTCTTTAATGGGAATTCTATAATGGGAAAATGATTGAGATTTTTGTTGAGCATCAAGTAAATCTTTTCTGTTGCATAACTGTTTCTATACAATTAGAGACTATACCGAGCATCGAAAAGAAAGTAATATTAATTTTAAAAATGATATTTAGTGTGTTTTTTTACCTTTTGGACTGTGTAATTCTAATAACCTATAGCAAGTATTGTATTGTACCTTCTGGGTTAATGACTCCCATTTCGAGCAGATTTGTGTCCAGTTTTCCTGATCCTTTGAGCAAATGCTGAGGTGGCACCTTGTTTCTCTTTTTCGACATAAATGTAAATTCATTATCTGTGCACGTCTTCTAGAGTTCGGTGGGAAGTATAGTAATTCAAATTATTGTTCTCCATGTTATCGCAGCAGGAAGTATATTCCTTGACGAAGCACAAGATGAGGGACAAGAGTTCAAGTCTGTATCTGATTTTTTTTTTTTTTTTGAAAATAGACATTATTACATTGGAGCGAATATTTTGTTATCAATTCTCGCCAAACACGCTCATATCTTTCTGTATTCAGAATTAAACTTGTATATGGCTTAGCGTAAGGATCCCAGAATTAACAAAACTTGTACAGAATACATTTCTACCCGTAGCACGTGACACATGTTGCTAAACATCGATGTTCAGAATTAGAACTTTGATGTTCACAAAACATCGACCAAACGCCATCGATGATTTTAAACATCGACGCATTAAAGCTACTTTAGTTATCTCAAAATTGAATTTGTGCGCTACAAAATTTAATTTGACAGTGGCCGTGTATATTAATTTATTAAAATTTAACTCAAAATGAACTTTAAAAACGCCTCTCCACGTAAATATACGATGAATGACGAACGAAATACAAGATCATGAGGATCATCTCGGGCGATGGATAGCGTGCTAGAAGATTGTAGTACAAAGTCAGTTATTATTTCATACTTTAAGTTTTTCAAACTTGTGATTATGAAAATTCTTCATTTATGAATAAACCAAAAACCACGGGCATGGCGTTGCGTGGCGGCGCTCACCCGCTGCAGGCGGCCGTTGTGGATGGCCTCGTAGATGCGGTCGCGCCAGCGCTCCAGGTCGGCAATGTCGAACTCCAGCTGCTTGTCCGAGCGCCGGATGTCCTGAACAGAGAGAGTTTCAAACAGCAAATCATAGTACCAAATTAATATGCAAGGGAGAATCATATATATTATTTCTCAAGTGCTGTTTGGTCTTTTCAATCAATTGGGCGAAGTACGAAAACCGATCTGTATAAAGAAGCAATGGCTTAAAAAATTGAGTTTATATTCAGCTGCACATGGGACATTCGTATTGAAAAAGTGCGTTAAAAATACGTAAATATTATAAAACGTAGTAATTCGGGTTCTGTAATTTCTGATTGCCGCGCGATCTTTCGGAAGAAAATTACACTGTTCGATTGGCGGGGGGACAAGTGAATGTTGCAATCTCAAACATTTTTGTTTGTTTCAGTTTAGTGGAGGTTGTGTAAGCACGTGAACGTGGTGTTCTGCATTGAATAGAGATCTTGAAATATGAGAGGTTAGTGATGTTCGTAAGGTTAGGTCGTTTATAATGCTGGAATACAAAAGAAAAAGAATTTAAGCAGAAAACAGTTTTGTTATTTGACTAACCGTGCGATTTAATCGCACGGGTTGTCACTAGTCATATGAAAACTGCAAATTGCAATTAAATTCTTTTTTTCATTAGGTGTTTCGAAATTAGCAGGCACAGTCCTTGTTGTCTCTCCAAGCTGCTAGTACGAGGCAGTGTCGGTAGATGTGGTTGGAGTTGAAAAACAGCTGTATGTTGTAGATGAAGGCAAGGCAAGACAGAGAGGGGGAGGGGGGCGCACCTTGAGCTTGACGCCGGCCTGGCGCGGGGGCCAGTTGCGGCTGGCGAGCAGCGTGGTGAGCTTGGGGAAGTAGCCGTCGTCCATGGGCTCCCGGAAGTCCAGGAAGCGCCGCACGCGGCCCAGGCGGTTGCTGAAGCGCTCCAGGTTGTACCTGCAACACACAAAACGGCTCGTTCGGGCCACTACAATGCTACATTATGAAACGATGGATGTAATACACGAGTGTGATGTTACGATACGAGCGACGAACGATCGAGTATGTGTTAATTCCCATTACATCGAGTTTCATACGGTTCTTTTTCTACGACTTTTATAACTTAAACTTTTACAATGAATCGTTACGTGGCAGTCAACATGCAAGATTCACCCGAGGCCACCTAGCGGACACACCCTAACCTTACCTTCGCATGCTGCCGTACGTGGCTCTGGCCACCAGTCCGCCTGCAAAGGAGAACTGCGTTTATCTCTCACGACTGGCTTCACCTCGTTCATTAGCGTATCTAAGCAGTATTGGCTGTTCATTATACGCTGTTCTTCGTGATAATCACAGAAAATGCACCTGCAGCGTCCCCAAACACAGCCAACATGAGTTTTCGTGCTGATGCAACCAGAAAGTTTCGACCGCGTTTCAACTGTTCTACCTACTTATAAAACTTTCACCGTACACTTAAGTCATAATAGAGTATACATTGGCTGGATTTTCACCTTCAGCAAATTCAAAATAAATCGCAGAACGATGTTCAACAATGTAGAATTTTCAACTGGACTCGCCATCGTTCAGCTTAATTTCGAGTTTATGAACACAACAATGCTGATCCTCCTGGTGGTCAGGGCTCATCCCGGTGATGCCAACTTAAAGTCCTGAAATTACCAAACTTGTCTTACCCATTGTTTTTTCTCCATATCAATTTGTCTCTTTAATTATTGAATGACCTACGTATAATATTAAATGTAATTTTAATGTACACGAATGAAACATTTGCTAGAACAAATGTCAATTATTATTAAGTGTCAGTACTTGGTATACAGGCTCTCCGTGATTGGTCATGAACATGTATCATAATGAAAACTGTAACGTAATGAGTAACATTACGCAACGGCTTGCAGCCATCAAATGACAGCATTATACAATGGGAGCAGAAACACTCTCTAAAGTGCTGAAGAGCGGGCGTTGCGTGTGCGCGTTCACCTGGCGTGATCTGCTACGGTCGGCCCCAAAGTGGAGAGAGGAAGGAAGAAAGAGTACCTGGCGATGATCTGCTGGTGGAAGTAGTAGAAGAGCTCCCCGCGGCGGTCCTTGCCCACCACGCCCATGTCGCTGCTGAACGGGTAGACGAGGTGCCAGTGCCAGTGGCACAGGTTGACGCCGATGTCCTCGCGGAAGTAGGCCACGCGGTGCTCGGGGTCCAGGTCCGTGCCCGTCCAGTCCAGCGGGATCTCCAGCGGCTCCTGCCGTCAGAGTTTGAAGCGGTTCGCTTTAACCCTTTGCTCTCGCAGGGCGTGTGCGACCTGTCACCCGAGAATGCATGCTCTGCGCTCGGAGCACTGCGAGGTCCTACAGCTCGTAAGGCATGTCTAGGATGACAATGGAGAAAGGCTGCACAGCTCGAAGCCGATTCTCGACATTCCCCCGTTCCAGCTCGTTCTCACATTATTGCGTCAACATTGTTTAGAAATACAATAGTGGCCCGGATCGATTCAACAATGAAAATTTTATTTTACATACCAGGAAAATACGTGGGCATCTGTGGTATGATCTACGAGGGGTTTTGAGGTGGCAACTAAGACTGCTTACGTCTACCTACGAGTTGTAGGACGTGTCTCATTGTGTACTGATACAAGCTAGCTACTACATTATTGTCGTGGCATCTCTGACATGCCGTACGAGCTGCCGGACGCGCATCATGCTTCCGAGTACAAAGGGTTAAAACGCCGCAAGTCAGGAGTTGTAAAGTTGTGGGATTTGTGATGCATAAATATTGATTGAGAGTGCCATGCAGACATGTAACTTACTTGTATCATTAGGACGACTGTACTGGAATAGTCATTGGATTTATTGACGTACGGATTTCAAAAACGAATCAGGAATTTTTATCTAAAATTGCAAATAAATACACCTTACAGCTTCCGTTTGCAATTGTCACTATGGTATAAAAATTACTCTTTCTTTTTGAATATGTAAACTCTGATGTACTTAGGCTTATTTTATTCAATAATCTGTACAGTACCTACAAATGTAAACTCAATTTTAAAAAAAGCTACATGCTACCATTTTATTTTGATGTCAACAAATTCTGGACATTAGGTTTGTCGCAATTTTGCATTTTATAAATGATCATTCTTTTTAATTTTAATCACTTTATTAGATACGGTATGAGATATAATTGTACTGTTAATTCACGATTATCTGATTTGAATTTTCATTTTTAGATTTTGAAAAAGACCTGAAACAGGTTCGAAACGGTAAGGTATGTGTAACAATCAATAAATTGTTACAAAATGACCATGTCTGTTTTATGGATCATTAAACGATAAATGTTTATGCATGCCGTGGGGCTTTGGTGCCGCAAGAGTCGTGCGGGGCCCCCGCCCCGACGGCGCCTCGTCTCCCTCCCCCGGCACCTCCCCAGCGGGCACCGCCCCAGTCTGGACAAGCTTTAAGCCACTGACTGGTCTCCCGGCATGTGTGGCAGTGTACTGCATGTACGCGTGTGTGTAATTAAGGGGTAAGGAGAGGACAAGGAAGGAGAAGGAATGATCACGCGCGGTCAGTGCCCAGTTTGTTAGTGTGCTGCTTAGGCATTCGCCTGGCGTTGATCGGAGAAACCACGGAAGTACCGACCACAGCACCCGGATCCTCGAATTATTCTCGTGACAGTGGTTCAATGCGACCCCGCCCTGAAGCCACGACAGTAGTGCATATTCCTAAACAAGTAGGTCGTGTTCGACCTCTGGAGGAGAATTGTACTAGCTCGCTTCTACGATTGGAAGTTTTCAGAAGTTTCTCCAATCAATATCAGGCGAATGCTGAAGCAGTACCCTAACAAACGGGTCACGGACAGCACGTGATCTTTCCTTCCTCTTCTTCGTCCTATTCTCACCCCTTACACACACACACACACATACTAACATGCACTACACTACCACACACGCCGGAATACCATTCGGGAGCTGGTCCTCGCAGGGACGGTGCCCCGCTGGAGGGAGGCACGTGAAAGGGGAAACATTCCGAGGTCTACGTGTAGGTTGTTTCCCGATCTCACCATCCAGCGGCGGTTAAACATTGACTGCACGAACGGGAGTGAAGCGCTGCGCGCCCGGAAGCGCCCGGGCGTGACTCGTACCCGGCGCTCGGTGCTGACGAGGTTGGCCTCGCGGCGCACCTCTGGGAAGACGCCGCCGTCGAAGTACTTCTCCGGGAAGCGGCCGGCGAACTGCGGCAGCGGCGCGCCCTGCGTGTCGTTGCGGTGCAGCATGGCCACGCTCAGCGCGTACGCGAACAGGTACGGGTTCATCCGCTCGCGGCAGAAGGCGCTCGCCGACAGGAAGTCCTCCACCGTCGGCATCTCTGCGGGCGGAAGAAATAACACACAAATTCCAACTTACGAAGCACCCTGCTCGACGAAGCGCAGTCCATTGGGAGGGGCTACTATGTTTGTCACGAATACTCATATTTTCAACAAAATTCAAAATTTAGTCTAAAGCTGGCAGCGCCCACGTTTGGGGAAAATCCAAAGGAACCTAAAATTCTGGAATAGAGCATTAAATTAGCCTAACATTTTGGAGGTTGTTTGGTTGAGATTGGCTTTTGTGCGCTGCTAGCTATAGATGGCTAACATAGCTGCACTTCAAAGTCACGAACTGGAAGTACAGGACGACATTGTGATGCAATCGACGGCTCCAATACCAAACATTTAAGTTCTAACAAGGCTCCCGATTGGATGACAGTGTTCCCCTCTCCTTCCGGCTCGTGACCTTCAAGTGAAGCTATGTTTAAATTAAAGTTCGGATGAGAGGAACTCGTCGGCACCTCTGGCCAAAGTGCAACGCCGAGTGGTCGTGAACGGACACATCGTGTGCGCATTTCCTTTCGCAGTTCGTCAACAGAAATGATGTCACGGGGCTGTGCCCTATTGTTGTTTCGGTTTCGAGCTACGCAATGTAAATTTTCTGATGTGATTATTTCAGAGCATGGTTAAGCTTTCTTGGCAAAATCTGTTGGTGTACTTTGTTGCCTGGTACTATTGGATAATGGAAATTTGTGACGAAGGTTCAAATAAGCTGTGTTATTGTTAAGGCTTACTGATTTCAATAAATGACAATTTTAAACCAGTATTTATCGCGTAATTTCTACTTGAAGTTACTTTAATTTACAGAAAAAAGAATCTAAAAAATTATTTTCCAAATTTTTCTTTAAATTTTCTCTCTGGCGTGTCAAAGGTCGGTAAAAAACTGTAATTGGCCCAAATGCCTGCCAACTCTGCACTGTAGCAGAGTTGCAAAAATAATATTGCAAAATTATAATATTGAAGAGATATTTTGCCTTATGTATCTGTTATAAAAAAGGCTTCTTATGCTTTTTTGTGAAAAAGCGGGTGTGATTTGCGTTATTTCTGCATGAAGATAATGTAACTCATAAAAATATCCTATACAAGCCCCTAAAACTTTTCCTTGTTTTCTAAGGATAGAGCAAAGAACTTTTAAAAACGGCGCAAGTGTAATTTTCGTTGAATTCTGTGAATTTTCGAAAATTGCGTTTTGGAAGCAATGGGAGAGACTAACGATTGGGACGAGTTAACTCGATGGACCTGAGTTTGATTTTCTGTGTGGAGAAAACGTTTTCTGCTGGTTAGAAACACTTTTGCAGGTTGATGAGTTAGTGTAATACTGCGGATACTCACAATTAATGTGAGAGAGTACGTGCTGTGTGGCGTCATACGGATATTAAAACACAGACGAGGGTGGGTAGAATAAACAGTTGGTTTATTAATGAAAAAACACAGACCGAAGTCGTAAAACACCATAACACTGCCTTCTACTAAGTAAATAAATACAGCCCACCACAAGAAGTGATATTACAGTGCGGCTACCACACCGCCCAAACAACAAACGTTTCCCCTCAGTGTGATGCACCGCTCTGCCGAGACAAACCTACATGTCTCATGACTGACGACAAACTAATGCCGGCTTCCCCTTCGCGTGCTAGACGCACAGCCTCCTACTCACACAGCTCGAACTACAGAAAAGAAGAATGGGGCGCGTTCGTCACCCGGCTTTTAAAGGCGCCATGGCGTCGCCCGCCGCCACCGTTGCCCGTCCCAGCACCTGAGACGACGCTTCGCTCGCTCGGAAAAACCGGTGCGTCATTGCGCGTCACCACGCCAGATGTCCAGCCCTTTGTTCAGCTTCCGGTGAAATTCTACCGTCTGCGCGTTTGAGCGTGCATGACGCTACAGCTGCTTCACTAGTTTATCCCGTAAAATCGTATTATGGCGAGAAACTAAACAGAACGATTTTTGATACGGTGGTTACCCCTCTCAAGGTGCTAGCTTTAGCTTAAGTGCTAATTTACCATTTCTCTTCTTCTCTTTCTCGTTACACTGAAATAACAATGAAAATAAAAGGTGAGACCGGAGCGGGCCAATTCGGAAAATGTTTGAGTGATTCGTGCGAATCACCGCCTGCGGTAAAGTGGGTGTCTCAGGGAAGAAGACATGGTATCCGACAAGTATTCGGTCCGCGCCAAGGAGCTCCCACAGCAAGCGTGGAGACGTGCGCGTGCGATTGCCCCTTCTTTTTTATTCGCCTTGAAGGTGTTTGATAGGCGCGTGGGGGAGACGCCCGCCTCGGGAGTTGCGTGCAATGTGTAAGCTTACCTTGCCAGAACGGCACCGCAGCACTTGTACTTTATTATTTATTTTATTAGCCTTGGGGTGGGCTAGCGTCTATCCGCACCCTCCTTGGGTGTATAAGGACACCCTCACTCTAACATCCGGATTCCGCCGGAACGCAGTTAGCCCTCACGTCAACCTTCCCATATAATGACTGGGTCTAAGGCCGCCCTGCCAGCTCAGAGCTACTAGCTACCCGGGATAGTACCGCAGTCAAAATAATGCGCCACTCACATGCGCCGGGACACCGCGTCCCTCCTCTATGCCCAGAGTATTCAGCCACTGACTCGACAAAGCCAAGAGACCAACCGAATAGAGGTCCGGGCGGCTCGGGGCCCCCATCCCGTCTCCCCACTGCCTACACGTTTAGGCTACCGACCTGGGTCAGATCGTCACCAAGGCAACCTGACGGTAGGTAGTTTCCCGCCGGACTTCTAAATGCGGATTCCAGAGTTCCCCGAAAGGTCTCCTTCAGCCACTCCTGCCTTGAGGTGGACGCGCCAGGGGCCTACCCCCTGCCTCCACCTTGAGTCCCCCACTCTCGAGCGGCGCTCGTGGCCACGACGCCGCTTGCGGAGCGCGAGCCACTCACCGAGGAAGACGCGCACGAGGCGCTGCGCCATGCGGCGGTGCAGGGGGATGAACATGGAGAACTGCTCGCGGCGGCCCAGCTGCAGCGGCAGCGACAGGTCGGGCAGCGCCACGCGCCGCACCTGCACCGTGGTGAGCGCCGCGCCCGCGCCCTCTGCGCTGGCGTTGGCGGCCCCGGCGAAGGCGCTGGCCGGCACCCCGAGCGCCGGCTCCCGCTCGGCGAAGCGGTCAGAGATCTCCGACGCCTTGCTCTGGTAGCGCTCCGGCTGCAACGCACACACCATTCACGCACACCTCCTCATTGCTCTTGGCTGGAAGGGTGACGCCGCCTCCACCGTCTTGTCGTGGTCTTCCTCAGGCCTGCTCTGCGACCACCAGCAGACCAGCGTCGAAAGCTGTGTTGCCGACGTTTCGACCGTTTGTCCTGGTCTTCCTCAGGGCTGCTCTGCGACCACCAGCAGACCAGCCCTAAGGAAGACCACGACAAGATGGTCGAAACGTCGCCAACATAGCCTTCAACGCGGCGTCACCCGGACAGCCAAAATCATTCACATGACTCCGACCGCGGAAACCTACGACTTTCTCCTGATTACTTGTTAGTGATTCGGGGCGCGTCACATGCTCAGGTCATTAGTCCTGTAAGTGTGTTGAATGTTTTCTAGCGAAGTGGCGGTGATCTTCCCCCGCTAGGTGGCGAGATCCGATTCACACCTACCGTCGGATAGCAGCGTTTTCCCCCACCAGATATCTCCCACCAGCGGGGCACCGCTCCAGCCGGGTCAATCTCCAAGATCCCGACAGATCTTCCGGCATATGTAGTAGTGTAGTGCATGTTAGTGTGTGTGTAAGGGGTGAGGATAGGACAAAGAAGACGAAGGAAAGATCGCGCGCGTTCCATGGCCCGTTTGTTAGGGTAATGTCCGGCATTCGCCAGGCGTTGATCGGAGAAACCACGGAAAACTACCGATCAGAGCAGCCAGCCGCTAGAATTCTCCTCCAGACAGCGACTGAATTCGACCTCGCTGACAAGCTAGTGTCGAAAATCCTGCCGCTGTCGGGAGTGGAACCTAGGACCTCCCGGTCAGAGGGACTGCAGAGAGCCACCTCTCCCGGTACAGGCTCATCGCATACAAAGTCTTACAATGCCGTAACGGAGCGGAAATCAGGAGCGCTCACCACGTAGTCGTCGGGGAGGTCGAAGTGCACCTGCCCGTCGTCGCCCTTCGGGTAGAAGATGGGCTCGCCCGGGCGGTCCAGCAGCAGCTGCAGGCTGTCCAGCGCGCTCATCGACTGCCGCTGCTGCTGCCATCGGGAACCAAATCAAGTGTTAATATATACAATATGTGTTGTTTTAAATAAATATAAGTAATGAATTACGTGTCCATGATTCAAGGAAGAAAAAATATATATTCGCGTGTGAAAAGCTTCAGCACTCATCAAGGAGACGCGAAAAACAAAAGGCGCTCATTTTCTTCAAATGAATAAAATTGATTTCCTCTTGCATTCTATAAAATTTTCTATCCGCAACTCTCCAGTAAACAAAAACGTTTGAATAAACGATCTAGATATTGAATTTCACTGACAAAAAGGGATGAAATTGTCATTCTTTTAAGAGGATGTGAAGAACATTTAAACTAAATACCAAATTGATACAAATTGTGTAATTATTCCTTAACAGTGAGATAAAAATCTCAATGGTGAAATAATTTAATTTTCCAGAACAAAACGTTCTCTGTAAGAACAAAATAAATGATTGTATTCTTTGAGTTAATTAATACAATTGTGTTATCTTAACTTGAATTTACATAATCGTCGTGATGGTTTCTCCTGTGATGATATATTCTGCCAGTTGTTTTAAAGTAGTAAGATATCTAAAAATAATAAGAATCTAGTTCAAATTCTTGTTACAGCTCTTTAATATTCCTTTTCTCTTTAATTTCTTTCGAACTCTGATATTCGACTATTATCATTTGTATGTAAGTGATAGTAACTGACTTTCACGAAATTAAGATGATTTTTGTTTCTTATGATCGAGAAATATGTCTCTATATATGAGATGGGAATTCGTGAAGACAACGCATATCATTTAAGGTTAAATAAAAGTTTTCTTCTCACCGTCGGTAAGAATTTAATGGAATTGTTTACATAAACAATAGACGGTCTGCGTATTCAAACTATGACAAGATTTATTTCATTATATTCATTTCATTTATTTCATCATATTCATCAAGATTTATATCATTCATCATATTATATTAACTTTTCTTTACAGTATGAGACATCTGCAAGTAAAACGGAAAGTTTGTTTAAATATAAATTTCATGAAATTTTATGAATTTTATGAGTTTGATAAAGTTTCATTAATTGTGAAGTTTTCAATATCAACAGTTATTCTCTGATTGTCTAGAAAATGTACTGGAAACGTGGTTTCACACGGAAAGTTCCCATTTTTTTCCAGTGAACGGTTCTTTGAATAAATATTTAATCAATTGTTTTCAATAAGGAAAGAAACAAACATAATTATTTCAACTAAAGATTTATACGTAAATTCATGGATGCAGATTTCTTGTAAGTTGTATTTTGTATTTTATATTTTATAATTTGTTTTTGTAACAATAGATTTTGTTAAAAAATATCATCTACATTAGATCAAAATGAAACAATGTTCTGTATTATATTTTATTATATTGTTTTAATAGACCCTGATGATGAAGGCAATTGACCTTTGAAACGTTGGCACATTTGTAAAATAAAAATATGTTATTTTGAGTCTGCTTACAAATTATTGGACTTTCAAAAGAATTATTAACCTTAAAAAGGCAGTCTTTCACAAATTTATTTTAATATCTCTCTTTACATAAGGAAACGTCTATGTATTGCATTACGGATATGTAATTATTTTTGTAGTTCGTATTTCATTCCTTTTGTTTGGGGGAATGTGGTAACACTTCAAAACGATTTGTATATCATGATTTTTGTTTAGTATGCGTCCAGTATTGTTTGAATATGTACACTTAGGCTTAGTTGCGTTTGACTTTGATACTTTCACATCGCATTGTTTGGTTGGACTTGCGTTACTCTATCACAGTGTCAACATTGGCGTGGAACCGCTTGGCGAACTGGAAACAGATATCTTCATGAATACGCCTCTACTGCAAGTGAAAGTGAAGTATCAGACAGTGACGCTGATAATCTCTACGAACCTCGTGATAGCGCCAAGTTCTTCCGAATCGTCTGGAGTTCTAGTGAGGAAACAGAGGAAGAGATGAAGCAGGGAATCGCATAGCGTCAGAACTAACAGAAAGGAGTGGTCGTTCGTGGCCCTTCGATCCTCCTCCTCGTCAGACGCGCGGACACAATATCTTGCGTACGTCGAGTGAAACTGCTCGTGGCATGATGACAGTATCCCCAACAAATAACTTGCAAACCTACTTAAATTTGGCATGTAGAGGAATAAATGTTTTGTATGTTTTATGCTAATGCAATAAGTTTCTATTAAAATTGTTCATTAATTCACTTCCAGAATCAACATTATAGTAATGATAGTGTTTGCTTCATTGAGGCCACTTTTTAAATATCTGAAAAAAGTATATCTAAAACAGCAAAAAATGTAATTATAGGATGATTTTCCTATTGTGAAAACCATTAATGACAAAATTCCAGAATAGGATTTTGAAAAATAACCCATAACTGTAATTTATAAGCCTGGGGTCTATCTGACCCCACCTTTGTAATGGACAGAGACCGGATTTTTATGTAATTAAATATTTTTTTGCCTTTTCCTACTTACCGTTCTCAAAATTTCATTATTGACGATTTGTCGCCGTCCTAAGCACAATGTCCAATTTTTTCGTCACATATTTTTACGTGCTTGATACTATATTACATGTTTACATATTTCGCTATTTTTTCAACATTTTTTATTTTATCAATTTTCTTCCATATTTTTATGAAAAGAAGTACTTTGAAAAAGTTCAGCACTTTTTCCTGACATTATTACTTCATTCTACTGCGTACTCTACTCGAAGTACGCTACGTGAAGACGCGGTCGGATATTCTCACAGTCCGAAGTGCCTACTTCAGTTCCCTTAGTGGCGGGAAGTGCGCGTCAGCGACAAGTCATTCCCAACTTTAGGTGTGAAGAGTATCATTGACGCTGCGTTTGGCGACCTCTAACCTTAATTTCCAAGAAAACTGGACGATCGCCGTCGTGGATTCGATCAGAACATTAAACGCTGGAGTGATTGTTTGCTGGTCGTAGATTTCGCCAGTTTGTACGATGGCTTCTATTGCGTCTAGTCTGCTTAAACTACATTCCTGGATGACAATTTGTGAATGGTTTTCCTCCTGATGGGAAAGTTGTATGGTGCAAGTGTACATCAACCTGTGCTTTCCAAATGATTTTTAAAACGTTTGCATTGTTTTTCAAATTTGTATAGGAAATTTTTATAAAGTAAGTTGGTATTATGTAAATGAGTTTTATAATTAGAGTATTTATAATATTACTTATTATTTCTGATTTTACATATTTATTACATACTCTTACCATTTTCAATATATATTTCCGTACATATTTTGATGTTTCATACTACATATTTTTCCGGACTCTAGTCATGGAGCAGGTAAACTGCCGACTTGCCTCCGAGGGTAGCCTCCGCCGGCAGAGCGCTTCCGTGCTGCAGCTGCTGGCGGCGGCATTGGCCTGCTTCCTGGTGCCCCGCCCCGGCGCGGGGAGCGCTGCGGGTCAGGGCGGAGGCCGCGCGCCGCTTTCCCCGCGTGACGTCACGCCCTTCTCCATTTCTGCGAGATGCGATCGGAAATATCGCGATGCAAGCGCATTTGCTCTGTACAACTTGACACCTGATAGAAGTAGCACTGTATCAAAATACATTTCGCTTTCCCGCTGAGGAGTAGAGAGGAAGTTATGAAATGATGCGCGAATGGACTTGGAATTGTCGGCAGAAAAACTTCGTATTACAGAGCCCTGATGAAGAAAAAGTGTATAAAGCCAGTTGCTAAATTTAAGAAAAATCCTCTGACATGTGGTGTAGCCAGAATCTATGTTTTGGCGGGTCCTCGATGTCGAAAAATCAAATGACGGCGAAACCGTCTGTCCGTCCGCCCGTCCGTCCCTTTGTTCTTTGTCTGTCCGTTATTGCGGTCAACGCTAGCTGCTAAACCGTTCAGACCGATTTTCTCTAAAATTGATATTTCCCAATCGATGTCTCAATGTCGTGGTCTCTTGAATTTGAAACAGATGGTTTTATTTTGTAAGTGGTACACAACTTGAAGCCCCCCGGTCAATTTTCCAACAAAAAAAACGGCCTCATCGCTTTGGATTTTTTGTTGTTGGGTAGTGTGGAGGACGTTTAAGAGAATGGTTTAGGTGTCATGTTTGTTGAAAACTCTGATTTTTCTAAAATTTGCAAAAATTGAAAGAAAAAAAATCGGCGTGTTCCTAGAACTACAATTAGAAGACAGTTATTCTTTCTCTTAATGAAATATGTTCTTAAATATATATTCTGAAATACGATCATTACAATTTTTCAAAAAATTTGAATACTCTTTGCATAATTTTGCATTAAACTGTCTTTCATTCACGATTCCTTCGTTTACTTGTGCCTAGTGTGTAAGTGCAATGAATGCGATATCAAAAAATAAGTTAATAAGTGCAACGCAGTAATTATTTTTGAACTATAACAAAAAAAATGAATTCAATGTTTTATACTTGTAATACATTTCAGCAAGAATTAGCAAACTTGGTAACATAACTAGTAAAAAGAGATAAACAACTAAAAAAACTAATTACAGAAAACATCAGAATTAGACCCTCAATAAGCTAACATTATCAAGCAATACATCCTTCACTTCTTACATTTTTCCATTTACCTTTCTGCAAATTACCCGTCAGTTAGCGGACGTTCCCGAATAGATATAGATCACGGCCAGTTCCTTTCCATTCTGTGGCGTGCCTGAACATTTCGTGCTAGATAATATGCGAATCCGAGTAATTGGCGGCATTTGGCCTGCATCATTTGGCTTGCAGAATTGCAGCAACCGCGGGTAAATTAGGATTGACCCTAAGGTCCTTGCACGTCTTGTTAGCATTCCAGCAAATTGCTTGAGGAAATCGGAGCTTCAATCTCCACTTGTAATACTCTCCGTTATTTCTCAATCGTTGGCATCGAGACAGTATTTTTTTTAATTCAGCATTTAACATAAAAGCTTACAATGTAATTCAGAAAGAAAACTTTGCTGCGGATATAAGTAGCTTTAAGTATTCCCATTTTAATTTGGACGAGCGTTTTCTTAACGAAATACAAATGTAAAGATGCAAAGGCACAACATGAGGTGACTCGGTTGGTGAAGTAACATTAAGATCAATTTTAGTCCTCCAGTTAGTAACGATACAAGGTGGAACTAAATATGTAAAGCATAACAGAGTAACGTTTACATTGAAAGAGATTCTTAGAAAAGGAGGAAGAAGGAGATTACTTGAGGAATAAAAATCAAAGAGTAGGAATACGCTTTAGCGCCGGAACTGTATAGTCCTGATGCATTCATCTCTGTTCCAAAGTAATGAAGCATTTTTGCATTACATAGTACGTCATGCTAATTAATCAGCCCGATTAGTCTTTTACATAATTTTCCATAGAATCATTACTTTAACCACACAGAAAGCACTTAATAATTTGGTCTCTCATTAACAATTTGAGACACATCTCCATTACGTTGTACTATTTTATGGGAATCTGGAAGTTCGACTGAATTTACCAATAGCTCTGTCTCTTTCTCTCCGAAGCGAAACAAAGCGCAGTGCTGCTCGCATCGCCAGTCCTGCACTCCGCTTGGTGGAGTTATAGAGCGATGAGATGTTTATATGATTATAACGTAATTCTTACCCTCAAAAATGAGAATTCGCATTCGTTCACACTTTCCCAAAGACATTTTTCGCCCTCCCTAAATATACATATCTTTATTCAGTTTAATTCAATTGTTCTAAATTTATCCTCTAACTATTCTTTCTAACTTTTATTATACCCTTAATCATTTCAATTAGTTTACTTTTTATGTATTGACCTATTTACCATACTCATTTTCAAAATTAGTAAAAACATAATTTACCAAATTTTAAAGCTCTGGTACCTTTCCAAAATGTTATTTGTAAATTCTTCTTTTCAAACTCCTGAAAAATTATATTGTACTTAAACATGAAATAAATGATTTTTAAAAAAATAAGAAAATGAAAAAGCGGGGCCCAAGAATAAAGAACGAAATTACGAAAGCGAAAATCACTGCATTTGAAAGTATTATCCAAGTGAAATTTATTGGAGTTTTAAAAAATCTGATGTCTTAATTATCTACTTAGCAAATAATAAATGCAAATATTGACGAGATGACAAAGCAATCTGAGAAGACAACCTCGCCAGGAAATTGTGAAAGTAATAATTCCTTAGAATGAAAGATGAGAAAGAAAGAAAAACAGTAGAGAACGATCTCGCGCGTTAAGTAAGGCCGAGGAAAAAGCAATGCAGCTGTAGGAGAAGAACTTCTTGCGTAACGGAGCCCATTCTCTTAGTGCTAACTTCTGAAATATTATACTAATTCAGTAATTCCAACGTCTGATCACAATAATTAATTTTAAACTTAATGTCTACATACAGTCCTCAACAAACTTGCAATAAATTTTATTATCTTTTTATTTAAAAATTTCCTCGGCCGTTTATTTCTGTCAATGTTAACGATTTTCTCAAGGTGTTAAGTCAGAATGTACATCTTGTGACAAAATCTCCTGACTTGAAAAAAATGTACACTATGAAATACGTGTCGTTAATTTCAACGCATTAGTTTGTAGTTACAACTTAAGATACGCTCCAGTTTTTTTAAAAAACTTTTAAGACACAAATCCTGCAAAAAAAACACATCCGTTAGGTTAAACACTATTATTCGGTTAAATGAACGCAAAATAGTAAATCCGGTTGATAGAGTGAAAATGCATTTGGTTCACTGCGCACTAAATCATGTAATTTCTTATTTACGATGTGGTAGGGTCGGCAGATGTTGAGTTGTTTTATTAATGTAAAGTTTCACATTAACCAGATCAATTAAATGTTTAAAACTCAATTTGATATATATGGATGAATTAATGACGGGTTCTGTAAATTTGAAACTCCAATCTTAATTGAAGACAAATTGAAAACTCTTTTTGGCTGATTTTAGGAGAGAGTAAATGCATTCACAATAAATAATTATAGTGATTGAAGAAATGCTTTTAACCTTTTTCTCTATTGCCAGGTGTAATGTGTAGTAAATATTTCTACCTTATTGATGGATACCCAATCTTCTATATTCTAATAAATTCGCCATTAATTAAAATGACAAATGTTTGTTATTAATATGAGAATGCCTATAGCATTCCATTTTGACTTATTTGTTTTAAGTGCGACAGCATGATCTCCCAATTCGTCATAATCATGTTATGTGAAATACGACGAGTACGTTGGAATATCTTCTTAAATCCGAGAATCGCGAAACAAGTAGGTTTATCAATTCGCTTATTTTTATTTGATTATTTTGCGACTAAATAAACTCGTTTACATAAATAAATGAAATGAAAAATACACTAGTTCATTATGGATCGTCTTAAAATCAATGCCTCGCGGAATGATTTCATGTAAGACATAGAAGTTGTGCACTTGAGTTTTGTTATGAGAGTTCATAATTTCTTCCACAGCGGAACCACGGATGCGGTTTCAAAACGCTCTCCCTGTTGCAGTATTGTGAGACATTGAATTGCTTGTATCTCGCCTATTTCTGCACATGAAGTTTCGAAAAACCTAAACCAAGAGAGATGGCTCAGTGCATCAACTGATGTCACTGCAGTCGCTCTGATCTGGAGGTCCTAGGTTCCGCTCCCGACGGCGGCATAATTTTCTGCACTAGATGGTCAGTTAGGTCAAATTCAGTCGCTGTCTGGAGGAGAATTCTAGCGGCCGGCTGCTCTGATCGGTAGTTTTCCGTGGTTTCTCCGATCAACACCAGGCGAATGCCGGAGCAGTACCCTAATAAACGGGCCATGGACCGCGCGCGATCTTTCCTTCGTCTTCCTTGTCCTATCCTCACCCCTTACACACACACTAACATGCACCACACTATAGTGCGATTTTTCTAACTCTACCTCCCGAGCCCCTTTAGCCACGATGAAATATCACACGGCATTTCGCGTCTTCTCGGTCCTAGCCGCTAGGAGTGGCAAGATCGCAATCACTGTTTTAAACAGTTGCGATCACGCGATACCTAGCGGCGCGACTGAGAAAGACGCGAATTATCGTGACATATTCCATTGTGAAGACGGGTCTTCAGACGCAGAGTTAGAAAAATCGCAGTGTACCACCTGCCGGGGCACCGGTCGGGAGCTTAGAGCTTGTCCCGGCTGGGGCCGTGACTCGCTGGAGGGAGACACAAAAGGTGTGCATTTTCAAGGAGTCGTCGATTTATTCACTAAAAGTAGCGGAGGTCCACAACTTAAGTGTTGAAAAAGAACATTAAAGGCTTAATTTCCTCGCAACTTGTTTTGATGTGCATACTTGATTACATGTTAATTATAACTTATTTGAAGGTTATTGTTTTGTAATATTAGCTTGATTCTTTGTCAAATAATGGGTCAATATATTTAATTTCCCAAGAAAAGTGAACTTGATCACGTAATTAAAATACGATGTGACTAACGAAAAAAAGCAAGTGCGTACATAACACTGATGGTAAAATTAGATAATTTCTTACTGATAACCAGCAGCTATTGGTGGAAGGTTTGAATTAATATTCTCTCTTGCTGTAAGACATTTAGCCCAAGAGTGAAATAGTCATTGAAATTACGTCTTTAAGGTTATATTGGACAACATACCAACGAACGTGTTTGGAATTATAAGATCACACAATGAGAATAGTTATTACTGCTTTCTAATCATGATGGCATAGAATTTAGGACAAGTCTTGTGTCCGTGAGCTTAATTGTCCTTTATAAAATTGGTTTGTTCGAGCCAATGCCTGTGGCGGTAAAAGCTTGAAGCGTTATTGCCGATCACGTGACCAATATTAACCATGACCAAATGAATTTCTTATACATTGAGATAAAAATCTAACTGGATATACTTGTACCTTCTTAATCGTTCCATTGAATTACAACTAAAATCAAGGCAAGGAAGTATGATTTCCTTGTGCAAAGTACATGCAGAGACGTAATACCAAAGGAAGAAAATGTCATACACTATCGCACTGTCTTTAAAAAATCAATTGAATTCACAAAATTAAGCGAAGCGTTGTTTTTTAAATAAATCAACATTTTTTGCAACTCCGCAAACCGTTCATTTAACTGAAGTAATATACAATGTTTACCCTATGAAATACATTGCATAAATACTGTTAAAGTTGGCACAACTACGCACTGCTGATTCTGAATAAGTGAAAGTTAAAATTGCTTGGGCGAAATGTTACAGAAATAAAATTGAAACAGACGAAAAAGTATAGCATGAAATGCGAAGGCCCAAAAACGTGTCCGCAACAAATGGTTCTCAATAAAGGCCTGAAAGAGTCTACTAACACTAGTACATATACTACTAGTTCATAAATAAAAAAATGCTATATAAATTAACCTTAGTCAAAAAATCAAAATGACTGTGAACAACGAGATCCGAGAATTATTAAAAAGTTACTAGTCATTTGATTACAAAGAAGGTTTTGATGTCCAAATCAATGTTGTTTCAATTGAATTATCATAATTATTATGATAACATTATAATACAAGAAACATTTGTTAACATCCAATTAAGTCATCAAATATGAATTTGAGTGAAAATAGAATTTGTTAGTGGCACTGTTCTCTCGTATCTTCGCAGAGAACGTCATCTACCTGTCCCCCGTTTCAGGGAGCGGGCTATGCAAGCCCCCCAGAATAAAGCTACCCGACGGCCAAATTCTAAAAGCTGTTTTATTAACCTTCAAAATTGTAATATATTTTGTAAGTTGTAAATAAATACATTAGGCAATTAAATAAAGTACATGTATTGACATATTATAAACAAGTTAACTGAAATATTGCATTACAACTGTGTAAATTAACTGTTGACTGTGACTGTGTAAAAAAAAGCTGTTGCCCTGTGTAAATTAAGCTTGAATTATTTATGGAGTTATACATTTGTCTACAGAAATACACCTATTGCTGTAATATCTGTAAATTTTCACTTATTTTTACGTTTTGAGACTAAGTTTTTTTATTTTTGTATGTTCACAACAACTTGGATAGTAAATTTACAAAACAGTATTTCAAACTTCACGTTGGTTCAACGTCCACCACTTGTCCAGAGACAATTGGATGAAACACACTCTCTACAACCGAAACTAAATTGTTAATAGTAGTAAAGGTTCTACTTTTTTAAATCTTCGGACAGAGATAGTTTCGAGTGTGAGGGGAAAAATTAGAAAAAATCAAATTTAACACTTCGACTACTGTCACTTCTAGAGGGGTTGTCCCTATTCTTGGACCATGGCATGCAGTGTGCAGTGTTGACGGACGATTATCAATATAATGCTCATATACATTGAAGCGGGTGAATTTGTATTCAAATAATGTAATCCTTAATGTTAACAGTACTGTAATGGAAAATTGCAGCACCTCCTGTTCCACATTACTCTCACATGCATGTATTCGTAGATGACTTTATGCACCTGTGTACAGATCTAGCCGGTTTGACTAGCCGGTTCGACAAGTTAGACAAGCGGATAATTTTATATTCAAATGACGCCGCTTCTGAACATTAATATTAACATGCTTGACTGTGACAAAACCACTGAGACAAGTGTCTAGAGGTTGTTCAATACCTACGAACATAAAAATCGTCTTTTCTTCCTTTACCCTTCCCACGACGAACAATTTGATACCAAACATTTTAAAGTGTTAGTAAGGGGTAGGATAGGACAATAAATGGGAAGGAAAGGTGGGGCCCGGTCCATGTTAGGGTACTGCTCCGGCGTTCGCCTGGTGTTGACGGGAGAAACCACGGGAAACTACCGATCAGAGCAGCCGGCCGCTGGAATTCCCCTCCAATTGCGACTGAACTCCACGCAGCTCACTGGCGGATCCAGGAGGCCATGCCCCCCCCCCCAGGGCTAGAGTTTTCATTTACCTTCCTTTATTTGGCAACATTGATTTAAATATTTATTTATATTTCGAATTATGTAATTATTTAAACAATATTGTTGTATGGTATCATATCTACAGTACAGAAATATACAATGCTAGTGGAACCCAGCAGACGTTCTGCCCTTCACCTCCCTCTTTCCCATTCCATTTCTCTTTCTGTCTCCCCCCTCTCTCTTTCACTCTCTCTTTGTCTCTCCGTCTCTCTGTCCCTCTCTGCCTGTCTCGGTGTGTCTCTGTCTCTGCCTCTCTCTGTCCTTCACATTTAGTTGCAGATTCTGTGTCTCTGAGCAGGTGAGGTAATATCCAGAAGCGCCGGATCAGCAAAAATGAAATAGAATGTGCATGATGGTCGTATTCTGTAGATTAGGATGTGAAAAACGTTTCTTTGAGGCCTTTGACTTACAATTTTAGTTCTTAATGCCCAAGAACGCATTATTTAGGAGTTATTTAACGATATACATTCAAAGAGTGTTGCAGGTTGTATTTGACGTGAATATTTAGTTTTGTTCTACAGCGCCATGTAAAGTAGTTACAACAGAATTAACAGCACATAAACCTTGCGGGTGAAAAACATGTAGAAGTGCCAACTTTCATGGAGATCGGTCAGTGTCATAGTTTACCTCATATATATATATATATATATATATATATATATATATATATATATAATTTAACGAAAATCTACGATGACCCTCCCAGATTGGTCGGTGGATGCGTCCCTGACCCAGCTGTGAAGCGCGTGTCGAAAGTCCTGTCCGCGTCCTCTAGGACCTCCGGGTCAGAGTGGCTGCAGTGACAGCCATAAAAGGCTTACAGAACGATTACTTGAATGCAGTAATAAATGCAACAAAGTAGCTTCTCCTCTCGCAATAACAACTGAACGTCATTATTGAAGGATCCCTAAGACAAACCTCGGCGTTGATCATGAAATGAAGACGCTCTCCTTAAGGGCTGTCCAGCCGCAGGCCCGCGGGCCGCACGTGCCCCGCGACTGCTTTGAACGATTTTATTATGCCATCCACAAACAATACGATTGCACAATTCATCTTAATTTTATTTATTGATATATTTATATATTAATTTTCTCGTATGTACGTAAATCATTAAATATATTGAATAAAAGCTGTATCCAATACATCTTTGTTTCAGTATAATGTCAGTAGTTAGGGTAAAACCCATCTCAAATTGCGGTCCGGCCCGCGGCTTAACTAGAATTTGATATGTGGCCCCTAAGCCCTTCTAAGCTGGACAACCCTGCCTTAAATGGAACCAGAGCAGCCTGGTCTGTCTGTCTGTCTCTTCCAGTTACTTCACTTCCGGTCTATCAATCGGTGTGCTTCTGTCTCCTGATGCAGATCTGATTTTTATCTGCGAATCCATCCACAAAACTCTAAGAAATTTCTCTAAAAAATGTTTGTTGCTGTTTTTTAAAGTAGTTAAAGTAGTGACATTTATATAAATAGTGACGACTTGATTTAAGAAGTCATATAAAGACAATGATGAGAACAGAGGTGCGTTGAATGCAGAGCGAAGTGGGGAAAAGAGTGCAAAAGGAATTTGACTAGATTGGCGATAATTAAATAACATTTTGAAATGAAGCAAACATTTAAACAAGTATTTTAATCTATACTTTTACGTGGAACTTTGAATGCTACTGAGTGTTTCCTCTGATCCCGCCTGATGGGCAGGCACTCGGAGCTAAGAATGCGACATCGATGTCGGGGTTTTCAAAACATCGATGTCTCTATAAAAATATCGATGTTTTAAACATTGATGTATTCAAGCCGATCTTTTTTGAACGTCAGTGTTTTGAGTTCGATGTTTTTTTCATTTCAATGTACGGTTCGTGGATGAAAGATGCCCATAATCAAAATTTTCTAAAAATTGAAATACGTATAAATGAAGGTACTGATTTCTGTATTCTATCGAAACAAACGTGGTTTGTTCTATCTTCATCGAGCAGACTACCATCGCTTGCTCGAGATGATCCTGATGGCCTGGTATTGTCTTCGTCTTATTTCGAACATGGAGAGACGTTGTATAACTTTGTTTTTTAGTTAAATTTGAATTACAAATTAATAATCACGGTGAGGTCAAATTGAATTTTGTTGCACACGAATTTAATGTTCGAGTTTCCTAAACAAAACTTTAAAACACGTTTAAAAATATTGATGGTTTTTGTACGAAGTATTATTAACATGGATGTTTTGATCTATAGAAAAAAAAGAACTCAATAGCATAACGTCAACGTATTTACATCTTTCGATTTCACTTTATTTTTTAACGCTCACAAATAAATAGATTCTATGAAAATATGTAATGTCGTATGCCTCTATTTTAACGAAATATGCAAATTATGCACCTATAATTAAACAAATATGCACCAACAGAAAAAATCGGTCAAATATGCAGTAACATGTTAATCTACGTAGCATCCAATCCTAACCAAATGTCAAGAAATTTCACTTGGGTATGCCCTGAAGCAACATATACAAATATGCAACATCCTAGAAATCCGCTCCTTGATTATTGACATGGATGTTTTGGTTTTGAACGTGGCTGCTTTGTGGAGCTGCGGAGAGAGAGAGAAAGGGCTTACCGCAGAGACGACGGCGACCAGCGCCGCCAAGGCGGCCGCTGCCAGCAGCGGGCTCCGAGCGACGGCGACCCACATCGCACTTGCAACCTGCGCCCTTCTCTCGGCGGCGCCGTCTTATAAGCAGCCCCGCCCCGCCCCCGCCCCCGCCCCCAGAGACCGTAGCTCACGCGCCGTCCCGAGCAGAAGGTGAACCGCTCGCTTCTCGCGGGGCGACACCGAGCCTTTTCCAGGAGGAGCTCGCTCGGATGCTTGCTTCTCTGCGTTCGTTTTGTTTCCTCATTTCAATTGAATTGAATTGCTTTATTTTACGTGGCGAGACACAGGCCGCGAGGCCTGCTCATCCGTCTCACCACGCAAATTCCGCTACGCTCCTTTCACCAACTAGTGGAGAAGGAACGTATTACTTGGGCGACCAAACAGGCGGTTTGTATTTAGCTCAGAGGCTTCATTTCCACTGGGGATATTTTACATGCAGCAAATCTACTACATAGGACAGCCGACTTACTTCCCCTCCGGAAGGCGTACGAAGGATTTTTTCGCCCTTATTTATTATTATTATTATTATTATTATTATTATTATTATTTAGTGTATTATGTATTATTATGTGTGATTATGTATTATTATATATTGTTTATTATTTGTCCCTTATTAATTGTCCGGGCGCGTCGATTGTTATGCCGGAAGGCCCTTGGATTCGCGTTCCGACGTTGGTGAGCAGTAGCTGGGTCGAATTCAGTCGCTGTCTGGGGGAGAATTCTAGCTGCCGGGCTGCTCTGGTCAGTACTTTTCTTTGGTTTCTCCCATCAACACCGGGCGAATGCCGGAGCAGTACCCTAAGAAACGGGCCACGGACAGCGCGCGATCTTTCCTTCGTCTTCCTTGTCCTATCCTCTCCTCTTACACACACACTTACAGTTATATGCACTACACTACTACACATGCCGGGAGAGCGGTCGGGAGCGTAGAGCTTGTCCCGGCTGGGTCGTGTTCCCGTCCCACAGGGACGTGAGATCCGGCGCCCTTGCGAAGTTTCCTCTCTCCAGGTATCTCTCCTACAAGAGTCCGGCCCATGGACATTAATACTGCAACGCATGTGAGTTAGAGTGTGTGTGTTTAAAGGAAGAGGAATGAAATATCGCGCACCGATTTGTGGCCTGTTAGGAAGGGCACTGCTCCGAAGTACTGCAAGAAGTGTTGATGGAGAAACCGCGGAAAACAACCATCAGACACCGATCTCTCGAATTCTCCCCCAGATTTCGGCTGAATTCGATGTAGTTATGTAGTTAGTGTATCAAAGTATCCAGTGGCGTATACTGCTTTCATGCTCCGCTCTACCGCTGACTTTAGAAATAATTACTTTATAACTATACAAAAATCTTCGATTATGTAGTTTTTTTCTAGTTAGTACTATTTTTATTATACTATATTATTAAATGTATGTGTATGTGTGCTGGCGACATTTTTAAAGAATCTTACCAAGTTGACAAAAGTTAACTTTGTCATTATCACATACTTAACATGTTGCAATTTTAACACTTAAAACGCGCTTAATACAATATATTATGTATATGTACACTCACCAAACGTGTATGTCTTGCACAACAGCACACACCCAATATTCTCTGCCCGTTGCACCCGAACTGCTCCGAGCGCGTCAAGAATCCGCTGGGGAAACGGGCACCCTGAGCCCTCGGCTGCCCGAGTCTCCTGGGAGGAGGGGGAGTGGCAGCATGCAACGAGCGCCGCTGGGGGCCAGCGGTTCCTTCTGCTTCGGCCCGCCTCTTAAGAGGACTGATGCGCGGACGGCCGAGCGATTCAACAACACATCTCAACAGAGCATATTATACAGAATCTTGAAAAACGTGTGTCTCTCAAAAATAATGTGCCCTGTAATTATTTTTAATATGATTTACCTTGACACGTGTTTGTTCTCGGAATTATCTAGGGATACCGCCGGTAGCCCCGGTAGCCCACAATATACGCCACTGAAAATATCCCACCGTCGGGGTTCGAACCTTAGGACCTCCCGGTCACACACGCAGCAACGGCATCAGTTGTCGGTCTGAGCCATCTCAGCGGGCTGGCTCCAAGAGGAAGAGGGACGAATTCGTTCTCGTCACTTAAAGATTAGGGGAATCCTTTAGCAATCACTTGCAGTGAGTGATCAGTCGCAGATGGAGGGGACGTATTGGGCAGACTCTGCTCTCAGCACGCGAAGCGAAGAGCTCGGAAACAAATGGAAGTGCCAATGCACCAAGGGGGGGACGGCAGGATTGTCAACACTCACAGGCCTACGAGTTGACATCAGTCGTCTACAAGTAGATGGAACACTTAATTGCGGAGTATAATAGATAAATTCGGAAGAAAACTGATTGGCTGTTTCAAAACCAACACGGTTTTCGACCTGGGTATTTGTGCGACAGTCAGACTATAGCTTTATATCAGAACATAGCAGATTCACTAGGCGAAGGAGTAAGGTCGATGCAATAATATTAGATTTTTCTAAGGTTTCTAAGTTCTTGTTCCACATGGCCTTTTAATTGCCAAATTATCAGAAATTGGATTAAATCATGTGGATAAAAGAATTTCTTACAGAGCGCACTCCCGAACAGTGAGAATTCATCGAAAGTCGATGTAACCTCAGGGGTCTCCCAGGGGAGTGTGTTAGGGCCATGCCATTCTTAGCGTTCATTAATGACTACAACTGGAATAAAATAGAAAGTTAGACTTTTGGCTTATGGTTGCGTATAATACAGAAGAGTTGGCTCGTATGCATATGAAATATTTTACAGAACGATCTAAACTGTGTATGTATGGAACTGGGTGTGCAGAAATAAGATGGAATTAAATCCGGAAACAAAAGTAAATCCATTCGTTTTACCAAGTCTCGCTCGAATGTACACTCCAGTTAAGTTCGCTTTCGAGGTCATTCGTAATTGCAGTGCACTTCCAATGTGTTTGTACCTGTCCCTGGTGCACTTCTCGAGTCTTCTCTCGTCTTCCAACGCGAAGGGGAGCACAACTTGCACCGCTCAATAGGAGCTCGGAGAAGGAGCCAGCGATCGCCCCTCATTTATGAACGAGAATTGATTCCGGGAGTCACACGCACTCCACTGTGAACTCGGTCCTTATTCCAAAACCGGAGAAGATCCATTCCGAAATGGCGTACACGTATTTTCCTCTTCATACTGCCAAAAGAAAGAATCCACTGCTTTTAGACTCAGCCAAAAACAAATTACCTTATGTCAAAATATCCAGTGTTACCAAATTCCATTCAGCCAACAGATTCATGGTAAGATATCTTTCTGATTTCACTCTGAAGTAGGCTTTCATTAAATAATAATTACTGTTATGTTGCTGTTAATAAATCGATAAATGTGTGCATGATTTTATAGTCAAAAACCCAAAAGTTTTTCTGTGAAAATGAGCTCACAAATTTTCCGTATTAACGCTCAAGCCCCGTAAGTGGTTCCAATGTTTTTGTTCGAATAGACGTAAAAGTGAATCATGTGGCATAAATTTTATTTTATTTAATAGGTATTATAACACATTGATACATAATTTCAATTCTTTTAACTATGTGGCTGGCTGAAGGCCTTTAAGCCATTACAATACCTACATCCTACCGCATTCTAACCTTTCGAATTCTGGCATTGACCCCTAATGGTCTCTTCATCGCATCAAAGCGCGCGGAAAGGGGACCATAAGGTACGGCTGAGGAAAAAAACCCCTGAAGGGGGAAAAACCTGCCGTCAAAGACGAGTTAATGCTAAACTACTAGTTGTTTTCTAAACTATTCATTTATTTCCTGGCGTGGACATCTTCTCCATCCAGTCTTTGGCCTCCTCAGCCCCTGAAATCAAACAATGTGGCATAAATGCTACTCAGTACACTATTTTGTTTTGTTTTTTCAAAACTTAAACATTTTTTTAATATCTCTTCTCACGGCATTAATATTTATTTTACGAGTAATGTCTTTTAAAGGAAAATAATTGATAAGGAAAAAGATTGTGCTTCAAATATTGTTTTAGAACAAGTGACGCGTTTAACTACCTAGGGTGCGAAATTACATATGGAAGAGATTGGGATATCACCAGCAACATCCATAAGTTTCAAGCAATATGTGAACCATAAATAGAACATTTAAAAAGAAAGCACGAAAAGAAACACCGTTAAAATTTTATGATATAATGGCCCTCCCCAGTTTTACTATATGGATGTGAAACTTGGGTTCAAAAACAAGAAGATTGTAGGAGGATTGAATCAGCAGAAATGAGATTTCTGAGAGGGAGTAAGGTGCTGTACATTAAGAGACCAAATAAAAAGTGAAAAAATAAGAGAGGAACTAGGGCTGAAAGGAACAGTACATGACAAAATTAAGAAGTACAGCCAGCAAAAGGGTGACACATATTGGAAATATGCCGCAAGACAGACTTCCAGTGCAAGCTCTGAATCATAAGCTGCGAGGAAAAAGAAGCATTGGGAAGGCCAAGAATGAGACGGAAAGAGGCTGGAACAGGCATATGCCTAATCCTTAAAGGAAGATTATGATGATGATGATGATAAACAATTAATATAATACGAGGAAATCTGTACCATTATTTAGTGTCACTAGTTTGTCCCTTTATCATTGAAGTTTTACTTCTAGTGAGCGTGGCGGCAATGTACTACCTCTTTCTTAGGCCATTTGCCCCAAATGAACAATTTGTACCGAACTCTAATTTTATACTCCACATCCGCGAATTCCCTATTCGCGAGTTCCGAACATTCGCGATCAGAGAAATGCTACCGGTTTGAACCTTGGCGAGTGCGTCTTTTGGTCCTACTACGTTAATTTATTTATTCTGTAAGCGACATATTTCGTTTCTTTAATCACGTCACCTGGGAACCGAACTCGGGAGACAACGGAGCTAACGATCTGCTAAAATGTTCAAGTTGGAAT
>JAHLJT010009355.1:4115253-4432118 GCA_031308135.1 Acheta domesticus | reverse complement strand
CTGCTGAATCAAAAGCAGAGTTGCGTGGACCGCCTCTAGTTGGCGACGTAGGAGGAAGATTTATTGTTCGTGATTCCGGGCGCGTCCACTTCAGAGGTCGTTAGACCCGTAAGTGTAGTGTGTGTGTTTTTATCGGGCGGTGGCGGTGATCTTCCCAGCTTGATGGTGAGATCCGGCGCCGACCTACTGTCGGATAACGGGGTTTCCCCAACCAGGTGTCTCCCATCAGTAAGGCACCGCCCCGGTCGGGACAAGCTCTAAGCCCCCGACCGGTCTCCCGGCAAGCATAGTAGTGTAGTGCTTGTGTGTGTATATATGTGTGTGTGTGTGTGTGTGTGTGCGCGCGCGCAAGGGGTGAGGATAGGACATGGAAGAGGAAGGAAAGATTGCGCGCGGTCCGTGGCCCGTTGGTTAGGGTACTGCTCCGATATTCGCCTGGTGTTGATGGGAGAAACCAAGAAAAACTACCGATCAGAGCAGCCGACCGCTAGAATTCTCCAGACAGCGACTGAATTCGACCTAGCTGACAAGCTAGTGTCGAAAATCCTGCCGCCGTTGGGAGTGGAAACTAGGACCTCCCGGTCAGAGGGACTGCAGTGACATCAGTTGATGCATTGAGCAATCTCTCCCGGTGTACGAAGAAGGACGAGGAGGAGTTAGACGAAAAAGTTAAAAAAGAGAAGAAAATTATGGACAGGAGGGTTGCTATATCGTTAATGAGTTGTAATACAGTCACAACTTGACAGTTGAAGCTACAAGATGCAGATTTACAGATTTCACAGACAATTGTAATGCAAGAATCCCGCGTTTTGGAGTCTAGGAAGTAAATATTACTAATAAGCTTCACAGGATTTGTGTTAACAATAGCCATTATAAAATGCTAAGAAATAACTGTTATAACTCAAAATTCGTATTTTTTCGAGTCCTGTCTTTGTTGCTCATGAGTGCCGGCCTAGTATTTTATTACGCGCACATTTGACGGCCGTGTCCATAGGCGGGGAATCTTAAACAAGAAGGGAAAATAGCATTTCTGGGTTCCTTTTCCGCTGATTTTTTTGTTTCCATGTATTTTTGTGGTAAATAAATGAAACATAATACAAGGAGAATAAAATATACTTATTTCTGATTTGAGGTTGAAACCATTTACAGAGTTGCCGGATGGCGAGGAGGGCCTCTTGCCTCAAATATAAACAATTCTCCAAGCTTTGATGGCTGGCAGTGATTAAATCGAAGTTAGGGCCGTCCATAGATTACGTAACGCAAATTGGAGTATTTTCAATATCCTCTCTTCCCCTGTAACGCACACGTAACGCGCGCTTGAACCCCCACATGATAATTACGTAACGCTTGCGACAACACCCTCTCCCTTGTGAATGCAAGAAGCGGGGGCAAGTTGTGAGTAAAGAAAGGACGCAAAGGCGAGAAAATTTTTGATCACAAGCCATGTACACTCCGTAATGGGCAAGAGTAAACAGTGCCAATTAAAATGGATTTTAGTATAAACTTACCAGTTTTGACTATTTTCTTCGCAATCTTACAGATCCAATATAAAGCCTATAACTTTAATTTATTTTTGTTTTTAAATTAATTACTTAATATTTTAATGTTTTAGAACAAGTCGTAAAAAAGGAATTCTTTCAGCAAATGGTGAAAAAAATAAATGTTACGTAACACCCCCTACTCCTATGTAACACAGCGTCACGCTGCCTCAATCACCTCCTCCCCTGTTTAGCGTTACGTAATTTATAGACGACCCCTAAGTCATGTGGACGTTTGGTGTGCGTCAGCGGTGAGCGGGCAGGTCTCGTGCAGCTGCAGGCCAAACGCCCGTGAGGAGCTCGTCCGCCCGCAGCCTGCGCGAGCCGTTGGGCGGACGAGCGAGGGGGAGCGCGTCACGGGAGGCCAGGGGGCGCTCCGTGCTGGCGGCACGCGCCGCCGCTGCCACTGGCGCTGCCGGTGAAGCTGTCGTGGTGCCGCTGCGGGTAGCGCTTCCAGTTGCACCGCGGTAAAGCTGCTGGTGGCGCTTCCAGTTGTGCTGCCAGTTGCGCTGCCAGTGGCGCTGCCGGGGGTGGGCCGGGGTGGTGCCGCCGGGCGCCGCGGGCGCCGCGCGTGTCGCCCGTGAAGCGCACCACGACGGGCGTGGCGGCCATGTTGGGCGTGAGGAAGCGCTGCAGCGTCTGCGCGCCGGGCCGCGGGTTGCGGTCGAAGGGGAAGCCCATGGGGCGGCGGTCGGGGTAGCGCTGGCCCAGCACGCCGCAGTAGGCGGGCGCCGCGCGGCACCCCGGCGCCGGCGCCGTCTGCTGCACCTGCGCACAAGCGCCACCCTCCCTTCGCTCTGCTGGCCCTCAGGGGGATTTCTCTCTCTATATCTCTCCCCAGCCGGATAAATTCTAAACTCCAGGCTGGTCTCCCCACGTGTGTGGTAGTGTAGAGTCTGAGAAAGGAGAGAGGATAGAGCAGAAAGATTGATTGATTGTTCGTAATTCCGGGAGCGTCAACTGCTGAGGTCGTTAGTCCCGTAAGTGTTTGCTCGGGAAATGGAGGTGGAGACCTTCCTCCTCTGGATTGCGAGATCCGGCGCCGATCTATCGTCGACTAACGGAATTTACCCCAACCAGATATCTCCCACCAGCGGGGCACCACCCTCGCCGGACAAACTCTAAGTTCCCATCCGTTCTCCCGGCACGTATAGTGCATGTTAGTGTGTGTGTGTGTGTGTGTAAGGGGTGAGGATAGGACAAGGAAGAGGAAGGAAAGATCGCGCGCGGGCCGTGGCCCGTTTGTTAGGGTACTGCTCCGGCATTCGTCTGGTGTTTATCGGAGAAACCACGGAAAACTACCGATCAGAGCAGCCGGCCGGTAGAATTCTCCTCCAGATAGCGACTGAATTCGATCTAGCTGACAAGCGAGTGGCGAAAATCCTCCCGCCGTCGGGTCTCGAACCTAACTACCCTAACGGAAGGGCCGTAGCAACTGACCTGCGTGGAACAATCAGTCGGAAATAGATACTCGTAATCCGTACCGGAAGTGAACCCAGCTGACAAGGTAGTGTGGGAGTACCAAAAAGAGGGAGGGAAGGTCGCCGGAGGAGGCTGCCCGCTCACCTCGTCGGCGGCGTGGTCGGAGAGCATGACGAAGAGCTCCGCGGGGAAGCCCTCGCGCGAGCCATGGGCAGCAGCATGTGGTGCGGCCAGCCGCAGCCGCAGTAGTTGAACTGCAGCTCGTCGGCGCCGCCGGCGGGGCGCGCCGCCAGGTCGCGGAACGTCACGTTGTACGGCACCGTCACCGTCGACTCCTCGCTGCGCCGCCGCACCACGTTCGTCCCCGGGCGCACTGCGCAGCCACCAACGCCCCGCTCGCAAGGACTAGCGCAAGGAGCGTTCCAAAGGAAACGAGGCCCGCGCCTAGACCCATTCAACTTGACAAAAAAAATTGAAAATGTGCAACGTTCAAAAAATGTCTAAGGCGAGAAAATGAATATCTCCAAGGGCACATCTCTCAGACCTAAAATCAAACTTCTCCGCTCGCCCCTTGAGGGGTGAGGCGGGAGACAATTTTGAAATCTTAAATGGAATCCCCACTTTTTATTGCAGATTCGGATTTTACACTACAAAATACAGAAGTTTGGTCTAAAACATTTCGTCCAACATTCTAAAGGCCTTTTTAAATTGCCTAATAACATAAGAGATCCAATTAATTTTCAGAATTTACTTCCTACGTTCTCTATAGTGGAGGTTCAGGTTCACTAAAACAAATTTTCTTTTGCTTATTTGTAATGTAAGTGAAACGCGAGCAATCAGTTATGTTCACTATAACCGAGGGTTCCCTATATCCGAGGTCCAAACAAAAAAACCAAACCAGATCCAAACAAAATAAATCAGAGACAAAATACGAACGGTGGAAATGGACTATGTGAGAAGAGTCTACATTAACACGGTATGATAAAGTCCGAAATGAGGACGTGTGGAAGCAAATGGGAGGGAATTTGTTCAATTACTAAAATATTAGAAAACAAAGCACTCCAATGGTATGGACACGTCCAGAGGATGACAGAAGGAAAATGGCCAAAGAAAATGTTGGAATGGCAACCATCAAGGAGAAGGAAGAGAGGAAGGCCAACCCTGGAATGGGATAATACATCAAGAAGCCATGGAGGACAGACGTTTAAGACCTGGTGATTGGGAAAACGGCGAACTCCTGAAGGGGAAATACCGAAGATAAGGAAGAAGGAGGAGAAAAACTAGTCACATCTGATATAGGTTTGCTGGCGTACTCTATAGAACGGCTAAACGCAACTGACGTTTATAATTTGTAATGCTAAGACCAAGGGTTTACATGTAAAACATTTAATTTATTCTTGATAAATATTTTGTTTTGTTCTACTTTACTTCACCAATTTAGTTTCACTCGTTGTTCTTATATTGTCAATACTCGTACGTAATTTGTGATGTACATTTTGTTCATGTTTCATGGCCGACTATTAACCTTCAGAAGAACTACTGCATAACGTACAAAGATGCATGAGTGAAAATTCTGAGAAGCACATCTTTACTACTGCATGCATGCTGTAGTGATATAACGCGCAAAAAGGGTATCGTAAGGCTAGTAATTTGTTACATTCGCTCCTAAGGCCGCTCGTTTTCAAAACATGTACTCGCACAAGAAAGCTTAACATTGTAAACGAGTTGCATACGCTTTTTTTTGTATGAGAGCATTGTAAATTTATAAGAGAATCAAACTTAATTTTGCGAAACAACTTTCCTGTGATGTCTCGGGTATTTGTCATCTGTGCGAGAAACTGTGGTTCGACTGTTCTGTTTACCTCTAACCTCCCCCTAATTCTCTCACTGCTATTGGCTGGATTTGTGATGACGCAATCATTCATGTCGTAAATCTAATACGTCATCATTTGTGCCGTAAAAAGCCCGATTATGGGCGATTTCTTGCAATATAAAAAGTCGTTATAATGCTGGAATACAAAAAACGTACTTTTTCTACTCCTATTGTATAATTCTGTCATTTGATGCCTGTAACCCATTGCATAACTATAGTCATTACGATACAGATTTCATTATGATACAGGTTCTTGACCAATCACAGAGAATCTTACATACTAAGTGCATTGTGTCGCAAAAAAATATTTTTTCTGGATAATAAGAGCGTGATTCTTACAGACATTTTAAGCTGAATTCAGATCTGTGTTTATATTTTTCTATTAGGGATAGTTTATGAACTATTTTGTTTTTAAATTTGTGAGTTTGTACTAACGTTTACTTACATTATCAGATGTTAGAAATGGTAAGGATTAAAATTCTTTGTAATGTCAATATTCAAGACAATTGGAATAATAACTTTAATATTTTACCATCGTATAAACACAAGAAGAGATTGAAGAAAATTTACAGATGAGCGTGCTGTAAGTCAAAATCCTTATACAAACTAGATTAATTTTGAAATGGAATATAAGATATAGTTAACACAGTCATACGATCGTTGCTGATGCAAGAAACAACGCAGCTAGTGGCAGAATATTTAGCACATAATCAATGTATCCAACTTTGCTATATACACATTACCACTTTACTAGAAACCTAATATGAAACTATGACGGTATGTTTCTGTATTTGTAAAACTATCCCTGATACGCAATTTTCAACCTCAAATTTGAATTTAGAATGCAAAAATCACTAAAGAACACACATTTTCACTTCAGAAAAAAGTTCCCTGTTACACAGTGGCATTGATACTTATTAATCATTGACAATCTTTAGAATAAATGTATTTTATTATTATTGCAGCAACTTCTGTACTCCCTCGCCGGCGTTCTGGTAAAACAAAGCCACGTGCGGTGGATAGGGAGCTGTCCGCTAGGTGGCCTTGGCTGATTCCTGCGTGTCAGTTGTCACGAAACGATTCAATGTAAATGTGTAGTTTATAAACGCTACCATTAGTTATAGTAAAAGTACCGTAAGGAAGTCGATGTAATGGGCATTAACATACTGATGTGAAGTTAACGATACTTGCACTTCCTCGCTTATATCGTCATATCACACTCGTGTATTAATACCCATCATTATATCATCGTTTCGTAATTTAATAAAAATATCGAGGTTGAAAACCATCGATGGTTTTGGTGGAACATTGATGCTTTGTTGCGGATGCGAATCGACGGTTTTTGGTCGATGTACAGAAGACTCCGGTTTTAGTGAACTCGAATATAGTGAACCCTCGGTTATAGTGAACTTAAGTCACTGGTCCCATTTCTCTCGCATTACAAATAAGCATAAGAAGACTCGGTTGTAGTGAACCTGAACCTCGGCTATAGCGAAAGTAGGAAATGAGTCTTGGAAATTAATTGAATCTCTTAAGTCATTAGGCGATTAAAAGGGCCTTCGAAGAGTGGGGTGGTATTCCAACAGAGCAAAAGGCATTGAAAGGTGTCAAGACTGAATCACGATACTTAAAGAGACAGAGGACAAGGCGGAATAAAGTATGGAGAGGGCGCGAAAATGACAATTGAATAAAGCAGACAATTGAAAATAATTGATTTCCTAAGTACAAACAAATAAATTGAAATGTTCCGTTGGTGCTGTTAATGAACGTTGCTGTGTGTTAATAAAAGAAGTGGAGTGGTGGGGTGCTGCACTCACGGTGGACGGAGAACTTGTCGAGCTCGACGAAGTAGAGGCGCTGGTCGCGCAGCGTGAGCGGGCTGGCGCGCTCGTCGTGGCGCGGGCCCAGGAACACGCGCACCGTCCCGCGCCGCGCCGCCCCCGCGTTCTCCACCTGCGCACCAACTCAGCTTATTCGCATTTAATCATTTCTCCTATTAAGCATTAAGTATGATATATGTATTGAAATGTACCAACAATGTCTCGTCATAAACTATTACGAGATCGTTGACATCATTCACCTTAGGACGGTTATAATCGTGACCCGTTCCCAATTTATAGTAAAATTTTGGGCGCCAGGAACAGGTTACGATAATTGAAACCAATACTTCCACAGCTAATTTTAACGAATGGATAAATGGCCGGCTAGCTGGGTCAATGGGTCCCGTAATAGATAATCGCTATCGTCTAGATAGCCGATTACTTGATCTGCCAACTATACAGTATGGCGAGGAATCTGAAAGGAAATAATTATATATCTCTAACTTGCCGACCACTACGCCGGCGTTGCTAAGGCTGTGTATTGCCATTTGCCGACCCTTTTAACCCAACCCATTTACAGCAAATGTTATTGACAAAACATAATATTTTGTATATCACAGTATATTGTTTCAGTATAATCTCAGTAGGTAGGGTAAAAAACATCTTAAATGACGATGCGGCCCGTGCTTATTAGAATTTGATAAATGGTCAATAAGTCCTAATAAGTTGGACAGTCCTGCTCTATATGTTTATGATCAAGCACTGCTTGATACGGTTAGAGTCCCTCCATACAAAGAGTAGCGCATTCCATTGTTCCACTGATCCCGTCATTTTATATTCACTTGACGGGGAGAATTAGAAGTGCGAGATGTTCTGGTGTTGTGAACCATGTAACCTACCTCAAACCGATGTTAATATTCTTGAAAATCTTCATAATGCCAACAACTGTCATAATATCCTTTCGGTCCCTGATTGGTGCCTGACGGGGTTGTCGGGTGCGAGGATATTAAATGGCGACTGTCGCGCTACTCTCTGCGTCTAGGGACTCTAAGTATCGTCGCCACCATGCGACATCTAGCGGCACGACCGAGGCGAAATGCCGTTATGTATTTCCTTGGTGAAGACGGGCCTCCAGAGGCAGCTGTAGTGTAGACGACATGGTAGTGTAGCCTCGACTCGCCTCAGAATGTCAGAGTGTGCGTGGTCGGGGCTTATGATGATAATATTTGGTTGGCTACAACTGGCCAATTGCCAAATGGTAAACTTAAGCCCACTGGTTTACAGTACAAAACAATTTAAAATACAGCACAATAAAAGAAATTACTTCTATTACTACATCAAAATGCAAGAGCTCCCTTTGAGACCCATGCAAAACCAGCCGTTAACAGTAATAATACTTTTAATAATTTAAATATACATACGCACCTTTTCACTGACTTATGATTTAAATGTTTACCACCCGTATGATTAATCCCGCGTCTAGGTGGCTTCATATTTACATGCACATATTTACCGAAGGCCGTATGTATTCATACATATCGTTCGTAAGACTATACATATATACACACGTATGGGATCTTTTCCAAAACCGCCCCATATCTCCTAAAGATGAACCTTCCTCCCCCTCCCCTAGCTACAAGTGAGAGGGCGACAGCAGGAGGACGTGCGCCGCCCCCCTCCCAGGGAGCGCCGCCCTGGGCGCGGGCGGGGCGGGGCGGGGCGGGGCGGGGCGCCGGCGGATACCTCACCCAAGTAATGAGGTTTCCGATGCGCCATCTGCCCGTGGTGGAAAGCAACTCTTTGTGCACTCGTGCTCGGCGGTTCGCAGAATAGCGGCTCTTTCGAATGCAACCCGCAGAACACAAATCAATGATGGGTTGCCTACCAGTCAGGGGCACATGATACGAGTGTAACTTCGTAATTTGACATTTACCACCCTACAGTTATTGACAAACTCTAATCATCTTCGACTTCTGCACATGCCCTAGGAGCTTGTAACATTGGTTCCGAGACACTCTGTATTTAGAAAGAGGAAATGTCGCTATTACTTACAAATTAACCCATCGACTCTGTTTCTCCATTACTTACCTGTGCAGTATTTGAGGCAGTTTTGGCCCCCGATAGTTTACCTGTATTTAATGCACAGATACCATTTGGAATTATTAACGAAGATTGTGACTTGACCCTTTTACCCTCCGTCACTTGACATATACGTCAAGTGACGAAAGGTAAGAGGGTCTTGAAGAAAAAACTAAATTACAGGCTTAATATGGAAACGGAAAAATAAGGAAGAAGGCGGTGTGTTGGGGTCGGCTAGTGCAGTCACCTGGATGAGGTAGGTGAAGGGCGCGTGCTGCAGGTGCGTGACGCGCGCGTAGACGGCGCCGCGCGGCGTGAAGTCGAGGCCGCGGTTGAGGTCGAGGTCGCTCTGCTGCCAGAAGGTGCGGAGCTCGTTGGGCCGCCCCACGCCGTCCGCCTGCACCTGCGCCGCCACCACGCGCACGCCCGGGAACGACAGCTGCCACACACACGACACACATGCAGCGGGCTTTTCCCGCAACCAGGTATCTCCCACCACACGCCCCAGCCGGGACAAGCTCCAAGCACCTTCGTACCAACGGGATTTCATAGTCCCATCAATAATGTAGCCAACCGAAGAGTTAAAAAATCTCAACTAGAAACGTTTTTTCGGCCATGTTTTAGGCATTTTATCCTAATGTGTATCGGGACTCGAACCTAGGACCTCCCGGTCAGAGGAACTGCAGTGACATCACTTGGTGCACTGAGCCATCTCTCCATGTCGATGGCCGGGGTCGCTAAGGCCTAGCAGTCTCGGACCAAAGGGTCGCAGGGTCGAGCCCCTCTGGCATGGTTGTATGTGTTCGTCCTTTCACCCCTATCATCACACCGTTTCATCCTCGAACCATCCTCCAATAGTAGTCGCTAGAACCTAGAAAGTTGATGCGATCTCAAATGACCCAAAAAAGACACAAAGACAATAATATTCCACAGTGTAATGGAAAAATATGATATTATATAGAGCAGAAATGTGGCCTTTAACAAAACGTCGTAGGGACAGAAACGATCAGTAGATCTCGATTTATGAGAAGATCCTTGCAGATAACAAGGTTGGACAAGACAGGGAACAAAGTGGTATGGGAAAGGTGGGGTTCATACAAGAACAGAAAATTACACCCTGCAATGGTATGGATATATCAAGAGGATGCAAAATGAGAGATGGCCAAAATCAATTTTAAATTGGATGCCTGAAAGAAGGCATAGAAGAGGCAGACCTGTTTTGACTTGCAAGAACTATGTACAGGAGTAATGGAGGAGAAGGTATTAGAAGAAGGTCAATGGAAGGACTCAACAATATGGAAATCGAAAACGGCAAACTCTTAGTGGTAGAAACCATCGAAGAGAGAAGGCTAATAATGGAAAAATCTTCTGAAAAAAACTGTGATTGACTCAGTATCACGTTTCAGTATACTTACAATTTCTCTATCACGTTTCATTTTTGTCAAGAGATGGTTTAATACTTCAGAAGTGCTAATTATCCCCCAAAATAAGGACTTACCTAGTCAACAAAGAAAATAATCAGAAAAGATAATATGTGATGTTTACAAAGTGTCACATTCTCATTCTAAATTTGTGCTTAGATTTTCTGTAGCACGAATAGTTTCTGAGATAGGATGATTTTCTTATGGTGACTACGAATCCCCAACGACGAAGTCGTTCTTGTAGGAACTGCTGTTGCTGAGGTTGAAATGAGTTTTGCTTTGACTAGCGCATCTCAAAACAGGTGTATGAGAGGTAGAGCCAGAAGAGTTTCTTATGAGCTTGGAACCAAAGTGCTCTGAATGTTCCTCTCGTGGATCTCAACATGATACAGTCGACTCCGGTTATAGTGAACCTCGGTTATAGTGAACCTATAGTCAACTGGTCCTCGTTTCACTTGCACTACAAATAAGCTTAAGAAGATTCGGTATAGTGAAGCTGAACCTCGGCTGTAGTGAACGCAGGAAATAAGTCCTAAAAATTAACTGTATCTCGTTGTCATTAGGCGATTAAAAAGGCCTTCGGAAAGTGGGACGGTGTTCCGACTGAGCAAGAGGCATTGAAAGGTGTAAGACTACATTAAAGGACCTAGAGAAATTACTAATGAAAAATATACGAACCAAACAATTGAAAATAATTCCTTTTTTAAGTACAAATAAGCTATTGAAATTTTCAGTTCCTGTTGTTAATGAATATTGCCGTATCTTTATATTTATAAATCAATTATCGTTGATACATTCTATTTAATTTTGACATCATGGATATAGTGAACCAAAAATGTTAGTCCTCAGACGTCCCCCAGAGGAAAGATTGCGCTCAGTCCGTGGCCCGTTTGTTAGGGTACTGCTCCGGCATTCGCCGGCTGTTGATGGGAGAAACCAGGGAAAACAACCGATCAGAGCAGCCGGCCGCTAGAATTCTCCTCCAGACAGCGACTGAATTGGACCCAGCTGACAAGCTGTCGAAAATATTGCCACTGTCGGGACTGGAACCCTGGGATCCCCCGATCAGAGCCACTGCAGTGATGCCCTGAGTGACCTGAGCAGTGCACCGAGTGGAGAGCGAGATGAAGAATGAATGCCACGCAAATGCGGCGCTTTTGCACTGTAGAAAGTTACAAATAATCTCATCAAGAAGTAAACCGTTGTATTAAATAATTTAGGGATCAATAAAAACGTTATTTTGGAAATGAAATGGTTTCCTCTTTATGGTGATACCGTTCAAAATGCACTAGCGAATGGCCGCTAAAGAAGAAAAGATGTTATATTCTTAGCGGCCATATGTTTCTCCGATAACGAAAACTCTCTGCATGTAATTTATGTTCCAAAATTAACTCGATAACACTTGAGTGTTTAGGGCAATAAATGAAACCTTGTGTAATACTAAGTTTAATATTATTTGAAAGAAAGTATTCTGTTAATTGAAAGTTACCTCTTCGACTGTGTAGGAGGTAGAGTTCTCTTGTGTTCTTGGAACATGTCGTCGACAAACCCATGCCAACGGTAGAACATGGGATCTCGCATGGTGGTTGCTCCGTCTCCCATAATGTTGAAATCTTCCTGAAAAATAAAATCCATGTGTTTATACAACTGCATATAAATTTCATAGTACTTTATTTTCTCGCTCTTTATAAAAGGAGAAAGTACCGTAATTGTGTGCAGAAAAACGGGGAATTTCCGACAGAATAACTCTTATTGACGAGCCCTTATAAAGAAAAGTGGATAAATCTTCATCCATTATATAGTAAATTACTAACTCTGACAAGTAGTGGAACCAAAATTCGTGTTTTGTGGGTCCTTGATAACGGAAAATCAACTGTCTTTCCGTCCGACCTTCCGTACATGGTAAAAGCTAGCGCCAAAACCTTTCCGGTAATTTTCTTCCAAATTGATATTCCGTGATCAAGGAACTCGGGGCCCTCTTAGTTTGAAACGGATATTTTGATTTGGGGGTTAGTTTATCTTATATAAAGCTAACATTTTCAAAATTTTCTCAAAAGTGACTCCCACTATTTTGACTAAACCTTGTTATCGAATAGCGTAAAGTCTTCTTAAGAGAATGGTATAGACCTAATTTTCGTTGAAGTCCCGATTTTTCGAAAATTGAAAAAGGTGACATTTTTAGGTGTCTTCCTACAACTACAGTATTGAAGATTTAGATTTTTTCCTTGATGATATCTGTTCTTTAAATACAGTTCTTGAAATAATATTTACAATTTTTCGAAAAAAATATTTTGTATGAAATAAAGGTAATTTTTAGAAAATTTTAAATAATGCACCAAACGACGGTAAAATAACTGCTTGTCCCATTTTTTGGCCAATTCTCTGTATTTTCGAAAATTGCAAAATTTCAAAACACCAAAATTAGTAAATTTTTGTTTTAAACAAAATCTATTATAAAATACCAGCCCTTCAAGAAACGTAATTCACAATTTTTTTGAAAAAGCGAATTGTTTTTTCATAATTTGTCCATGAAATTAATGCAATATATAAAAACGCATTTTCTCAAAAACCGCTGCAAATATTTTCTTTAATTTTTTTCATTTATAAAACAAGAGACGAGGAAAACAAAGGCGTGGGTCTCATTTTTGTTGAACTCATTGATTTTTCGAAAATTGCAAATTTAGAAATCATGCCAGCAAGTTGTACGTGCTGATGTAGCACCATTAGATATTGATTAATAAAATACATTTCCTAATGGAAAAGATGAGTTTGTTTTGCAAATTGAAATAGTTAACTTTGATGCGATTCCTTAGTGAAATCACGCCCATAGTGCACGGAAAAACAACATTCCAGTTTGGATGTTTGTTTGTGTGGAATGGTGATATATAATTGTCACAACATTCATTGTTATGATTATGATTAAATGATAGTTTAATTATAATTAAATGTTCTGAAAATATGAAGTTTGGAGGGGTTAATTATTGGCAACACTTGTTGGTGGATATCAACATTTTATTCTGTTACATTCCAATTCAAAATATCAATAGATTAATTTCAATGTAACATAATAAAATTAACAGCTACCAACAACTGTTGTCAATACTCTGGCGACCTTTAATTTAATAATATATTTTTATCAACGCTCTACTCAGTGGTTATTTGGTCAATCTTTATTTATACATGCGTATGTTTTCAAATCATTTTATTATTAGTAGGTATCTTTAGGACGTATCTTGATTATATATCCTTGTTTTTGCTACCAAATTATGACCATTCCTGAGATTACAAATCAATTTTATAAAGTATTGTGGAATGGACAAATAAAATAACGAGTTGTACAACAAATCTGAAAGCAAAACATACATGTAAGAAAATTAAGACAATTTTGAACATACCAGGTGTCTGTGATCAGGATCATGACTATATGCAATGGCAATATGACCTAAGTTGTGCATATCTCCATACAAGTTTTTGTTGATTGAAAGATCTGAAGCTTCAATAACGTTTCCCAGTAAATCAATTCCTTGTTCATTTATGATGGGCACAAATGTTCCGTTTGAATCTTCCTGCAAAAGAAAGTATTATTACATTAGAAATTATTCAAATTACGACAATTCATATTATTGTTATTTCAATGAACAGCAGGGGGTTCTTTAATGGGAATTCTATAATGGGAAAATGATTGAGATTTTTGTTGAGCATCAAGTAAAATCTTTTCTGTTGCATAACTGTTTCTATACAATTAGAGACTACACCGAGCATCGAAAAGAAAGTAATATTAATTTTAAAAATGATATTTAGTGTGTTTTTTACCTTTTGGACTGTGTAATTCTAATAACCTATAGCAAGTATTGTATTGTACCTTCTGGGTTAATGACTCCCATTTCGAGCAGATTTGTGTCCAGTTTTCCTGATCCTTTGAGCAAATGCTGAGGTGGCACCTTGTTTCTCTTTTCGACATAAATGTAAATTCATTATCTGTGCACGTCTTCTAGAGTTCGGTGGGAAGTATAGTAATTCAGATTATTGTTCTCCATGTTATCGCAGCAGGAAGTATATTCCTTGACGAAGGACAAGATGAGGGACAAGAGTTCAAGTCTATATCTGATTTTTTTTTAAAAATAGACTTTATTACATTGGAGCGAATATTTTGTTATCAATTCTCGCCAAACACGCTCATATCTTTCTGTATTCAGAATTAAACTTGTATATGGCTGAGGGTAAGGATCCCAGAATTAAGAAATCTTGTACAGAATACATTTCTACCCGTATCACGTCACACATGTTGCTAAACATCGATGTTCAGAATTAGAACTTTGATGTTAACAAAACATCGACCAAACGCCATCGATGATTTTAAACATCGACGCTTTAAAGCTTCTTTAGTTATCTCAAAATTGAGATAAATCGTACGCAACAAAATATAATTTGACAGTGGCCGTGTATATTAATTTATTAAAATTTAACTTTAAAAACGCCTCTCCACGTAAATATACGATGAATGACGAACGAAATACAATGTCACGAGGATCATCTCGGGCGATGGATAGCGTGCTAGAAGATTGTAGTACAAAGTCAGTTATTATTTCATACTTTAAGTTTTTCAAACTTGTGATTACGAAAATTCTTCATTTATGAATAACCCAAAAACCACGGGCGTGGCGTTGCGTGGCGGCACTCACCCGCTGCAGGCGGCCGTTGTGGATGGCCTCGTAGATGCGGTCGCGCCAGCGCTCCAGATCGGCGATGTCGAACTCCAGCTGCTTGTCCGAGCGCCGGATGTCCTGAACAGAGACAGTTTCAATCATAGTACCAAATTGATATGCAAGGCAGAATCTTCTTATATACTATTTCTCAAAGTGCTGTTTGGTCTTTTCAATCAGTTGGGTGAAGTACGAAACCGATCTGTATAAAGAAGCAATGGATTAAAGAATGGTGTTTCTATTCAGCTGCACATGGGACATTCGTATTAAAAAGGGCGTTAAAAATACGTAAATATTATAAAACGTAGTAATTCGGGATCTGTAATTTCTTATTGCCGCGCGATCTTTCGGAAGAAAATTACACTCTCGAACCGTGGCGGGGGACAAGTGAATGTTGCAATCTCAAGCATTTTTGTTTCTTTCAGTTTAGTGTAGGTTGTGTAAGCACGTGAACGTGATTTTCTGCGTTGAATAGAAATCTTGAAATATGAGAGGTTAGTGATCTCAGTGAGGTTAGGTCGTTTATAATGCTGGAATACAAAATACGATTTAATCGAACGGGTTGTCACTAGTCAAATGAAAACTGCAAATTGCAATTAAATTCTTTTTTTCTTTAGGTGTTTGGAAATTAGCAGGCACAGTCCTTGTTGGCTCTCCAACAGTACGAGGCAGTGTCAGTAGATGTGGTTGGAGCTGAAAAACAGCTATATGTTGTAGACCAGACCTGCACAACGCCTGCTCCCGCGGGCATTCTGCACTTGCGAGCCGCTCGCCTGCCCGTGGCAGCGCCGAAAGTGCAAGTAGTGGGGAGTAGGAAGCTTTGCGGGGAGGGGAGAAGTCTGACGTAGCACGACGTGGCGCGTAGATTGAATGTCTGGGCGTCTAATAATGATCCATGCTTCAAAATTAAATGCCCATTTGTTTAAATGGATTATGTCTAGTATTTCAAGTTACCAGGGTCATAATTCACTGTTTACGTTCTGTGCACTACTGTATATCCACCTTTGTATCCACCACTGTATGTATTTTCATTTTTTAATTTTTTAAAGAAAATAACATGCTCATTGGGACTCTTAGGAATTATTTTAAAGCAATAGTTTTAAAATGCTTATAGCTATGCTTATAGAAGAGAAAAATATTATTTAATTCTAACACAAAATTGCAATTTAATAATTGATTGTTCACCAGGAATGGTATAATCTCCAAATCATAGAAAAATGAACAAAATCATGAGAGCAATGTCTCACATCAAGATTGACATAAAATAGAATATGTGGCAATTCCAAGAAGGGTAATGTTTAATAGCACATTTGTGACCATTTTCCCCATTATGAAACTGAATAAAAGAGATCAACGAGCAAACTTCTGTCACGATATGTTACGGACAATCATAAGATAATCATGGGTATTGGTTAAGTAGAATGCAAAGGGCTTTATATTTTTATATGATGCAGTAAACGACTCTACATTCTTGTCAGAAATTAGAGCAGAAAATAATCATGATTTTTTTAAGAACAATATGTTTTTGCTTTGAGAGAACCGTCTTATTCAATTAAACATAGTTAATGAAAAATAGTTTGTTGCTGTCATCATCAAACAAAAACAATTCAGTATCACAATTTTGTGTTTAGCACAACACTAAATTTGTGGTTACATCGTAGCAAAGCGAATTACATTATAAGCCTTACAAGCAATTATAATACTTGGTGTCGAAATCTAATATGTATAATTTGTTGTAGTTTCATATTTCGCCCTGTCATATATCGAGAACAAACATTTGCAATATAATACAAAAGACAATATTACTTGAACTGTATATGACCGTCATGTTCTTGCCGATTGCTTTTTAAATTTACGCGCAATCTTTCGAATTGCGCATTCTGATTGGCGGACCCCACTCCTAGATTGGGTCTCATCCCCACCCTTCATCGATTTTCTCATTTGCACCCGAGTTGCCCGCGCGCAGCTTCTGAGGTCAGTGAAAGTGCAAAATGCTGTGCAGGTCTGTTGTAGACGAAGGCAAGGCAACAGATAGAGAGGGGGAGGGGGACGCACCTTGAGCTTGACGCCGGCCTGGCGCGGGGGCCAGTTGCGGCTGGCGAGCAGCGTGGTGAGCTTGGGGAAGTAGCCGTCGTCCATGGGCAAGGCAAGAGGGAGAGAGGGGGACGCACCTTGAGCTTGACGCCGGCCTGGCGCGGGGGCCAGTTGCGGCTGGCGAGCAGCGTGTTGAGCTTGGGGAAGTAGCCGTCGTCCATGGGCAAGGCAAGAGGGAGAGAGGGGGACGCACCTTGAGCTTGACGCCGGCCTGGCGCGGGGGCCAGTTGCGGCTGGCGAGCAGCGTGGTGAGCTTGGGGAAGTAGCCGTCGTCCATGGGCAAGGCAAGAGGGAGAGAGAGGGACGCACCTTGAGCTTGACGCCGGCCTGGCGCGGGGGCCAGTTGCGGCTGGCGAGCAGCGTGGTGAGCTTGGGGAAGTAGCCGTCGTCCATGGGCAAGGCAAGAGGGAGAGAGGGGGACGCACCTTGAGCTTGACGCCGGCCTGGCGCGGTGTCCAGTTGCGGCTGGCGAGCAGCGTGGTGAGCTTGGGGAAGTAGCCGTCGTCCATGGGCAAGGCAAGAGGGAGAGAGGGGGACGCACCTTGAGCTTGACGCCGGCCTGGCGCGGGGGCCAGTTGCGGCTGGCGAGCAGCGTGTTGAGCTTGGGGAAGTAGCCGTCGTCCATGGGCAAGGCAAGAGGGAGAGAGGGGGACGCACCTTGAGCTTGACGCCGGCCTGGCGCGGGGGCCAGTTGCGGCTGGCGAGCAGCGTGTTGAGCTTGGGGAAGTAGCCGTCGTCCATGGGCAAGGCAAGAGGGAGAGAGGGGGACGCACCTTGAGCTTGACGCCGGCCTGGCGCGGGGGCCAGTTGCGGCTGGCGAGCAGCGTGTTGAGCTTGGGGAAGTAGCCGTCGTCCATGGGCAAGGCAAGAGGGAGAGAGGGAGAGGGGGACGCACCTTGAGCTTGACGCCGGCCTGGCGCGGTGTCCAGTTGCGGCTGGCGAGCAGCGTGGTGAGCTTGGGGAAGTAGCCGTCGTCCATGGGCAAGGCAAGAGGGAGAGAGGGGGACGCACCTTGAGCTTGACGCCGGCCTGGCGCGGTGTCCAGTTGCGGCTGGCGAGCAGCGTGTTGAGCTTGGGGAAGTAGCCGTCGTCCATGGGCAAGGCAAGAGGGAGAGAGGGGGACGCACCTTGAGCTTGACGCCGGCCTGGCGCGGGGGCCAGTTGCGGCTGGCGAGCAGCGTGGTGAGCTTGGGGAAGTAGCCGTCGTCCATGGGCAAGGCAAGAGGGAGAGAGGGGGACGCACCTTGAGCTTGACGCCGGCCTGGCGCGGTGTCCAGTTGCGGCTGGCGAGCAGCGTGGTGAGCTTGGGGAAGTAGCCGTCGTCCATGGGCAAGGCAAGAGGGAGAGAGGGGGACGCACCTTGAGCTTGACGCCGGCCTGGCGCGGGGGCCAGTTGCGGCTGGCGAGCAGCGTGGTGAGCTTGGGGAAGTAGCCGTCGTCCATGGGCAAGGCAAGAGGGAGAGAGGGGGACGCACCTTGAGCTTGACGCCGGCCTGGCGCGGGGGCCAGTTGCGGCTGGCGAGCAGCGTGGTGAGCTTGGGGAAGTAGCCGTCGTCCATGGGCAAGGCAAGAGGGAGAGAGGGGGACGCACCTTGAGCTTGACGCCGGCCTGGCGCGGGGGCCAGTTGCGGCTGGCGAGCAGCGTGGTGAGCTTGGGGAAGTAGCCGTCGTCCATGGGCAAGGCAAGAGGGAGAGAGGGAGAGGGGGACGCACCTTGAGCTTGACGCCGGCCTGGCGCGGGGGCCAGTTGCGGCTGGCGAGCAGCGTGGTGAGCTTGGGGAAGTAGCCGTCGTCCATGGGCAAGGCAAGAGGGAGAGAGGGAGAGGGGGACGCACCTTGAGCTTGACGCCGGCCTGGCGCGGGGGCCAGTTGCGGCTGGCGAGCAGCGTGGTGAGCTTGGGGAAGTAGCCGTCGTCCATGGGCAAGGCAAGAGAGAGGGGGAGGGGGGCGCACCTTGAGCTTGACGCCGGCCTGGCGCGGGGGCCAGTTGCGGCTGGCGAGCAGCGTGGTGAGCTTGGGGAAGTAGCCGTCGTCCATGGGCAAGGCAAGAGAGAGAGAGAGAGGGGGGTCGCACCTTGAGCTTGACGCCGGCCTGGCGCGGGGGCCAGTTGCGGCTGGCGAGCAGCGTGGTGAGCTTGGGGAAGTAGCCGTCGTCCATGGGCAAGGCAAGAGAGAGAGAGAGAGGGGGGTCGCACCTTGAGCTTGACGCCGGCCTGGCGCGGGGGCCAGTTGCGGCTGGCGAGCAGCGTGGTGAGCTTGGGGAAGTAGCCGTCGTCCATGGGCTCTCGGAAGTCCAGGAAGCGCCGCACGCGGCCCAGGCGGTTGCTGAAGCGCTCCAGGTTGTACCTGCAACACACAAAACGGCTCGTTCGGGCCACTACATTATGAAACGATGGATGTAATACACGAGTGTGATATTACGATACGAGCGACGAACGATCGAGTATGTGTTAATTCCCATTACATCGAGTTTCATACGGTTCTTTTCTACGACTTTTATAACTTAAACTTTTACAATGAATCGTTACGTGGCAGTCAACATGCAAGATTCACCCGAGGCCACCTAGCGGACACACCCTAAACTTACCCTCGCATGCTGCCGTACGTGGCTCTGGCCACCAGTCCGCCTGCAAAGGAGAACTGCGTTTATCTCTCACGAACTGGCTTCGCCTCGTTCATTAGCGTATCTAAGCAGTATTGGCTGTTCATTATACGCTGTTCTTCGTGATAATCACAGAAAACGCACCTACAGCGTCCCCAAACACAGTCAACATGAGTTTTCGTGCTGATGCAGCCAGAAAGTTTCGACCGCGTTTCAACTGTTCTACCTATTTATAAAACTTTCACCATACACATGAGTCATAATAGAGTATATATTGGCTGGATTTTCACCTTCAGCAAATTCAAAATAAATCGCAGAACGATGTTCAACAATGTAGAATTTTCAACTGGACTCGCCATCGTTCAGCTTGATTTCGAGTTTATGAACACAACATGCTGATCCTCCTGGTGGTCAGGGCTCATCCCGGTGATGCCAACTTAAAGTCCTAAAATTTCCAAACTTGTCTTACCCATTGTTTTTTCTCCATATCAATTTAATTGTTTTTTCTCCATATCTCTTTAATTATTGAATGACCTAGGTATAATATTAAATGTAATTTAATGTACACGAATGAAACATTTCCTAGAACAAATGTCAATTATTATTAAGTGTCAGTACTTGGTATACAGGCTCTCCGTGATTGGTCATGAACATGTATCATAATGAAAACTGTAACGTAATGAGTAACATTACGCAACGGCTTGCAGCCATCAAATGACAGCATTGTACAATGGGAGCAGAAACACTCTCTAAAGTGCTGAAGAGCGGGCGTTGCGTGTGCGCGTTCACCTGGCGTGATCTGCTATGGACGGCCCCGAGTGGGAGAGGAAAAAAGAAAGAATACCTGGCGATGATCTGCTGGTGGAAGTAGTAGAAGAGCTCCCCGCGGCGGTCCTTGCCCACCACGCCCATGTCGCTGCTGAACGGGTAGACGAGGTGCCAGTGCCAGTGGCACAGGTTGACGCCGATGTCCTCGCGGAAGTAGGCCACGCGGTGCTCGGGGTCCAGGTCCGTGCCCGTCCAGTCCAGCGGGATCTCCAGCGGCTCCTGCCCCCGCGAGCCATCAGAGTTTGAAGCGGTTCCCTTTAACCCTTTGCACTCGCAGGGCGTGTGCGACATGCCATCCAAGAATGCACTCTGCGGTCGGAGCACTGCGAGGTCCTACAGCTCGTAAGGCATGTCTAGGATGACAATGGAAAGAGGCGGCACAGCTCGAAGCCGATTCTCGACATTCCCCCGTTCCAGCTCGTTCTCACATTATTGCGTCAACATTGTTTAGAAATAGAATAGTGGCCCGGATCGATTCAACAATGAAAATTTTATTTTACGTACCAGGAAAATACGTGGGCATCTGTGGTATGATCTACGAGGGGTTTTGAGGTGGCAACTAAGACTGCTTACGACTACCTATGAGTTGTAGGACGTGTCTCATTGTGTACTGATACAAGCTAGCTACTACATTATTGTCGTGGCATCTCTGACATGCCGTACGAGCTGCAAGACGCGCATAATGCTTCCGAGTACAAAGGGTTAAAACACCGCAAGTCAGGAATTGTCAAGTTATGGGATTTGTGATGCATAAATATTGATTGAGAGTGCCATGCAGACATGTAACTTACTTGTATCATTAGGACGACTGTACTGGAGTAGTCATTGGATTTATTGACGTACGAATTTCAAAAACGAATCAGGAATTTTTATCTAAAATTGCAAATAAATGCACCTTACAGCTTCCGTTTGCAATTGTCACTATGGTATAAAATTACTCTTTCTTTTTGAATATGTAAACTCTGATGTATTTTGGCTTATTTTATTCAATGATCTGTACAGTACCTACAAATGTAAACTCAATTTAAAAAAAAGCTACATGCTACCATTTTATTTTGATGTCAACAAATTCTGGACATTAGGTATGTCGCAATTTTGCATTTTATAAATGTTCATTCTTTTTAATTTAATCACTTATTAGATACGGTATGGGATATAATTGTACTGTTAATTCACGATTATCTGATTTGAATTTTCATTTTTAGATTTTGAAAAAGACCTGAAACAGGGTCGAAACGGTAAGGTATGTGTAACAATCAATAAATTGTGACAAAATGACCATGTCTGTTTTATGGATCATTAAACGATAAATGTTTATGCATGCCGTGGGGCTTTGGTGCCGCGAGAGTCGTGCGTGGCCCCCGCCCCGACGGCGCCTCGTCTCCTCCCCCGGCACCTCCCCAGCGGGCACCGCCCCAGTCTGGACAAGCTTTAAGCCACTGACTGGTCTCCCGGCATGTGTGGCAGTGTACTGCATGTACGCGTGTGTGTAATTAAGGGGTAAGGAGAGGACAAGGAAGGAGAAGGAATGATCGCGCGCGGTCCGTGGCCCGTTTGTTCGGGTGCTGCTTAGGCATTCGCCTGGCGTTGATCGGAGAAACCACGGAAGTACCGACCACAGCAGCCGGATCCTCGAATTATTCTCCTGACAGTGGTTCAATGCGACCCCGCTCTGAAGCCACGACGGTAGTGCATATTCCTGAACAAGTAGGTCGTGTTCGACCTCTGGAGGAGAATTGTACTAGCTCGCTTCTACGATTGGTAGTTTTCAGAAGTTGCTCCAATCAATATCAGGCGAATGCTGAAGCAGAACCCTAACAATCGGGTCACTGACAGCACGTGATCTTTCCTTCCTCTTCTTCGTCCTATTCTCACCCCTTACACACACACACACACACACACACACACACACACACATATATATATATATATATATATATATATATTAACATGCACTACACTACCACACATGCCGGAATACCATTCGGGAGCTAGTCCTCGCAGGGACGGTGCCCCGCTGGAGGGAGACACGTGAAAGGGGAAACATTCCGAGGTCTACGTGTAGGTTGACTCCCGATCTCACCATCCAGCAGCGGTTAAACATTCACTGCTGTAACGGGAGTGAAGCGCTGCGCGCCCGGAAGCGCCCGGGCGTGACTCGTACCCGGCGCTCGGTGCTGACGAGGTTGGCCTCGCGGCGCACCTCGGGGAAGACGCCGCCGTCGAAGTACTTCTCCGGGAAGCGACCGGCGAACTGCGGCAGCGGCGCGCCCTGCGTGTCGTTGCGGTGCAGCATGGCCACGCTCAGCGCGTACGCGAACAGGTACGGGTTCATCCGCTCGCGGCAGAAGGCGCTCGCCGACAGGAAGTCCTCCACCGTCGGCATCTCTGCGGGCGGAAGAAATAACACACAAATTCCAACTTACGAAGCACCCTGCTCCATTACGATGACGGAGCGCGGTCCATTGGGAGGGGCTACTATGTTTGTCACGAATACTCATATTTTCAACAAAATTCAAAATTTAGTCTAAAGCTAGCAGCGCCCACGTTTTGGGGAAATCCAAAGGAACCTAAAATTCTGGAATAGAGCATTAAATTAGCCAAAAATTTGGAGGTTGTTTGGTTGAGATTGGCTTTTGTGCGCTGCTAGCTTTAGATGGCTAACATAGCTGCACTTCGAGTCACGAACTGGAAGTACAGGACGACATTGTGATGCAATCGACGGCTCCAATACCAAACAATAAAGTTCTAACAAGGCTACCGATTGGATGACAGTGTTCCCCTCTCCTTCCGGCTCGTGACCTTCAAGTGAAGCTATGTTTAAATGAAAGTTCGGATAAGAGGAACTCGTCGGCACCTCTGGCCAAAGTGTGCAACGCCGAGTCGTCGTGAACGGACACATCGTGTGCGCATTTCCTTTCGCAGTTCGTCAACAGAAGAGATGTCACGGAGCTGTGCCCTATTGTTGTTTCGGTTTCGAGCTACGCAATGTAAATTTTCTGATGTGATTATTTCAGAGCATGGTTGTGCTTTCTTGGCAAAATATGTTGGTGTAATTTGTTGCCTGGTACTATTGGATAATGGAAATTTGTGACGAAGGTTCAAATAAGCTGTGTTATTGTTAAGGCTTACTGATTTCAATAAATGACAATTTTAAACCAGTATTTATCGCGTAATTTCTACGTGAAGTTACTTTAATTTACAGAAAAAAGAATCTAAAAAATTCTGCAAATTTTTCTTTAAATTTTCTCTCTGGCGTGTCAAAGGTCGGTAAAAAACTGTAATTGACCCAAATGCCTACCAACTCTGCACTGTAATAAAGTTGCAAAAATTATATTGCAAAATTACAATATTGAGAGATATTTTGCCTTATATATCTGTTATAAAAAAAGGCTTGTTATGATTTTTTGTGAAAAAGCGAGTGTCATTTGCGTTATTTTCTGCATGAAGATAGTGTAATTCATAAAAATATCCCATACAGCCCCTAAAACTTTTCTTTGTTTTCTAAGGATAGAGCAAAGAACTTTTAAAAACGGCGCAAGTGTAATTTTTCGTTGAATTCTGTGAATTTTCGAAAATTGCGTTTTGGAAGCAATGGGAGAGACTAACGATTGGGACGAGTTAACTCGATGGACCTGAGTTCGATTTTCTGTGTGGAGAAAACGTTTTCTGCTGGTTAGAAACACTTTTGCAGGTTGATGAGGTAGTGTAATACTGCGGATACTCACAATTAATGTGAGAGAGTACGTGCTGCTTCACTAGTTTATCCCGTAAAATCGTAGTATGGAGAGAAACTAAACAGAACGATTTTTGATATGGTGATGTTACCTCTCTCAACGTGCTAGCTTTAGCTTAAGTGCTAATTTACAACTTCTCTCCCTCTCTTTCTCGTTACACTGAAGTAACAACGAAAAGAAAAGAGGGAGACCGAAGCGGGGCGAATTCAGAACATTTTTGAATTGTGCGAAGCACCGCCTGCGGTAAAGTGGGTGTCTCAGGGAAAGAAGACATAGTATCTGACAAGTATTCGGTCCGCGCCAAGGAGCTCCCACAGCAAGCGTGGAGACTACACGTAACGTGCGCGTGCGATTGCCCCTGCTATTTCATTCGCCTTGAAGGTGTTTGATAGGCGCGTGGGGGAGACGCCCGCCTCGGGAGTTGCGTGCAATGTGTGAGCTTACCTTGCCAGAACGGCACCGCAGCACTTGTACTTTATTATTTATTTTATTAGCCTTGGGGTGGGCTGCTAGACGCTAGCGTCTATCCGCACCCTCCTTGGGCGTACAAAGACACCCTCACTCTAAAATCCGGATTCCGCCGGAACGCAGTTAGCCCTCACGTCAACCTTCCATATAATGACTGGGTCTAAGGCCGCCCTGCCAGCTCAGAGGTACTTGCTGTTCAGGATAGTACCGGAGTCACAATAATGCGCCACTCACATGCGCCGGGACAACCGCGTCCCTCCTCTATGCCCAGAGTATTGAGCCACTGACTCGACAAAGCCAAGAGCCCACCGGCGACCAACCGAATAGAGGTCCGGGCGGCTCGGGGCCCCCAACCCGTCTCCCCACTGCCTTCACGTTTAGGCTACCGACCTGGGTCAGATCGTCACCAAGGCAACCTGACGGTAGGTAGTTTCCCGCCGGACTTCTATATGTGGATTCCAGAATTCCCCGAAAGGTCTCCTTCACCCACTCCTGCCTTGAGGTGGACGCGCCAGGGGCCTACTCCCTGCCTCCACCTTGGGCCGGTTTCACCAACCGGAGTCAAGAAGATGATCCTGAGTTGATCCGAGTCAACTCCAGTTGATCCCGTTGTACGTTTCACCACGCACTTGAAACGAATCAACGTCTCTCTCTCGGATCAAATTTGACTCGCAAATTGATCCGTCGCCGACCGGCGGATCACGACCGGATCAGGAGTTATTTCTCAGCTTGGCCGCACCAAATTCTCGTCCCACTATTTCAGTTTCTCGTGTTTTTTTTAAAATAAATGCCATTAGTTGGACTTATATTCAATTTATAATTATTCCACTAACTAGTAGGGTTGTGCGTAATTGTTTGTTCGGAAAATGTGTTTTTTTAAATGTGTGAATAAAAGTAGAGTTATCACAATTGTAGGTTAGAATACTCGGTATTGGGATTAAAATTTAAATATATTTTTGCTTGAAATTAGTATGGATTATAAATGACATTACTAAAATAGCCTTTGGTTAGTTTTAGTCTATTGAAAGCGACATTTTTCCTAATTCTAGCTGATTTTTGTGATATATGAAATGCAATTAGAGTGTGATAATTTTATTGAATACTTTTTTAGTGCAGTGGTACTTTGAATTTTTTATTCGTGTTAGGTTAATTTTCTTCGTAAGAATGGAGATTGTTTTCGAAAATTGAATACTTATTGTGGGTAGACATACGTATAGAAATCACGAATAATTCGCGAACTAAGCGATTGTTTTGAATTCTCGGAACGATCATTAAACATTTCTTTGTATTTGTACATTATAGTTACAAGAAATTCTTTTCCCCCCAGAAAAGAATTTACCGCTCACTTCGCATTCTTTTCAACCTCTGTTGAATTCATTATCGAACAAGAAAACTGTCACACGCAACCGAACACCACACAACTACGAAAAGAAATGAAATCAAAACAAATCGGTTCCTACAGCTGATCGCGCGATTACCCACAATGCATCGCAAAATTGTTGCCAACCGCGCATTTTCACGTCTGCTCGGGGATCATGTGATCCAGATCAACTTCACGGACTCAAAATGTTGGTGAAACGCACAGGGATCAAGTCGGCATTGATTCTGCGGATCAGGATCACGAAACTCGGATCAACTACGAATATGATCCTGGTTGGTGAAACTGGCCCCTTGAGTCCCCCACTCTCGAGCGGCGCTCGTGGCCACGACGCCCCTTGCGGAGCGCGAGCCACTCACCGAGGAAGACGCGCACGAGGCGCTGCGCCATGCGGCGGTGCAGGGGGATGAACATGGAGAACTGCTCGCGGCGGCCCAGCTGCAGCGGCAGCGACAGGTCGGGCAGCGCCACGCGCCGCACCTGCACCGTGGTGAGCGCCGCGCCCGCGCCCTCTGCGCCCCCGCCCCCGCCGCTGGCGTTGGCGGCCCCGGCGAAGGCGCTGGCCGGCACCCCGAGCGCCGGCTCCCGCTCGGCGAAGCGGTCAGAGATCTCCGACGCCTTGCTCTGGTAGCGCTCCGGCTGCAACGCACACACCATTCACGCACACCTCCTCATTGCTCTTGGCTGGAAGGGTGACGCCGCCTCCACCGTCTTGTCGTGGTCTTCCTCAGGGCTGCTCTGCGACCACCAGCAGACCAGCCCTGAGGAAGACCACGACAAGATGGTCGAAACGTCGTCAACATAACCTTCAATGCGGCGTAACCCGGACAGCCAAGATCATTCACATGACTCCGGCCGCGGAAGCCTACGACTTTCTGCTGATTACTTGTTAGTGATTCGGGGCGCGTCACATGCTAAGGTCATTAGTCCCGTAAGTGTGTTACCAGCCGTTACAAGCTCTCAGCTCCCGGTCGATCTCCCGGCATGTAGTGCATGTTAGCGTGTGTAAGGAGTGAGGATAGGACAAGGACGAGGAAGGAAAGATCGCGCGCGGTCCCTGCCCAGTTAGGGTACTGCTCCGGCATTCGCCTGGTGTTTATGGGAGAAACCACGGGAAACTACCGGTCAGAGCAGCCAGCCGCTAGAATTCTCCTCCAGACAGCGACTGAATTCGACCTCGTTGACAATCTAGTGTCGAAAAATCCTGCCGCTGTCGGGAGTGGAACCTAGGACCTCCCGGTCAGAGGCACTGCAGAGAGCCACCTCTCCCGGTACAGGCTCATCGCATACAAAGTGTTACAATGCAGTAACGGAGCGGAAATGAGGAGCGCTCACCACGTAGTCGTCGGGGAGGTCGAAGTGCACCTGCCCGTCGTCGCCCTTCGGGTAGAAGATGGGCTCGCCCGGCCGGTCCAGCAGCAGCTGCAGGCTGTCCAGCGCGCTCATCGACTGCCGCTGCTGCTGCCATCGGGAACCAAATCAAGTGTTAATATATACAATATGTGTTGTTTTAAATAAATATAAGTAATGAATTACGTGTCCATGATTCAAGGAAGAAAAAATATATATTCGCGTGTGAAAAGCTTCAGCACTCATCAAGGAGACACGAAAAACAAAAGGCGCTCATTTCTTCAAATGAATAAAATTGATTTCCTCTTGCATTCTGTAAAATTTTCTATCCGCAACTTTCCAGTAAACAAAAACGTTTGAATAAACGATCTAGATATTGAATTTCACTGACAAAAAGGCATGAAATTGTCATTCTTTTAAGAGGATGTGAAGAACATTTAAACTAAATACCAAATTGATACAAATTGTGTAATTATTCCTTAACAGTGAGATAAAAATCTCAATGGTGAAATAATTTAATTTTCCAGAACAAAACGTTCTCCGTAAGAACAAAAATAAATGATTGTATTCTTTGAGGTAATTAATACAATTGTGTTATCTTAACTTGAATATACATAATCGTCGTGATGGTTTCTCCTGTGATGATATATTCTGCCAGTTGTTTTAAAGTAGTAAGATATCTAAAAAATAATAAGAATCTAGTTCAAATTCTTGTTACAGCTCTTTAATATTCCTTTTCTCTTTAATTTCTTTCGAACTCTGATATTCGACTATTATCATTTGTATGTAAGTAATGATAACTGACTTTCACGAAATTAAGATGATTTTTGTTTCTTATGATCGAGAAATATGTCTCTATATATGAGATGGGAATTCGTGAAGACAACGCATATCATTTAAGGTTAAATAAAAGTTTCTTCTCACCGTCGGTAAGAATTTGATGGAATTGTTTACATAAACAATAGACGGTCTGCGTATTCAAAACTATGACAAGATTTATTTCATTATAGAACTTTCTTTACAGTATGAGACATCTGCAAGTAAAACGGAAAGTTTGTTTAAATATAAATTTCATGAAATTTTATGAATTTTGTGAGTTTGATAAAGTTTCATTAATTGTGAAGTTTTCAACATCAACAGTTATTCTCTGATTGTCTAGAAAATGCACTGGAAACGTGGTTTCACACGGAAAGTTCCCATTTTTTCCAGTGAACGGTTCGTTACTGGACAAACCCTCGAATGCAACCGTGGGGTCAATCTGACCCCAGCATGTATTTCTGGTTGTGTCTTCTACAGTTTTTTAATAATTCCTATGTAGGTCCAGTAATTTTTAGGCAGACACAATATTAATATATTTTTATTAAACAATCTTTATTAAACAATTAATATAATTAATATTACTCTCTACAAAGAAGATTCAAAACCACGAGGTCCAAAAAGTGGTATACAAGATTAACAAATAAAAAAAAGAAAGGGAAATATTGTTTAATAAAAATATATTAATATTGTGTCTGCCTAAAAATTACTGGACCTACATAGGAATTATAATCATTAAAAAGTCAGTCTTTGATCAATATAATTAATATTACTCTCTACAAAGAATATTCAAAACCACGAGGTCCAAAAAGTGGTGTACAAGATTAACAAATAAAAAAAAGAAAGGGAAAGATTGTTTAATATAAATATATTAATATTGTGTCTGCCTAAAAATTACTGGACCTACATAGGAATTATAATCATTAAAAAGGCAGTCTTTGACTATATTACTCTCTACAAAGAAGATTCTACAGTTTTTTCTCCGAGGTCTGAGCCTTTGTGACATCTTTTATTTATTATTATAAATCTTATTTATTATAAATTCGGCATCTCTTATTTATTATAAAAAATAATATTTGTACACTTTCACTATTTTTAAATGCTGGTTTGAAGCCTTTTTACAAAAAAGAAGGCGGTTACAATCGTGGGGACACACTTATCTTATCCGTCTATGTATTGCATTACGGATATGTAATTATTTTTGTAGTTCGTATTTCGTCCCTTTTGTTTGGGGGAATGTGGTAACACTTCAAAACGATTTGTATATCATGATTTTTGTTTAGTATGCGTCCAGTATTGTTTGAATATGTACACTTAGGCTTAATTGCGTTTGACTTTGATACTTTCACATCGCATTGTTTGGTTGGACTTGCGTTACTCTATCACAGTGTCAACATTGGCGTAGAAACAGCTTGGCGAACTGGGAACAGAAGATGTCTTCATGAATATGCCTCTACTGCAAATGAAAGTGAAGTATCAGACAGTGACGCTGACAATCTCTACGAACCTCGTGATAGCGCCAAGTTCTTCCGAATCGTCTGGAGTTCTAGTGAGGAAACAGAGGAAGAGAAAACTGATTCTGATGAAAGGAATCGCATAGCGTCAGAACTAATAGAAAGGAGTGGTCGCTCGTGGCCCTTCGACCCTCCTCCTCCTCCTCGTCAGACGCGCGGACACAATATCTTGCATTCGTCGAGTGAAACGGCTCGTGGCATGATGACAGTAGCCCAACAAATGCTTTCCAACAATTTGAAAACTTACTTTAATTTGCATGTATGAAATAAATGTTTTGTATGTTTTATGCTAATACAATAAGTTTCTGTTACATTTGTTAATTAATTCACTCCTGAATCAACATCAAATTGATGATGGTGCTTGCTTCATTGGGGACACTTTAAATTTCTGAAAAAAAGTATATCTAAACGGCAAAAAATGTAATTAAAGGATGATTTCCTATTGTGAAAACCATTAATGACAAAATTCCAGAATAGGATTCTGAAAAATAAACCCATAACTGTAATTTATAAGCCTGGGGTCTATCTGACCCCACCTTTGTAATGTATAGAGACCAGATTTTTATGTAATGACATATTTTTTGTCTTTCTACTTACCGTTCTCAACATTTTATTCTTGACGATTTGTCGCCGTCCTAACACAATGTCCAATTTTGTCGTCACATATTTTTACGTACTTGGTACTATATTACATGTTTTACATATTTCGCTATTTTTTCAACATTTTTTTTATTTTATCAATTTTCTTCCATATTTTTATGAAAAGAAGTACTTTGAAAAAGTTCAGCACTTTTTCCTACGTTATTTATGCATGCTACTGCTTACTCTACTCGAAGATACGTGAAGACACGGTCGGATATTACCACAGTCCGATGTACCCACTACAGTTCCCTTAGTGGCGGGAAGTGCGCGTCAGCGACAAATCATTCCCAACTTTAGGTGTGAAGAGTATCATTGACGCTGCGTTTGGCGACCTTTAACCTTAATTTTCAAGAAACTCTGACGATCGCCGTCGTGGAACACTTCGATCAGAATATTCCGCGCTGGAGTGATTGTTTGCTGGTCGTAGATTTCGCCAGTTTGTACGATGGCTTCTATTGCGTCTAGTCTGCTAAACTACATTCCTGGATAACAATTTGTGAAGGTTTTCCTCCTAATGAGACAGTTGTATGGTGCAAGTGTACATCAATCTGTGCTTTCCAAATGATTTTTAAAAAGTTTGCATTGTTTTTCAAATTTGTATAGGAAATTTTTATAAAGTAAGTTGGTATTATGTAAATGAGTTTTATAATTAGAGTATTTTAATATTACTTATTATTTCTGATTTTTCATATTTATTACATACTCTTACCATTTTCAATATATATTTCCGTACATATTTTGATGTTTCATACTACATATTTTTCCGGACTCTAGTCATGGAGCAGGTAAACTGCCGACTGCCTCCGAGGGTAGCCTCCGCCGGCAGAGCGCTTCCGTACTGCAGCTGCTGACGGGCGGCATTGGCCTGCTTCCTGGTGCCCCGCCCCGGCGCGGGGAGCGCTGCGGGTCAGGGCGGAGGCCGCGCGCCGCTTTCCCCGCGTGACGTCACGCCCTTCTCCATTTCTGCGAGATGCGATCGGAAATATCGCGATGCAAGCGCATTTGCTCTGTACAACTTGACACCTGATAGAAGTAGCACTGTATCAAAATACATTTCGCTTTCCCGCTGAGGAGTAGAGAGGAAGTTATGAAATGATGCACGAAAAAACTTGGAATTGTCGGCACAAAAACTCGTATTACAGAGCCCTGATGAAGGAAAAGTGTATAAAGCCAGTTGCTAAATTTAGAAAAATCCTCTGACATGTGGTGTAGCCAGAATCTATGTTTTGCGGGTCCTCGATGTCGAAAAATCAAATGACGGCAAAACCGTCTGTCCGTCCGCCCGTCCGTCCCTTTGTTCTTTGTCTGTCCGTTTGCGGTCAACGCTAGCTGCTAAACCGTTCAGCCGATTTTCTCTAAAATTGATATTTCCCGATCGATGTCTCATGTCGTGGTCTCTTGAATTTGAAACAGATGTTTTAATTTTGTAGGGGTACACGACTTGAAGCCCCCCGGACATTTCCAACAAAAAAAAAAACGGCCTCATCGCTTTGGATTTTTTGTTGTTGGATAGTGTGGAGGACGTTTAAGAGAATGGTTTAGGTCTCATGTTCGTTGAAAACTCTGATTTTTCTAAAATTGCAAAAATTGAAGAAAAAAAAATCGGCGTGTTCCTAGAACTACAATTATGAAGACAGTTATTCTTTCTCTTAATGAAATATGTTCCTAAATATATATTTTGAAATACGATCATGTACAATTTTTCAAAAATTTGAATACTCTTTGCATAATTTTGCATTAAACTGTCTTTCATTCACGATTCCTTCGTTTACTTGTACCTAATGTGTAAGTGCAATGAATGCGATATCAAAAAATAAGTTAATAAGTGCACGCAGTAATTATTTTTGAACTATAACAAAAAAATGAATTCAATGTTTTATACTTGTAATACATTTCAGCAAGAATTAGCAAACTTGGTAACATAACTAGTAAAAAGATATAAACAACTAAAAAACTAATTACAGAAAACATCAGAATTAGACCCTCAATAATAGCTTATTGAGAGTCACATTATCAAGCAATACATCCTTCACTTCTTACATTTTTCCATTTACTTTCTGCAAATTACCCGTCAGTTAGCGGACGTTCCCGAATAGATATAGATCACGGCCAGTTCCTTTCCATTCTGTGCGTGCCTGAACATTTCGTGCTAGATAATATGCGAATCCGAGTAATTGGCGGCATTTGGCCTGCATCATTTGGCTTGCAGAATTGCAGCAACCGCGGGTAAATTAGGATTGACCCTAAGGTCCTTGCACGTCTTGTTAGCATTCCAGCAAATTGCTTGAGGAAATCGGAGCTTCAATCTCCACTTGCAATACTCTCCGTTATTTCTCAATCGTTGGCATCGAGACAGTATTTTTTTTTAATTCAGCATTTAACATAAAAGCTTACAATGTAATTCAGAAAGAAAACTTTGCTGCGGATATAAGTAGCTTTAAGTATTCCCATTTTAATTTGGACGAGCGTTTTCTTAACGAAATACAAATGTAAAGATGCAAAGGCACAACATGAGGTGACTCGGTTGGTGAAGTAACATTAGATCAATTTTAGTCTGCCAGTTAGTAACGATACAAGGTGGAACTAAATATTTAAAACATAACAGAGTAACGTTTACATTGAAAGAGATCTTAGAAAAGGAGGAAGAAGGAGATTACTTGAGGAATAAAATCAAAGAGTAGGAATACGCTTTAGCGCCGGAACTGTATAGTCTGATGCATTCATGCTCTGTTCCAAAGTAATGAAGCATTTTTGCATTACATAGTACGTAATGCTAATTACTCAGCCCGATTAGTCTTTTACATAATTTTCCATGGAATCATTACTTTAACCACACAGAAAGAACTTAATAATTTGGTCTCTCATTAACAATTTGAAACACATCTCCATTACGTTGTACTATTTTATGGGAATCTGGAAATTCGACTGAATTTACCAATAGCTCTGTCTCTTTCTCTCCGAAGCGAAACAAAGCGCAGTGCTGCTCGCATCGCCAGTCCTACACTCCACTTGGTGGAGTTATAGAGCGATGAGATGTTTATATGTTTATAACGTAATTCTTACCCTCAAAAATGAGAATTCGCATTCGTTCACACTTTCCCAAAGACATTTTTCGCCCTCCCTAAATATACATATCTTTATTCAGTTTAATTCAATTGTTCTAAATTTATCCTCTAACTATTCTTTCTAACTTTTATTATAACCCTTAATCATTTCAATTAGTTTACTTTTTATGTATTGACCTATTTACCATACTCATTTTCAAAATTGGTAAAAACATAATTTACCAAATTTTAAAGCTCTGGTACCTTTCCAAAATGTTATTTGTAAATTCTTCTTTTCAAACTCCTGAAAAATTATATTGTACTTAAACATGAAATAAATGATTTAAAAAAAATAAGAAAATGAAAAAGCGGGGCCCAAGAATAAAGAACGAAATTACGAAAGCGAAAATCACTGCATTTGAAAGTATTATCCAAGTGAAATTTATTGGAGTTTTAAAATTCTGATGTCTTAATTATCTACTTGCAAATAATAAATGCAAACATTGACGAGATGACAAAGCAACCTGAGAAGACAACCTCGCCAGGTAATTGTGAAAGTAATAATTCCTTAGAATGAAAGATGAGAAAGGAAGAAAAACAGTAGAGAACGATCTCGCGCGTTAAGTAAGCCGAGGAAAAGCAATGCAGCTGTAGGAGAAGAACTTCTTGCGTAACGGAGCCCATTCTCTTAGTGCCAACTTCTGAAATATTATACTAATTCAGTAATTCCAACGTCTGATCACAATAATTAATTTTAAACTTAATGTCTACATACAGTCCTCAACAAACTTGCAATATATTTTATTATCTTTTTATTTAAAAATTTCCTCGGCCGTTTATTTCTGTCAATGTTAACGATTTTTTCAAGGTGTTAAGTAAGAATGTACATCTTGTGACAAAATCTCCTGACTTGAAAAAAATGTACACTATGAAATACGTGCCGTTAATTTCAACGCATTAGTTTGTAGTTACAACTTAAAATACGCTCCAGTTTTTTAAAAAAACATTTAAGAAGCAAATCCTGCAAAAAAAAACACACACATCCGTTAGGTTAAACACTATTATTCGGTTAAATGAACGCAAAATAGCAAATCCGGTTGATAGAGTGAAAATGCATTTGGTTCACTGCGCACTAAATCATGTAATTTCTAATTTACGATGTGGTAGGGTCGGCCTCTCGAGCCCCTTTAGCCACGATGAAATATCACATGGCATTTCGCGTCTTTCTCGGTGCTGCCGCTAGGAGTGGCATGATCGCAATCACTGTTTGAAACGGTTGTGATCACGCGATACCTAGCGGCGCGACTGAGAAAGACGCGAATTATCGTGACATATTCCATTGTGAAGACGGGTCTTCAGACGCAGAGTTAGAAAAATCGCAGTGTACCACCTGCCGGGGGACCGGTCGGGAGCTTAGGGCTTGTCCCGGCTGGGGCCGTGACCCGCTGGTGGGAGACACAAAAGGTGTGCGTTTTCACGGAGTCGTCGATTTATTCACTAAAAGTAGCGGAGTCCACAACTTAAGTGTTGAAAAAAGAACATTAAAGGCGTAATATCCTCGCAACTTGTTTAGATGTGCATACTTGATTACATGTTAATTATAACTTATTTTGAAGGTTAATGTTTTATAACATTAGCTTTATTCTTTGTCAAATAATGGGTCAATATATTTAATTTCCCAAGAAAAGTGAACTTGATCACGTAATTAAAATACGATGTGACTAACGAAAAACAGCAAGTGCGTACATAACACTGATGGTAAAATTAGATAATTTCTTACTGATAACCAGCAGCTACTGGTGGAAGGTTTGAATTAATATTCTCTCTTGCTGTAAGACATTTAGCCCAAGAGTGAAATAGTCATTGAAATTACGTCTTTAAGGTTATATTGGACAACATACCAACGAACATGTTTGGAATTATAAGATCACACAATGAGAATAGTTATTACTGCTTTCTAATCATGATGGCATAGAATTTAGGACAAGTCTTGTGTCCGTGAGCTTAATTGTCCTTTATAAAATTGGTTTGTTCGAGCCAATGCCTGTGGCGGTAAAAGCTTGAAGCGTTATTGCCGATCACGTGACCAATATTAACCATGACCAAATGAATTTCTTATACATGGAGATAAACATCTAACTGGATATACTTGTACCTTCTAATCGTTCCATTGAATTACAACTAAAATCAAGGCAAGGAAGTATGATTTCCTTGTGCAAAGAACATGCAGAGACGTAATACCAATGGAAGAAAATGTCATACACGATCGCACTGTCTTTAAAAAATCAATTGAATTCACAAAATTAAGCGAACCGTTGTTTTTTAAATAAATCAACATTTTTTTGCAACTCCGCAAACCGTTTATTTAACTGAAGTAATATACAATGTTTACCATATCAAATACATTGCATAAATACTGTTAAAGTTGGCACAACTACGCACTGCTGATTCTGAATAAGTGAAAATTAAAATTGCTTGGGCGAAATGTTACAGAAATAAAATTGAAACAGACGAAAAAGTATAGCATGAAATGCGAAGGCTCACAAACGTGTCAGCAACAAATGGTTCTCAATAAAGACCTGAAAGAGTCTACTAACACTAGTACATATACAACTAGTTCATAAATAAAAAAAATGCTATATAAATGAACCTTAGTCAAAAAATCAAAATGACTGTGAACAACGAGATCCGAGAATTATTAAAAAGTTACTAGTCATTTGATTACAAAGAAGGTTTTGATGTCCAAATCAATGTTGTTTCAATTGAATTATCATAACGTGATGTTATTTATAATGATAACATTATAATACAAGAAACATTTGTTAACATCCAATTAAGTCATCAAATATGAATTTGAGTGAAAAAAGAATTTGTTAGTGGCACTGTTCTCTCGTATCTTCGCAGAGAACGTCATCTACCTGTCCCCCGTTTCAGGGAGCGGGCTATGCAAGCCCCCCAGAATAAAGCTACCCGACGGCCAAATTCTAAAAGCTGTTTTATTAACCTTCAAAATTGTAATACTAAATACATTCGGCAATTAAAATAAAGTACATGTATTGACATGTTATAAACAAGTTAACTGAAATATTGCATTACAACTGTGTAAATTAACTGTTGACTGTGACTGTGTAAAAAAAGCTGTTGCCTGTGTAAATTAAGCTTGAATTTATTTATGGAGTTATACATTTGTCTACAGAAATACACCTATTGCTGTAATATCTGTAAATTTTCACGTATTTTTACGTTTTGAGACTAAGTATTTTTATTTTTGTATGTTCACAACAACTTGGATAGTAAATTTACAAAACAGTATTTCAAACTTCACGTTGGTTCAACTTCCACCACTTGTCCAGAGACAATTGGATGAAACACGCTCTCTACAACCGAAACTAAATTGTTAATAGTAGTAAAGGTTCTACTTTTTTAAATCTTCGGACAGAGTGTGAGGGGAAAACTTAGAAAAATTCAAATTTAACACTTTGACTACTGTCACTTCTAGGGGGGTTGTCCCTATTCTTGGACCATGGCTTGCAGTGTGCAGTGTTGACGCACGATTATCAATATAATGCACTTATACATCGAAGCGGGTGAATTTGTATTCAAATAATGTAATCCTTAATGTTAACAGTACTGTAATGGAAAATTGCAGCACCTCCTGTTCCACATTACTCTCACATGCATGTATTCGTAGATGACTTTATGCGCCTGTGTACAGATCTAGCCGGTTTGACTAGCCGGTTCGACAAGTTAGACAAGCGGAGAATTTTATATTCAAATGACGCCGCTTCTGAACATTAATATTAACATGCTTGACTGTGACAAAACCACTGAGACACGTGTCAAGAGGTTGTTCAATACCTACGAACATAAAAATCGTCTTTTCTTCCTTTACCCTTTCCACGACGAACAATTTGATACCAAACATTTTAAAGTGTTAGTAAGGGGTAGGATAGGACAATAAATGGGAAGGAAAGGTGGGGCCCGGTCCATGTTAGGGTACTGCTCCGGCGTTCGCCTGGTGTTGACGGGAGAAACCACGGGAAACTACCGATCAGAGCAGCCGGCCGCTGGAATTCCCCTCCAATTGCGACTGAACTCCACGCAGCTCACTGGCGGATCCAGGAGGCCATGCCCCCCCCCAGGGCTAGCGTTTTCATTTACCTTCCTTTATTTGGCAACATTGATTTAAATATTTATTTATGTTTCGAATTATGTAATTATTTAAACAATATTGTTGTATGGTATCATATCTACAGTACAGAAATATACAATGCTAGTGGAACCCAGCAGACGTTGTTCTGCCCATCACCTCCCTCTTTCCCATTCCATTTCTCTTTCTGTCTCCCCCCTCTCTCTTTCACTCTCTCTTTGTCTCTCCGTCTCTCTGTCCCTCTCTGTCTGTCTCGGTGTGTCTCTGTCTCTGCCTCTCTCTGTCCCTCTAATTCACGTTTAGTTGCAGATTCTGTGTCTCTGAGCAGGTGAGGTAATATCCAGAAGCGCCGGATCAGCAAAAATGAAATAGAATGTGCATGATCGTCGTATTATATAGATTAGGATGTGAAAAACGTTTCTTTGAGGTCTTTGACTTAAAATTTTAGTTCTTAATGCCCAAGAACGCATCATTTAGGAGTTATTTAACGATATACATTCAAAGAGTGTTGCAGATTGTATTTGACGTGAATATTTAGTTTTGTTCTACAGCGCCATGTAATGTAGTTACAACAGAATTAACAGCATATAAACCTTGTGGGTGAAAAAACATGTAGAAGTGTCAACATTCATGGAGATCGGTCAGACAGTGTCATAGTTTACCTCATATATATATATATATATATATATATATATATATATATATAATTTAACGAAAATCTACGATGACCCTCCCAGATTGGTCGGTGGATGCGTCCCTGACCCAGCTGTGAAGCGAGTGTCGAAAGTCCTGTCCGCGTCCTATAGACCTCCCGGCCAGAGTCGCTGCAGTGACAGCCACAAAAGGCTTACAGAACGATTACTTGAATGCCGTAATAAATGCAACAAAGTAGCTCCTCCTCTCGCAATAACAACTGAACGTCATTATTGAAGGATCCCTAAGACAAACCTCGGCGTTGATCATGAATGAACAAGCTATTCTTAAGGGCTGTCCAGCCGCCGGCCCGCGGGTCGCACGAGCCCCGCGACTGCTTTGAACGGTTTTATTATGCCATCCAAATACAATACAATTGCACAATTCATCTTAATTGATTATTCATCTTAATCATTATTGATTTATTTATATATTAATTTTCTCGTATGTACATAAATCATTGAATATATTGAATAAAAGTTGTATCCAATACACCTTTGTTTCAGTATAATGTCAGTAGTTAGGGTAAAACCCATCTCAAATTGCGGCGGCTTAACTAGAATTTGATATGTGGCCCCTAAGCCCTTCTAAGCTGGACTACCCTGCCTTAAATGGAACCAGAGCAGCCTGGTCTGTCTGTCTCTTCCAGTTACTTCACTTCCGGTCTGTCAATCGGTGTGCTTCTGTCTCCTGATGCAGATCTGATTTTTATCTGCGAATCCAGCCACAAAACTCTAAGAAATTTCTCTCAAAAATGTTTTGTTGTTGTTTTTTAAAGCAGTGAAAGCGCGTTTTGACTGACTTATGGACCATAAGTTATGGTATTTATAGAGGTGATCAATAGCACAATAAATTTCTCACTTGACAAATCGATTGGCTTAATTCTTAGTTGGTTCCTTCTTAAGGAAAACGAAGAAGAAATAATTTTGTTGATTTTAATGCCCCTACGAATACCTTTGTCTCATACCGAATAACTCTGTGAATCACTACACATTCTTTCCGACATTTATATAAATAGTGACGACTTGATTTAAGAAGTCATGCAAAGACAATGATGAGCGCAGAGGTGCGTTGAATGCAGAGCGAAGTGGGGAAAAGAGTGCAAAAGGAATTTGACTAGATTGGCGATAATTAAATAACATTTTGAAATGAAACAAACATTTAAACAAGTATTTTAATCTATACTTTTACGTGTAACTTTGAATGCTACTGAGTGTTTCCTCTGATCCCGCCTGGTGGGCAGGCACTCGGAGCTAAGAATGCGACATCGATGTCGAGGTTTTGAAAATATCGATGTTTTAAACATTGATGTATTCAAGCCGATCTTTTTTGAACGTCAGTGTTTTGAGTTCGATGTTTTTTTCATTTTCAATATTTGGTTCGTGGATGAAAGATGCCCATAATCAAAATTTTCTAAAAATTGAAATACGTATAAATGAAGGTACTGATTTCTGTATTCTATCGAAACAAACGTGGTTTGTTCTATCTTCATCGAGCAGACTACCATCGCCTGCTCGAGATGATCCTGATGGCCTGGTATTGTCTTCGTCTTATTTCGAACATGGAGAGACGTTGTATAACTTTGTTTTTAGTTAAATTTGAATTACAAATTAATAATCACGGTGAGGTCAAATTAAATTTTGTTGCACACGAATTTAATGTTCGAGTTTCCTAAACAAAACTTTAAAACACGTTTAAAAATATTGATGGTTTTTGTACGAAGTATTATTAACATGGATGTTTTGATCTATAGAAAAAAAAGAACTCATAATGTCAACGTATTTACATCTTTCGATTTCACTTTATTTTTTAACGCTCACAAATAAATAGACTCTATGAAAATATGTAATGTCGTATGCCTCTATTTTAACGAAATATGCAAATTATGCGCCTATAATTAAACAAATATGCACCAACAGAAAAAATCGGTCAAATATGCAGTAACATGTTAATCTACGTAGCATCCAATCCTAACCAAATGTCAAGAAATTTCACTTGGGTATGCCCTGAAGCAACATATACAAATATGCAACATCCTAGAAATCCGCTCCTTGATTATTAACATGGATGTTTTGATTTTGAACGTGGCTGCTTTGTGGAGCTGCAGAGAGAGAGAGAAAGGGCTTACCGCAGAGGCGACGGCGACCAGCGCCGCCAAGGCGGCCGCGGCCAGCAGCGGGCTCCGAGCGACGGCGACCCACATCGCACTTGCAACCTGCGCCCTTCTCTCGGCGGCGCCGTCTTATAAGCAGCCCCGCCCCCGCCCCCGCCCCCGCCCCCGCCCCCGCCCCCGCCCCCGCCCCCGTCCCCGCCACAGAGACCGTAGCTCACGCGCCGTCCGAGCAGAAGGTGAACCGCTCGCTTCTCGCGGAGCGACACCGAGCCTTTTCCAGGAGGAGCTCGCTCGGATGCTTGCTTCTCTGCGTTCGTTTTGTTTCCTCATTTTCAATTGAATTGAATTGAATTGCTTTATTTTACGTGGCGAGACACAGGCCGCGAGGCCTGCTCATCCGTCTCACCACGCAAATTCCGCTACGCTCCTTTCACCAACTCGTGGAGAAGGAACGTATTACTTGGGCGACCAAACAGGCGGTTTGTATTTAGCTCAGAGGCTTCATTTCCACTGGGGATATTTTACATGCAGCAAATCTACTACATAGGACAGCCGACTTTACTTCCCCTCCGGAAGGCGTACGAAGGATTTTTTCGCCCTTATTTATTTATTATTATTATTATTATTATTATATAGTGTATTATGTATTATTATGTGTGATCATGTATTATTATATATTGTTTATTGTTGCCCTTATCAATTGTCCGGGCGCGTCGATTGTTCTGCTGGAAGGTCCTAGGATTCGAGTTCCGAGGTCGCATTCAGTCGCTGTCTGGAGGAGAATTCTAGCGGCCGGCTGCTCTGGTCGGTACTTTTCCTTGGTTTCTCCCATCAACACCGGGCGAATGCCGGAGCAGTACCCTAAGAAACGGGCCACGGACAGCGCGTGATCTTTCCTTCCTCTTCCTTGTCCTATCCTCTCCTCTTACACACACACTTACACTTATATGCACTACACTACTACACATGCCGGGAGAGCGGTCGGGAGCTTAGAGCTTGTCCCGGCTGGGTCGTGTTCCCCTCCCACAGGGACGTGAGATCCGGCGCCCTTGCAAAGTTTCCTCTCTCCAGGTATCTCTCCTAGAAGATTCCGGCCCATGGACATTAATACTGCAACGCATGTGAGTTGGAGTGTGTGTGTTTAAAGGAAGAGGAATGAAATATCGCGCACGATTTGTGGCCAGTTAGTAAGGGTACTGCTCCAAAGTACTGCAAGAAGTGTTGATGGAGAAACCGCGGAAAACAACCAATCAGACAACCGATCTCTCGAATTCTCCCCCAGATTTCGGCTGAATTCGATGTAGTTATGTAGTTAGTGTCCAAAGTATCCAGTAGCGTATACTGCTTTCATGCTCCGGTCTACCGCTGACTAGAAATAATGACTATATAACTATACAAAAATCTTCGATTATGTAGTTTTTTTCTAGTTAGTACTATTTTTATTATACCATATATATATAATGTTAAATGTATGTGTATGTGTGCTGCGACATTTTTAAAGAATCTTACCAAGTTGACAAAAGTTAACTTTGTCATTATCACATACTTAACATGTTGCAATTTTAACACTTAAAACGCGCTTAATACAATATATTATGTATATGTACACTCACCAAACGTGTATGTCTTGCACAAGAGCACACACCCAATATTCTCTGCCCGCTGCACCCGAACTGCTCCGAGCGTGTCAAGAATCCGCTGGGGAAACGGGCACCCTGAGCCCTGGGCTGCCCGAGTCTCCTGGGAGGAGGGGGAGTGCAGCATGCAACGAGCGCCGCTGGGGGCCAGCGGTTCCTCCTGCGTCGCCGCCTCTTAAGAGGACTGATGCGCGGACGGCCGAGCGATTCAACACACATCTCAACAGAGCTTATTATACAGAATCTTCAAAAATGTGTGTCTCTCAAAAATAATGTGCCCTGTAATTATTTTTAATATGATTTACCTTGACACGTGTTTGTTCTCGGAATTTTCTAGGGATACCGCCGGTAGCCCACAATATACGCCACTGAAAATATCCCACCGTCGGGGTTCGAACCTTAGGATCTCCCGGTCACAGACGCAGCAACGGCATCAGTTGTCGGTCTGAGCCATCTCAGCGGGCTGGCTCCAAGAGGAAGAGGGACGAATTCGTTCTCGTCACTTAAAGATTAGGGGAATCCTTTAGCAATCACTTGCAGTGAGTGATCAGTCGCAGATGGAGGGACGTATTGGGCAGACACTGCTCCAGCACGCGAAGCGAAGAGCTCGGAAACAAATGGAAGTGCCAATGCACAAGGGGGGGACGGCAGGATTGTCAACACTCACAGGCCTACGAGTTTGACATCAGTCGTCTACAAGTAGATGGAACACTTAATTGCGGAGTATAATAGATAAATTCGGAAGAAAACTGATTGGCTGTTTCAAAACCAACACGGTTTTCGACCTGGGTATTTGTGCGACAGTCAGACTATAGCTTTATATCAGAACATAGCAGATTCACTAGGCGAAGGGAGTAAGGTCGATGCAATAATATTAGATTTTTCTAAGGTTTCTAAGTTCTTGTTCCACATGGCCTTTTAATTGCCAAATTATCAGAAATTGGATTAAATCATGTGGATAAAAGAATTTCTTACAGAGCGCACTCCCGAACAGTGAGAATTCATCGAAAGTCGATGTAACCTCAGGGGTCTCCCAGGGGAGTGTGTTAGGGCCATGCCATTCTTAGCGTTCATTAATGACTACAACTGGAATAAAATAGAAAGTTAGACTTTTGGCTTATGGTTGCGTATAATACAGAAGAGTTGGCTCGTATGCATATGAAAATATTTTACAGAACGATCTAAACTGTGTATGTATGGAACTGGGTGTGCAGAAATAAGATGGAATTAAATCCGGAAACAAAAGTAAATCCATTCGTTTTACCAAGTCTCGCTCGAATGTACACTCCAGTTAAGTTCGCTTTCGAGGTCATTCGTAATTGCAGTGCACTTCCAATGTGTTGTACCTGTCCCTGGTGCACTTCTCGAGTCTTCTCTCGTCTTCCAACGCGAAGGGGAGCACAACTTGCACCGCTCAATAGGAGCTCGGAGAAGGAGCCAGCGATCGCCCCTCATTTATGAACGAGAATTGATTCCGGGAGTCACACGCACTCCACTGTGAACTCGGTCCTTATTCCAAAACCGGAGAAGATCCATTCCGAAATGGCGTACACGTATTTTCCTCTTCATACTGCCAAAAGAAAGAATCCACTGCTTTTAGACTCAGCCAAAAACAAATTACCTTATGTCAAAATATCCAGTGTTACCAAATTCCATTGAGCCAACAGATTCATGGTAAGATATCTTTCTGATTTCACTCTGAAGTAGGCTTTCATTAAATAATAATTACTGTTATGTTGCTGTTAATAAATCGATAAATGTGTGCATGATTTTATAGTCAAAAACTCAAAAGTTTTCTGTGAAAATGAGCTCAAATAGTATTTTTAGAAATTTTGAGTATTTTTAGAAACGCTCAAGCCCCGTAAGTGGTTCCAATGTTTTTGTTCGAATAGACGTAAAAGTGAATCATGTGGCATAAATTTTATTTTATTTAATAGGTAATTATAACACATTGATACATAATTTCAATTCTTTTAACTATGTGGCTAGGCTGAAGGCCTTTAAGCCATTACAATACCTACATCCTACCGCATTCTAACCTTTCGAATTCTGGCATTCACCCCTAATGGTCTCTTCATCGCATCAAAGCCGCGGAAAGGGGACCATAAGGTACGGCTGAGGAAAAAACCCCTGAAGGGGGAAAAACCTGTCGTCAGAAGACGAGTTAATGCTAAACTACTAGTTGTTTTCTAAACTATTCATTTATTTCCTGGCGTGGGCATCTTCTCCATCCAGTCTTTGGCCTCCTCAGCCCCTGAAATCAAACAATGTGGCATAAATGCTACTCAGTACACTATTTTGTTTTTTTCAAAACTTAAACATTTTTTTAAATATCTCTCACGGCATTAATATTTATTTTACGAGTAATGTCTTTTAAAGGAAAATAATTGATAAGGACAAAGATTGTGCTTCAAAATATGGTTTTAGAACAAGTGACGCGTTTTAACTACCTAGGGTGCGAAATTACATATGGAAGAGATTGGGATATCACCAGCAACATCCATAAGTTTCAAGCAGTATGTGTAACTATAAATAGAACATTTAAAAAGAAAGCACGAAAAGAAACCCCGTTAAAATTTTATGATATAATGGTCCTCCCAGTTTTACTATATGGATGTGAAACTTGGGTTCAAAAACAAGAAGATTGTAGGAGGATTGAATCAGCAGAAATGAGATTTCTGAGAGGAGTAAGGTGCTGTACATTAAGAGACCAAATAAAAAGTGAAAAAATAAGAGAGGAACTAGGGCTGAAAGGAACAGTACATGACAAAATTAAGAAGTACAGACAGCAATGGGTGACACATATCGGAAATGTGCTGCAAGACAGACTTCCAGTGCAAGCCCTGAATCATAAGCTGCGAGGAAAAAGAAACATTGGAAGGCCAAGAACGAGATGGAAAGAGGCTGGAACAGGCACTATGCCTAATCCGTAAAGGAAGATGATGATAAACAATTAATATAATACGAGGAAATCTGTACCATTATTTAGTGTCACTAGTTTGTCCCTTTATCATTGAAGTTTTACTTCTAGTGAGCTTGGCGGCAATGTACTACCTCTTTCTTAGGCCATTTGCCCCAAATGAACAATTTGTACCGAACTCTAATTTTATACTCCACATCCGCGAATTCCCTATTCGCGAGTTCCGAACATTCGCGATCAGAGAAATGCTACCGGTGTGAACCTTCGCGAGTGCGTCTTTTGGTCCTACTACGTTAATTTATTTATTCTGTAAGCGAGAATATTTCGTTTCTTTAATCAGCGTCACCTGGGAACCGAACTCGGCAGACAACGGAGCTAACGATCTGCTAAAATGTCAAAGTTGGAATGTTAATTCTCATTAATAGAATCATTCAATTGTAAAATAATTCAATTCAGTTGTGTGAAATTGGAGGTGAGGTTTTGGCCACGTGAACACAAAAGCCTTTCAGGATCTGTGCAACTCTCATTATAATGCGCTCATTGTAGAGGAGCTTCGGGACATCATCAGCGAAGAAAACCTCCTCGAACGTAATGATGAACTAACGGAAGGGAAACATCGTCCTGGAGCAACTTCAATGTCAAAACAGTTAATGGCGTTCTAAAACTTCAACAAGCTCTGGTAGGAAGGGCATTCAAATTTGATCCGAAAATGGAAATAACTTATAAATTTAAGAGAGAAATAGAAGCAGCAACTCTTCCGTATTTAGATATTATAAGAAAGAGGAAGGTGATTAAACAAAAAATAACCAAGTCCTATATCCAATCACTTTTACCATTGCAATAAGTTTCAAATATTATTTCATTTCTTCTCTTTGGGATGTTAATTGTGAATTCCCTTTGTAGTAGCTCTTGTTCAATTCTACTGCAATTCTTTGTCAGATATTTTTTCTTTCTTTTTTAAACAGTTTTTCGATATCCAGGATCCTAACCCATCTTTTATCATAAGTAATATCACGAGAAGTGCTGTGCTAGCCGGTAAATTCACTCGCGACCACGACTCGCGTAGCGAGGAGTGAATTTACCGGCTAGCACAGCACTTCGAGTGATATTTAGTGTGACTATTTCACGAATAAACACATTACATGATTTGAAAGGATAATTTAAATCGCAGGAATTACGAAAAAGGGAAATATTACTCAAAATTACAACCGAAAAATGAAAACCTTTCATTCAGCTCCGACGTATCACTGCCTCCTGGAATAACTTATAATCAAGTAACATTCGAATAACAGTTTAATGCAGAAAATAATTTCAAATATGTTTCAATTTTATGGTAATAAAACTTTCGAAAAACAATTGTAACAAGGCTACCGACAAGAACATTTATTAAAAGAACAATCATTAAAGTTGTAGGAAGTTGGTTTCCAAGTCTTGGTCTTCCATAGAAGTATTTGAAATGGAAGATGTACAAGATGAATTAGCAGCGGAATTCGTCGATTTCGAATGGATTGAACACACGTGTGTACTCATTAAAATATTTTCCTGAATAATTTTGGTTGTAACGTTCCACATAGTTTTGATGGCATATTCTTTGTACTCTTCACAATCTAATCTTCGTATATTAATTGCCTAAAACATGTGTAATTCCTTCATTTGTAGTTTGTGCTGTCCATTTGTATTTTCTGTCTTGACAAAATTCTTGAAATTTCTTTTACACACTTTTTCTGTTCCTTTTGCTGTTTTTCGGCACTGAATCTTTAATAATAGATTCTATTTCATAGTTTTAATCGTTACCAAAACTACAGATTTTAATATTATATTGATGCACAAGAGCTATTTTGGAGGTGAAACAATTGCTATCGTTATCTTAAAAAGGTAAACAAAGGTTTTACAGCGATAAAAAAGGTAAACAAGCTGATGGCGATAAACATCTGGGATTGGTTTAATTTGAATATATCCAGGCTTACCATTGGCTACTTACGACGCGGACAGACATGAGTGAAATAGTCATAAGTAATATCACGAGAAGTGCTGTGCTAGCCGGTAAATTCACGACTCGCGTAGCGAGGAGTGAATTTACCGGCTAGCACAGCACTTCGAGTGATATTTAGTGTGACTGTTTCACGAATAAACACATTACATGATTTGAAAGGATAATTTAAATCGCAGGAATTACGAAAAAGGGAAATATTACTCAAAATTACAACCGAAAAATGAAAACCTTTCATTCAGCCCCGACTTAACACTGCCTCCTGGAATAACTTATAATCAAGTAACATTTGAATAACAGTTTAATGCAGAAAATAATTTCAAATAGGTTTCGATTTTATGGCAATAAAACTTTCGAAAACCAATTATAACAAGGCTACTTAAAAGAACATTTATTAAAAGCACCATCATTAAAGTTGTAGGAAGTTGTTTTCCAAGTCTTGGCCTTCCGTGGAAGTATTTGAAATGGAAGATGTACAAGATGAATTAGCAGCGGAATTCGTCGATTTCGAATAGATTGAACACACGTGTGTACTCATTAAAATATTTTCCTGAATAATTTTGGTTGTAATGTTCCACATAGTTTTGATGGCATATTTTTTGTACTCTTCACAATCTAATCTTCGTATATTAATTGCCTAAAACATGTGTAATTTCTTCATTTGTAGTTTGTGCTATCCATTTGTATTTTCTGTCTTGACAAAATTCTTGAAATTTCTTTTACACACTTTTTCTGTTCCTTTTGCTGTTTTTCGGCACTGAATCTTTAATAATAGATTCTATTTCATAGTTTTAATCATTACCAAAACTACAGATTTTAATATTATATTGATGCACAAGAGCTATTTTGGAGGTGAAACAATTGCTATCGTTATCTTAAAAAGGTAAACAAAGGTTTTACAGCGATAAAAAAGGTAAACAAGCTGATGGCGATAAACATCTGGGGTTGGTTTAATTTGAATATATCCAGGCTTACCATTGGCTACTTACGACGCGCACAGACATGAGTGAAATAGTCATTAAAGATAGACTCAACATTCGCGGATTTAACATTCGCGATGCTTTTTGGGAACCTTACTCTCGCAAATGTTGAAGGATTACCGTACTAAGCTGTTGAAGGTCCACTGATGGGAAAAAATATTCTGAGGCCGAAAGCAACAAAAATATTCAGCTTTCCTTAACGATTCGCCTCTCTTGCTCGTCGCTGCTGTACCAGTTTGGAACCAGTTTCGCCTTCCCAGAATGAATATTTACGGTCCGCGAACCTCCAATTATTGAGTTTGTAGTTTTCCTTCTGTTGTCCGTGTGCGAAGCGCCTTCGATTGCCCCTTCTGCTCAAGGAAGAGTGCGCACGGTGCCTTCCTCAATTGTTTTTACTTTATCGCTATGCGATAGAGAGAAAGTTATGGAATGCTGCGAGAAAAAACTGCGAATTTGGGGCAGAAAAACTCTTGTTATAGGACCCTGGTAACGAAAAAAATTGATAAATCCAGTTCCTAAATTTAGAAAATAATCCTCTGACACGTGGTATAGCCAGAATTCATTTTGTGGGTCCTTGATACCGAATAATCGAATGACGGCCAAACGTCTTTCTGTCCGTCTCTTCGTCCGTCTGTGAACCACGCTAGCGGCTAAACGGTTACACCGATTTTCTCCAAAATTTTGTAATCTATCTGGTTGATGTCACGGCACCTTTAGTTTGAAACCGAAGTTTTAATTTTGGGGGTTCTTTACATGAAGCCCCTGGCACAGTTTCAATATTTAAACTAGTGGCGCTGCAGAACGGCACAGACTTTCCCGTATTAGTTTTCTATTTCCTTGGGTCTTCGCTACTTATTCGGAATTTACACATACTCTTGACAGCTGCCATCTATCACCGCACAAACTACATTTTTTTGTCATTTTCTTAATTTTTCGGTTTCCTATTAGTAGAACGGAAATATTCATTTTAGAATACTAAAGAACACAAAAACCTAGTCCTAAATGGCAATTTTCTCTTAAAAATATTGTGCCGTATTTAAGAAAATGGCGTTTTAGCGCTACTGAAAATGCGAAATTTGAAGCTCTTTTTCACAGAAAATTTTTGAGTTTTCAAAATACATCATTTGATGTCATTTGAAGCACGTATACTCACAAATATAATAATGTTTACAAATTGCTGGTAATGTGCATATTAAAGATGTGAGAGATATTTTAAAAAAATTATATTTGTGTAATTTTTAAAAAAACAAAAAAATCTTCCAAATAAACCTTACGTCATATCAAAGAGTGCATTTAGCACTATCCGATCGAAAAGTTTGAAAACATTTTTTCCAGCCATTTATGAGAAAATGAGCGTTTCTGAAAATGCGGAATTTTGAGCTAGTTTTCACAGAAAACGGTTGTGTTTTCGAGAAACTTTACTTGACAATTATTTAAAGCATATGTACTCATAAATATAATAAAGTGAACAAAGCGCCGCTAGTGTAAATATTATGGACGTGAGAGACAAGTCAAAAAATATATATTTTTGCAATTTATGAAAAACAAAAGAATACAGCAATATGGCTTTTATGTAATCTGATAGAATACATTTACTACTATCCCTATCAAAAGTTTAAAGAAAAAAATTGAAGCCGTTTTTGAGGAAATCTAGTTTTTGTGATTTTTTTAAAAATTGCACATATCGCACTCAATATTGTGCGGAAACTACTAAAATTTTCTAAACAATCTATATGACCTTAAACAAATAACTCACTTTGGAGAACACATTTTATTTGAAGGAAAAATCTCTATCTGCAATTTTGTAGTTGAAGAAAGACGCCGAAAAAAATTCAACATTTCACAATTTTCGAAAATTCAGAGTTATCCTTGAAAATCGGACCTATGCCATCTTAATAAGTGTATTTTACTCTATTCATACAAGAAATTTAAAGAAAAAATTTGGAGCCGTTTTTGAGAAAAGTTTGAAAATGTCCGGGGGCGTCATGAAAGTACCCTTAATTTTGAAGAAAGTTTTTCAAAATCGAGGCGCCTCGAGTGGACGCAGATCGACCGGGCAATATCCATCTTGGAAGAAATCGCAGGTATGGTTAACGCGTTACTGTTGTTCACAGACAGACGGACGGATGGACGTTTTCCTTTCAATTGTTTTTTCGGTATTAAGGACCCGCAAAAGAGGGATTCTGGCTGCAACACGTGTTAGGAGATTTTTTCTTAATTTAGCAACTGGTTTTATCCACTTTTGCGTTATCAGGTCCCGCAATGATTTTTTTTCCGCTGAAAATTAGCCATTTTTTTCGCGCAACATTACATAACTTTCCCTATACTAAGTATATGACTCCGTGTATACTTACGTATACACGAAAGTATAAAAAAACGCTCCCGGCCGGCTTCTCTGTTGATGTTCTGTTTCAGTTTTCCATAGTTTCTTCGATTAGCAGGAGAATCAGTGTCGGATCCACGGATGGGGGCCATGGCCCCCTCCCCCCCAAAGGTCTAGAGTTTTCGTTTCTATCCTTCATGTATTTATCCAAATGGATTTAAATATTTGTGTTAGAATTATGTAATTATTTTAAAAAAATATATAGTATTTATACACAATAATAATAATAATAATAATAATAATATATAATATAATAACAAAAGTATATTACTTAAAAAATCTATGATGGCCCCCTCAAAATGATCGGCTGGATCCGCCCCTGACGAGAATGCGGGAGCAGTACCCTCACAAACGGGCCACGGACCGCGCGTGTTCTTTCCTTCCTCTTCCTTGCCCTATCCTCTCCCCTTACACACACACACACACACACACACACACACACAAACAGGCCCTACACTACCACACATGCCGGGAGACCGGTCGGGAGCTTAGAGCTTGTCCCGGCTGGGGCGGTGCCTCGCTGGAGGGAGATACCTAGTTGGGGAAAATTCCCGAAAGACGATGACGGTCGCCGGATTTCGCCATCCAGCGGGGCAAGATCACCGCCACCTCTAGCGATAAACATGCACTATACTTACGGGACTAATGAGCTTATCAGTTGACGCACCCGGGATCACTAGGTAGCCTACGACCATTTCAGCAATATTACGATTCGTAAACTTTTAATATTAAAATGTGATTTGGGAATTTCAATTTCTTTTCAGGAAGGAGATCATTAAGATCATCCGAATATGTGTAACAGGTATTTTCCTGTAATGGGCGATTCCTGAATAACTGGTTCTGGTTTAGAGCATAGCTCTTCTCCTTACGGTCAGCGGAACAGATCCAGACCGCGTGACAATTTAGACCGGCCCAGCACTTTATTTCGAAATTGAATATATTCTTACATAAAATGAAAATAAATAGCTTTGAAGTTGTGTTTCACGGTCAACATATCTGTTAAAAAATTCACGAAGATTAAGTTCCATGGATCCAAGCATCCACGGACCACAGTAATTCGCATTTCCAAGGATCCACAAGGTTAAGTTCCAACATAATGAACCATGTTTGAATTCTTGATCCTTAGTCTCGTCTGTTGAGCGTCATCGAATGATGAAACTACAAAGGGAATAAAAACATCCGAAGCACGATGTAGTAATTGTGACGACCGCATCCCGCGACAGATTGTAGGCGTTTCAGTTGCTGCTTCGTGACAGCAGAAGAACGTCATGCGATGTGTGGCCAGAATGGTTTTTTGCGTTTTACATCTGTAATTTTACATGCACTAAATAGCTGAACGTTAATAAATTAATTTTTGCATTTCTTATTAATAAAAGTTACATTCCAAAACAATACAGATTCACTTTCCGAAGCGAATCATCTCCTTTAGATTGAGATTTGTTTGTGATTCCATTGTTGCATGGTGGGAGTTGGCAGGAGATGAGATGTGACGGATGTGACAAACAGCCACCGATGGGTGGGTGATCGCTGGTTAGTGACGGGAGTCATTAGTGTTCTGCTGTTTGGACGTGATTGTATGTCAAGATTCCAAAGATTAGTATATTCTGTATGAAGTAAGATATCGTTTAGAATCTTAATCCGTGGTAGTTATATTGCTCGCAATGGCCGGAGACGTCCTTATCAGTTACCTGCCAAATGAAATCATAGAACAAATACTGGAAACACCCTTTCTGACATTTAAAGACATTTGTAATTTCGGTACAACTTGTAGCAAATTCAGGAATTTGGTGTGCAGTAGTAATAAATTATGGAAATCGAAGTTTCAACAACAGTAAGTATTTTGTTTCTATTACAGATTGACGTTACTTTAACTATGAATAGATCTTTGCCAAGCAGCATGCAAACGTGATGCGAATAAAGTCAAAACGTATTTTTAGAACTGAAAATCCATTTCTATTGAAATGAAATGCCTGATCGTATTTAAACGTTTCGTTTGTTTCAGGTGGCCTAACCTTCAAGATGTGTATGATTCTGACAGATCATTTTTGTGGAGAGATGAATTCATGCATAGATTCCGGTGTGGATGGAATATCCGACATTTCATTACTGAAATGTCATCAAAATTTTGCAGAAAAGATGAAGTATCGAATTGTGATCTTGTGTTTTTTGACTCAATGATGCAAAATCACGAATATGCATACTACTTCATTGTTAATGAATTGATGTCAATTGCAAATGATGATGATCCGTAAGTCACTGTTTTCTCTCTGAAAAGTGTGTACAATTTAGAAATTGATTTTTTACATTATTGAACAAGTAACATAAACCTTCATGGCAAAGATAAATTGCTTCATTTTAGTTGTACCCATTAATAAGCCTCTTGTTATGAGGCAAAACCTAAGTATTCTTTTTACGTATTCAAGTAGTAATTAATAAGATGGTATTTAATGTTTGGTAGGAGAAAAAATTATTTTATTAAGAGAAAATGATCGTCTGTAAATAACACAATTATACTATAATGAATCATATGTAGTATTTCGGTTAATGCCTTGAACCTTTACTATCATATATTAAGTCACTGGTATTGTTAAAATCTGACCATTTCTTATATTGAAATGTCAAAGAAAATATGTCCAAATTACAACCCAACTTCTTGTCATGTCAAACTTAGTAAAGATTTACTTTTTCTTTCACAATGTTGTTCACTAACAGTCCGAAGCCTTCATATTGGATATGAGAGAAATTTGGCTTATGAATGGTTATGGAACTTAATACTTTCAAATGAAATCATTGCACTGGTTAAGGTCTGTTGAATTTATAATATTTTGAGAAACTTGATGTGTAAATAATAAATGCCCCTTTTGCAACTGATGATCTCCAACATTCCGCAGGTATTTCTAGTTGCTTTCTCTGTTTCTGGTCGAGACTTAATAAATATGTATGTGTGGAGTAACCAGTGACAATGTGGGTCATTTTCTAAATCATGTCCGAATGGCTCCAAATTAATTTATGTCATAAGAATAAAGTGAAGTACACATATAAAGATGGCATAGGTTGTAGTTTCAAAGTTAAGTTGAAATGTTGAAAAGGAGACCCAAAGCTTTCCGTAATAAAACATTCTCTTTACAAAATACATTCAATCCCTGATTTGGCAATTTGTGGAAGAGGCCCTCCAAGCCCTTGGCAGCTAGGTGAATAGTTCAGCTGTAATTTCATTCTCTATGTAGCAATTGTTGTTTATGTAAAATGTAGTTGATTTAGGCTCCATTGCCTATGTGCCCGCTTAACCTTTTCAAAAAAACTTACCTTGAAGCTTCTTTGAATTGCTTTTCTTCCTACCTCGAAATGGAGCCCTTTTCTTTAGAGGCATTCAAATGTATTGGCATCATACGAACACCCCAGCAGTTGCTTTTGTCATTTCCTTTCTTTCTCTTCAACGTTCATTTCTGAATTGGTTTAACTTGTTAATCTTATTTTTTTTCTTTATCTTCATTAAAAGTTTTTTCACTTTTTTCATCATAGAAAGTTGCAACATCAACATATCGAGATCTTTGGTTATCCTTGAAAGAGGCAAACCTACCTTCAGAAGTTCAAACATTGTAGAGCAAAAATCTCCAAACTAAGCCACCATGCTCCCAAACCAGAGATGGCAAACTGTTTCCATAACAGACTTATCTAGAAAATGTACTGTTTTCAAAAGGGACTCTGCATCCCCTCTTGCTTGCACATTCATTCCATAATGAATGTCTAACCACCATTACAATGATTTGTTAAAAAATTAGTCTAATGTATGTTGAAATTCAAAAATAAATTCTTTTTCTTACATATTTCCTCTCTGTATATAAAGCACTAAGTATAAATGATGGTTGTTGATAGTTTACAAGAAACCATTGGCAAAAAAAACTTAGTACAGGATTACTTCCCAGTCCTGCATCAAACAGATGTAAAGAGGGGAGAAAAAGTTTGTGTATTATGACAAACTCAACAGAATACTGCACAACACATAATTGTGCATAACTCGGAAACAATGATTCTAAACTAGTAAAACAAGGCTTTTGTTTCCAAAAGGGGACACAAGAGTTTTGTATGTACAGGAGAGTCGGTAGGATGTGAGTTTTCGAGGACAGGTGGGGCCCAAATCCCTGAGGTTTCTTGGGCAGTATTCTAGAAAATAAGTCCTTTCGAATTTTCTTTCATTTTTGGTAATTTATTTCTTTTGGGTGCCCCCACTCTATACCATGGATGGTCAGAAAAGTGCAGAAACCTGAAGTTTATGGAAAATTAAATTGAAGGGATAAGAATATATTCTAGGGTGAATTGGACAGTGAAAGGGACAATTTGAATTTCTGTGCAATTTAATCTCAACACTGCAATTTAGAATAGTTACTCGTGCACATGATGTAGCTCATAGTTCAAGTGCTAGACATTTGAAGTTACTACTGTGAAGCAGTTTTCATTTTTAAACATCATTTACCAAGTGCAGTTTTTCTACATAGCTCCAGCTAGTTATTTATTTAGTGTACTATTTAATTATAAATAATATATAACTTGTGTTCTTGTGGGAAAAATAGCATTGTTTTGTGTATTTATTTTTGTGTTACTAATGAGGCTAACTTATACTATTTTCTCATAAAAAACAAGAATAAAGGGCAATTTCATTTCATACTTCATTCTTCTTTCATTGGTTAATGCCCCTGAATTTATTGAGTTCTGCAAAATTTTTCGTTACATCACGTGTTATATTTTTAATACAAAAAAATGTGAATTATTAGACCCCTTTTAAACTCTTAGGCAATAAATTATATTTCATCAGAAAAAATAATAGTTATTTACGAAATAATATCATAAAACCTCTTATTACAATAATAGATTGGAAAATTTTCAATTGAGACCATTACTTGTGTTTGATAATGAGTCAAGTAAAGTAATAAACTATTGTGGTATGCATATCACACGAAGTTTAATTCACTCTGTAAGAATTCTAATTATCAATAGTTGTGGTTTAAATTTAACTACTCATCCTACGACCAAGAAGTCATGAATTATTAGTACACATGTGTGAACACTTTTCTTTATGTAATGGATTATTGTTGTTAATAGTGGGCTGTGGATTGATAGAACACTTGTGTTCTAATAACTTATTGTAAAACTGCTCTCTCTTTTGTAAAGTTTGACTCAAGATAACCAAAATGGATGAACATAATACTTCAATAATAATAATAATAATAATAATAATTCAATAATACTAATGTATTATTGAATTTTTTCCTGTAGTTTATATTTCGTTATTTTCTGAATGCATTTGAAATTTTTGCATTATTGAGTGTAAGTTTGATTTGCCAATATTTATACATTAAAGTAAATGGGATGGTGTTTTTTTTTTTTTTTGTTTTTTTCTTTCTTTTTGGTTTTTTTTCTCATACAAAAGATTTCTTGGGCCAGAATTTCCAGAGTGATGTTAAAGGTAAAAGAAGTAAAACACTACATGTGAAGGCTTCCATAACCAAAGTTTGACAAGGGATTATATCCCAATTAGGACCATTTGAAGTTGACATTGTGTAGAAGTTTTAATCATCGATATGTCAAGCTAATAAACTTTATTATGAATAAAATTTGTGGTAGCTCATGATTTTCTTGAGGGATGCTATTAGTATTGTACTTTCTGATGTTTTATGGAGAAATAATTTCTGTTTGAATTTCATTGTAGAATATTTGTATGTCCACCCTATACATTCATTAATCTTGAAATTTGTATTTTTTCCTCTTTTTTAGAGCTGGAAATCTTACAGAGAAATTTTACACTGAAAAGGTCATTCGCTATGTTCGTCAAGTTCATCTTAGTAAAAAATGGCAGCATTTCTTAAGCCTGCCGTCTGAAGAACTTGTTTTAGAAAAAGGAGCTGTTCTTGTTGCTCAGTGGAGTCAACCTTTGACAGAAGTTAAATACAAGAAAATAGCCAAGCAACTGGATGATATTGCTTCTGCAGTGAAAGCAGAACTCCGAAAGAAACATAGTAATCACCCTTTATTCCGTGTGCCACCAGAAAAATTGTCTGAGTGGAGGAATAAGAATATAAATGACAATCAATGGAAACCATCTGAATCTCACCAAATACTGGATGCACTACGAAATGTTCTTTTTACCCAAATGGGTTTTCATGGAAACAATGAAATGTATTACAATGTTGAAAGCTCCTTTCTGAATAAGGTTGGTAGCTGTTGATAGTTTCTTTCAGCTTTTGTGTGAAAGGATTTGTGAATTTATTATCTGAACAGAAAGTTTCAAAAGTGTGATAATGGCCAAAAAAAATCCTGTATTTGTTGGTAAATAAGATATGTGAGACCAATGTAAGCAGAGAACATCTTTGTTAATGTAAAAGCATTTTTTGAATGGGATGATGTTGGGTAATGTTTCACTTTTATCCAGACAAGTCTTCCTGTAAATTAAGGTTTTGCAGAAACTTTTATAGAATCATTAACTGGCGCTTACCTTAAAAAAAACACACACGCTTGCATGCACTTTGATTTTCTTAAGTAACTACATATTTTTCTGAACGTAATGTGTGAAAGACCAGGTAAGTAACATTTTTTAAACAAATTGGCCAGTTTTAATGTACTCGTAATGGTAAAACTGGTGTTAAGGCTAATGAAAATAAAATAAATGGTGAGATTGTGAAAATTATGAGAAACTGTAATACTTTAATTGAAATTAACACTCTTCTGGAGAAATAAGAATGTTTCAACTTAGTGTATTTTTTTATTCCATATTAGATAACATTTTATCTTTTCCCTATTCAAAAAAATGTGAAAAGCTTTATTGCACTGACAGTCTCAATGAATTGCTTCATTTCAATCTTATCCAACAATTCAACTAAAGAATCTTATCCAAGGCCTAGAAGTGCTCCTTCATCACATTAGAGCTATTTATATTCCAGAAAATGGTGGCTGTCATGCGGATTGCTAATGAAATCCAGTTCTTGAATCAAGAACACACGTGTGTGGTCTTGTATGGAATAAAGTGTTGGGTGGAAGTGTTACATTACTCCTCCAAAATTTCAATTTTGGCTGGAAACATCTCCCTTGTAATTAAACACTTTCTGACCTTGTAGCATAAATTACTATTGTCTGGTTCACCAAGTGGGGTATGTTAACTTGAAAGCCTGTGATTTCATAATCCATGATGGTGACCTCTACGTTTATGTTCCAGGTCATAGAGCTTCGCTGTGGAATCCCCATTACGCTGAGCATTGTGTATGAAAGCATTGCCAGACGTCTGGGAGTGAAATGTGAGCCAGTGAATTTTCCTGCCCATTTCCTACTCCGTTGGCAAGAAAAGTATAAGTGAGTAGAGTAATGATTTTCTTATTTATTATTTTGTATTGTTGTATTGTGTATACTGAAATTCAATTAACCTTGTAGCATCTGAATTATTTTTGCTGTGTGCTACCCATGCTCATTGCATCATGCTTGTGCACATACGGGTGTCCTTGGAGCTATCTGGCACCATCTGTTTGCAACTTTTATTACTGAATTGTAGTTATGTTGCTAAATTATACCGCTAGAATGCTCCTAAGAACCAAACCATTGGTTACACGAGCTTTCTGATATTTTTTAATAAAAAGTAGTTAATTCGTTGATCTTCACTGCTTATGCTTCAATAACTTTGGGTGGACTAACCACCATTTGCTTTACATAAGCCTCTCTCCTTCCTTCTGAAGCACAAGCAGGTAGCAGCCAAGCACTGGTTTGGAAGAAGATTCAAACCATGGCAAATTACAAATATTCTCTGACCAGGAGCATACAATTGCATTAATTGGGGGCATACAATGACTTTGGATCTCAACTGAGCATAGAGTGCTTTAGTAATTTCAGCTAAATCAACATCTATCATTCAGAAATTTCAGAACATGCTTGTAGTCCATTGTAAATGTCTGTTGAGACATATTGCTAAATAACATTGTAAATTAATTAAAATAAAATAAAGAAATGAGCATAAGATGTATAAAAAAGTGTACTTCTATGGGTTAATAGGATAGAATTATATTTTAGAAAAATTGATGAAAATGTTTACAAATTTTCAATATTTAAATTTTATGAATATTGTTAATTGAATAAATAAACTTAAGCGCTCTGCATATTTCTTAAAGGGAACAATTGCAGTTCTTGTCACTCCTATTGCAGTGCATATAATTGCATCAGACAACTTTTGTGGAAGTCCTGTGTTGATCAAATACATTTACAATGTGAGCATTGCAAGGTGGCATAGTGTCAGTTTGCAACTTCTCTGATTGAAGTGTTGATGTGAATATTTATTTATTTTCATAAACAGGATTCATTTCTTTTATAATTTATTAAAAGTTCAAAATCTTTCAATTGTAGCACTTATAACAATATAACAAATATAAGTTATAAAAAAAGAAAAGTACAAGGATCATCTACTACAAGAGGAAAGTGTTAAATCACTGTTTCAGCAAAGACTTCGCTAATCCATCCTAAATACACCAACTGAAAAAATGTTAGAAATGGAATGGCTAAATATTCTTAAAAGAATAGATAAAGCTGCAAGAGAAGATTTAGGCAAGAAAGAAAAACAAATCACATATTTGCAATGGTTACAGAAAAATGAAGATGAAACAAGATAAATTTATAAAGAGAAATGCAATACAGCACAAACAATAGCAAGGACAGATCACAAACAGTCCTGGAATAAATTCATTTGCCAGATTGAAAACAACCTAGTACATGGTAGACCAAATTTTGCTTAGAGAGTACTCAAATAAATAAATAAATAAAAATGGAAATGATGTGACAAGGATCAAAATGGTAACAAAATTCATGGAAGAAACAAGACAAAGAATTGTGGTATAGAGAGGATCGGAAATATGAAGAAAGAAAACTTAAGCAGGCAAAATGGGAAAAAAGAAATTGACCTAATTGAAATACAAGAGTTAAAAGAAGACCTAAAATTGAAAAATTGAAAAGCCCCTGGAATTAATAAGATTAATAGCTGGTGTCACTAGGCTGAAGTCGTTTGCTACACTCTGTGAAATCACTGAAGTTAAGCGAATTTGAGACTTGTGGGTTCCTGGTTGGGTGACTGGCCAGGAACCCTGGTATATAACGGTGCCAAGTCCCTGGCCAAAGGATAAATGGCACTGACCGACTGCAATGTGGCAAGACTTGACAAAGATTATAACAAGAGGATTACTCCATGACAAGCAATCACTCAACACCCAATAAGGGTTCAAGAGAAGTGTTGCATGAACAATGACACAACAAAGAAAAAAAGAGAAAATAAATTAAAAAACTTCACACACCAGACCCTTCTGCAATCCTTTCAGCTGGCAATATTCTCGAAGTGCAACTGCAGCATTACTGTTGTTTTGATAAAAGATTTTCACCAATAACGCCCTGCTCCATTTGTCCAAACCCATGTTGTCGTGTCAACAAGTGCATGGCGACGGGTCCGGTGTGTGCGACTATTCAGCACTATTCCTGATCACGGCACCTGTTGGCCGTATTTGGAACTGGCAAGTGGTGCTGTGAAGCATTGAAATCATGCACCCCATACTCTGGACAATAATACTGGGAAGTTTGGAACTCGTAGTATAATTCATTTCCTTGTTCTGTTTATTTCTGTATATCTGTATGTTCTGTTTAATTATAACCGTCCTGTATATTGGAAGAATGGAAGATACCAAACTTCCAAGAGCAGCTTTCTACTACCCACCAAAAGGAAGGAGAGACAGGGGAAGGCCGAGGAAATGGAAGGAGACTCTGAGAAGACCAAACAGACAGCTACCTATACAGGGAAGTGGGAAGTGTACAAGAAAAAGAAAAGGAGAAAATATCAGAAATATTTTTAAATTCAGAGTTTTCACGTAATTCTCAAATGTGACTAGCATCATCACATGACTCGTTTGGTATTATATTTGATGTCATTAAAGATTAAAGAAATGGATTATCTCACAAACTCAGCACAATCTAAAGTAAATCTCTGCACTGTAAAATATGAGCAGGATGAGTTCTCATACTGCAGAGGTTGATTTTTGCCAAAGTTTAGGACAGACGGCGTGATTTAGTTTGAAAAAGAGAAGTGTATCATTGAAGTTATGTCTTTATTTGAATATATTTAAATTAAATTTAATTAAAAATAGTTTGTAATCATGAGAAAATTTGTGCTCATGGTTAGTGGATTTTAGTGTTAAGTCTGATGAATTTGTGCTGCATCCTCTCCAATTTCATCTTAAACTCTCTCGTATGAGGGGGGGGGGGTCTAGACAACAGTGGCTTATTCCAAGGTTGGTCTGACCAAGGAATTAAATAATCTCTCAATAATTGACATTATCTTAAACGTACCCTTCTTCTTCATCATCATCATCATCATCATCTTAATCTTAATGTTTTTCTTATATTCTTTTTAAGGTCTGAAGAAGAACGAAGCACATATTATTACATTGATGTGTATAATTGTGGGCATTTCCTTACCAAGCGAGATTGTCCACATTATTCTCCAAACTCTCAATGTCCAATGAGAGAAATAAAATTGCAGCCAGAAACATTTGTTAAGGTATGTTTTACTTACTTTTTTTTTCATTTGGACACAAGAATTGACATTATTTTGTCTGTCTGTCTCTCTTTCTCTCTCTCTCTTTGTCTGTCTCTGTCTCTCGTCTCATTTTTACTTTAAGGAGTAATATACATAGTATAGAAAAAGTTTTTTGATACTGTGGAAAATCGATTTTGTAATTTTTGGGTTCCTTGGTATCGAAAAAGGGTTGTGTGTTGGGTGGGGGGTGCGTGTGGGTGCGTGCACGTGTGAGAGGGGGAGAGAGAGAGAGAGAGAGAGAGAGAGAAAGAAAGAGAAAGAGAGAGTGTATATGACTGGTTTTCTTTCTTTTCTTTTTCTTCTTCTACTGTCATAATATCCAAACATCCATCTGACGGTCTGTCTGACTGTCTGTCAGTCCATCTGTGAATAACTCTACTTGTTAATCATAGAATTTTTTCCAAATTTAACCTTCCATGATCAATGTGACCCAACTCAAAACCCTGCAATTTTTAAAATAATTTGGGAGTATTTTATATGCAGCTGGGATACATTTTCAAAACTTTCTCAGAAGTGACTCAGAATTTATTTTTTAAAGTTTAAAATAAATGGAAATGCAGTTATACTCCAGTAAAAGCATGAAGTCCTTTCAAAGTCATGAGCTGAAGAGGGTAGGGGACACTGTCATGCAATTGAAAGCTTCTGTACCAAAAATTTAAGTTGTACCATACCTTGTGATTCAATGACAGTGTCCCCCCTCTCATGATTGCGGGTGATCTTGAAAGGGCTTCCTGTATTAATCGGAGTATATAAAGATGACAAAGGTCTGATTTTCACTGTTCACTCATAATTTTTGAAAATTGCTCAAGTTTTTGACATCTTCCTGCCACTCTCAAAACAATTTTTTTTTCAGAAAGAACTTCAATTTTGTTCTGTACATATTTTGTGTGAATAATGCTAAGCACACTGAATAACATTCTTTTGATTTTCGAAAAAATACTAAAATGAATTTTTTAACTCTCATTTCTTTAATTGTTACATTTCAAGTTTTTTTTGTATATACGTTAATGGATTTCTGAGAACAAGTGCTTCAAATGATTTCTTATGAAGCTTCTGGAAAACTTGGGAATTTTCTATGATAATAACCTCAAAATTGCACATTTTGAGAAACACTCAAATGAAATTTTTTTAAAAACAGCTCCAAAATTGTCAATGAAATTTCAGTGTACAGGACCAAGATTTATTCTTCTATAATATTCTTAAAATCATAATTCTATTCTACTGTTGGGGAACCAAAAAACTGAGAAAATGTGAAACCATGTCTTTTAGGTGCCGATCAGTAGCAGTTGGAGAGAATGTGGAGCTAAATCAAATAGGGAACTAACTAGCACAAGGAAGTAATGAAGCACACTAGTTTAAATTTAGTTTTCTCCATTCTTGGTTTTGTTTTCTAAAGACACAAACATTTGGAAATGATTATTTAGGGGGAGCTTGAAAGAACATTCCCAAAGAACTACCTAGCTTTTGCCATTGCCTGAAGTTTAATGTGGTCCATTTCCTTATCTATGGGAAAATAATTAAAATTAAGTAACATTCCTATAATTTGATACATGAAATTACGTTCTTTGTAATTTTGGCTTTATGCTTTGCTTGTGGATGTCATGAAGAGACAGGTAATATTATATTGGTCATTTCAAAGTATTTGGCTAAATGGCAATTTGAGTAATTCAGCAGAATGAAAATTGTACACTATGGGAACCAAATGGTAAAATTCACTGAAAACCTTGATCACTTTCTTCAAGAATGAAGTAACCCATGACAGAACATTATTATGGTTTGCATATCATGATTAATACAATATTATTTATTTATTTAAATATTTAAATTAGTCATGATATGCAAGCCATAATAATGTCATGAATTTAGGTAATATTCTATTAGCCATGATATGCATCATCATCATCATGAACTGACCAGAAAATAGGCTTTACATCCTGTCTCTATGGGTTTATTGCAGTATTCTTGGTAGATTAGTCTTCCAAGTGTCCCTGCTGTTGCCACCTCTTTAGTGGTCTGCGTGTCTCTGATCCCTCTTGGCTTCTACTTACAGATTAATTTTGGCAATCTGTTGTTCATTCTCTGCAATCTTTCCATCTCCTTGTTCTAGCTCTTCTACTAAACCTTTGGTTTTCAGTTTCTTTCTGATGTCATTATTTCTCAATCTGTCTCTTCTGTGATTCCCAAGAGGTGTCTTACAAATCTCACATTTGCTGCCTTGAGTTTTTGTTTGTCTCTTTCTTTCATTACCCATGTTTCAGAGCCATACATGATTCTAGGTTTAGTGATATTGTGATGTTGTGGAGTTTGTTTTGTTTCCTGGTCCACGTTTCTGCCAAAGTGTCTCTTAATTTTTCCACATATTCTATTGTAGTTATTAAGTTTGTTTTCTATGTTTTCCTGAGTTTGGTTGCATACACTTATGATATTTCCGAGGTATGAAACTTTATTTACTTGTTCCAGTAATCCTCTTATTTTCGATTTATTACCATTTTAGTTTGATTTGATGTATTTGGTCAAAAAACAGTAAAAATTGTATGTGACATACGGGGGCGGAGATTATCTGCACACATTTTCTTGAGATCAGAATGAAAAAAAAGAAAGAGAGAAAGAAAGAAAGAAAGAATAAAAGAAAGCATGAGATTTGCAACATGTGAAAAACTTTGGCTCTCCTTTGTGCTTTGCCTTGTACTGCAATAACTATTGTTTTCTGAAGTGCTATCTTCATAATATTCTTGGGCCTCTTTTGTCAATTCAAAATCTGCTCTAGATTATCTTTGGAATCCATTATGATAGTTTGTTCATTAGCATACAAGAGTGTATCTATCTTCTAGTCTTTTGTGATCTGCATTCCATGCCTAACTTTCCTTCTCCAGTTTCTCACTAAGTGGTGAGTATATATGGTGAAGAGGATGGGTGATAATCCACATCCTTGCCTTAAACCACTGTTATTGCTTGTCATATTGTTAGTCATGATATGCAAACCATAATAACGTTCTGTGATGGTTTATTTCATTCTTGAAGAAAGTGATCCAGGTTTTCAGTGAACTTAACCATTTATTTCTCGTAGTGTTCAATTCTCATTCTGTGGAATTACTCAATTTGTCCATCATTTATGTTGAAATTAGCCAATATTGGAAATCCAATCATATTTTACTTAAAAATAATAGTTCTTCCAAAGCATATTTCATTCTATTAATGGTGAAGGTGTTTACCATGAATAAAATTATGAATAATTATGTTAAAATTTCAATTATGGACAATTATGTCTGATCTGACATTACTGTATTAATACACAGGTTGTAGAGCGGTTGGCGAATAACTTGGAGGTGGCTGGCCGACAGCGAGCGCAAGGAAGGGAGGCTCGCCTGAGAAGCACCCTGGAGTTGATGCACCTGGTGAATCCTGCAGACATGAATTGTGTTTTCCACCTGGCCCGTTTCTATATGCTCCATCATATGAATCTTGGTGATCTTGTGGCTGCTCTGAAGAAAACACAAGATGTAAGTAGAAATTTGTTAAAACTTAAAATTTGAATTGATTAGAGCACAAAGTGCATTTCAGAAACATTTTGCAGGTTTAAATTCTTGAGATATTATTTATGGTGCAACAAAATTCATCAATAATTATATTTAGGTGTAAAATGAAGGTTGTATTAAGTAATTGGTGAATTTTTATTTTTCAGTACCTGGGACCACGAGAACGTGAACAAGCTGCTCATATAATAAAAATGATGAGAGTTTATGAATCACATCATTACAGCAAAGAATCAGAATCTCTCCCAGACGTGAGTACAAACAATGTAGTATTTGTTGTAATATGGTTTTAATAATTGTTTTTTTGTACCAGATCACAATAAGCAGAAAACTTTTATTTTATAATAAGCTGTTGATTCATTTCAAGGACAATATTTAGTAGTTTTGCAATTGTCATTTTATTTCTATCCTTGTAATAATTTTGTCCTTCCAAATTTTTATCCGTACAATATTTAGTGAAAGATTTTCAATATGATGTTAAAAGCACTTCTCCATTTTTGTTACCATTCTTTTCCTGTCATGATTATCTTTAATTTTCATGGAAATAAGTTTTAAAATAAGAAAACATTGTATTGTTGAATTAAAAATGGGACCATAACTTGTTATTTTTTAATGCTAGAAATGAGTGGCTTGGGGGAACATGAAGGCAAAATCCTCTGTAAGATGTGTGTTCCATTTTTCCTTGTCGCCAGGGCAGTATTATCGCACATGCATAGTAGAAGTTGCCTCAGAGCTCAATATAAGGCGGGCCAAGTGTCTTTGGCAAGTGTATGCAGGAATGCAGATGTATTTGTGCACTCCTATTTGATACTTTCTTGTTCCCCAGAGCCACCCATTGTTTTAAATGGAATTAATTAATAATTGATAAGTATTTCTTATCCTATCAATGTGCAAATTAAGCATCAGGTTTAACAACTGGATATTAAATAACTAAAAGTTGGCTATTAATTGTCTTGATTTCCTTTCATTTACGTATTGAAACAATTTAGATATTCTTTTTGAATTAATTTACAATTTTATCAATTATTTTTCAAGTTACTAACAATTCCTTGTAAAATAAGTCATACGTATAAAATGGTATTTCTGAAAAATTGTTTGAGTTTTTGTACAGACCTTGTGCTCAGTTCTAGTAGGTCTGTTGGTTCATTCAGTTACAAAATTTCTATAAGTATTTTATGAAAGTATATTCTGAAGTATTGAAGTTGTTAAAGAATCTTGAATTGCATAGATTGAACCAAGACTGCGAGCTCCTGGGGTGGAGTATGCGGTGGGCATGATTATGCGCCACTTGAGATACGATTACACCTGCGTGATCTATGGCTGGGACCCTTTCTGCAATGCGTCACAAGAGTGGATCTACCAGATGGGGGTTGATAACCTGCCTTGCAAAGATAGGCAGCCCTTTTATAATGTATTAGTTGAAGATGGTTCTACTAGATATGTAGCTCAAGGTAAGATGATAACGCATTGTCTTCTGTATTAGTATTCATTGTAATAATGTGTTGTAGATGAGAGAATGCAAGGAGTGTATGCCCCAAAGACAGGTGATATACAGTTGACTCCAGTTATAGTGAACTTCGGGGGATTAACATTTTTGGTTCTCTATATTCGATTATGTCAAAATTAAATATAATTTCTCCATAATGATTAATTTTATTAACGTAGAGATGCAGCAAAATGCATTAACAGCATGAACTGAAAATTTAAATTTCATTATTTATCCTTAAAAATCAATTATTTTTTATTGTTTGCTTTGTACATTTATCATTAGTAATTTCTCAAAATCCTTCTCCAGAATTTGTGTTCTCTCCGTAATTGATTCTGCATTGTCCACTATCTCTAAGTAAGTGTGACATCCCCTCCTACGCGAATGCTGTCTATTGAGTGTAATTCATGTAGGAGAGGTTGTCACGGGTAAAATGATGAGAGTGACCAGATGGGGGAAGGGGTTATGGAGTGAGAAGAAATACAATCATAGTGATTACTGGTCAAGTATAAGTTTAATTACTCACTTTGCTCACTGTCACCACATAACAAGGGACGGAAGTGAGGAGAGAGAGAGAGAGAAGCGCAATGGAACTAGTGATGAGGATGTTGAGTGCATTCATGTTGGCATCAGCTTCTTACCATGGCTTCCAATTCTCCGGTGGGCATCTCGTTGGTCAATGTCATGAAATCAGTCGTTCTTGCTGCAGCTGCTGATTTGGGCTGGCACTTCACAGCGTTGTTCTTGGGACTGTGATGAGACGTGAGCATATTAATGATTTTGGAGGGCCATTTATATATGCTCCCGCTAATTGTGGAAATCTTCTTGAGAACGTCATTTTTAGAAAGGCGGATATTCCAAGCAGGTGTCAACATCATTTGTAAATCTGAATGAGGCCTTATCTCCTAGTTCAGCTTGCGACACATGGTGATGAAATAATTTATAATAATTTGTATTTGTTTATGTTGGTTGACGACATAAGTATTGTAATGCTATCTTGACACCCTTCAATACTTCTTCCACTGTTGGAATACTCGCAAGGCTCACTCTCGCAAGGCCCCACGTAATAACATCCAAGGCCCTTTCAGTAGCTAATGGCACTGATCACCAGGCTGAGGCATTTGCTTGCTTCCTGTTGCCTACATAGAACTCAACTCACTTTGACCTGCAGAATATCGAGTAACACCAAGCTTGAAACTGAAGTAAACCATCACACGTTGCCACTGCCAGTTGTGGCCCACAACCTTCATTTCCACAGTATTGAGTGCCGTAGGGTTATCAGTAAGGTCCCATTCCAAGTCTACTACCTTCACCTCAGGGGAGACTTCTTTGATAATGGCTTTTGGTCAACAAGATTTTTTCCCAGCTGCGTAATGTTGGAATATGTGGCACTTAGGTGATATTTTCAGGAGGGAATTAATCTTCAAGATGTATTTCGTAAGTTCACTACAGCCAAGGTTCAGGTTCACTACGACCGAATCTTCTTATGCTTATTGTAATATAAGTAAAACAGGACCAATGACATAAGTTCACTATAATTGACTTCAACTGTATTTGCTGGAGATAAACATGATTTCAAAATAAGCATTTTTACATTAATGCCTACTGTAGACTTGTAAAGGGAATGTATTGCAATGCTGCAGTGAAAAGTGGTGATTTTTTTTTATTGAAAAATTTGTATTGTGGGTCCCCAGTACCAAAAATGAGAATAATTCTTGATACTATATGTAGTATATTAAATACAATGTGTAGTCTGAATTCGGTTTACTGCAATACAACTCTCTGTCCATCTGTGGGCAGCATGAGTGCCTTAACTTTTTGGACAATTTTCTTCGAAATTGACGTTCGTTGATCAATCTGGTCAAACTCAAGGCCCTGCGAATTGGAAATAGATATTTTGATTTGAGGGGGGTACTTTATACGAAGCCTCAAGATTTTTAAATTTTCTCAAATAGTTGTTGTTTATTTCTTTCTTTCTGTTTTCTTTTTCCGATGGAGCAACGTACGCTAATAAAAATTTCACAGGTTCCATTTAACTCCCTGAATTTTCAAAAATTACAAATGTTCAACATTTTTTCATCATCTTCCAACAATTACAAAAGAGTTTTTTAAAATGATAACTGTTCTTTAAAATTATATCTTCAAATAATGATATGTAAAATTTCAGAATATTCAAAAATTGCAAATGCAAATGTTCAACTTTTTTTTAAAGGGTCAAGAAGTTAATTTTATCTTAGTATCTGCAGGGGCAAATAGCATACCAAACCTAAGAACCTGAGTTTGAATCTCAGCCTGGAAAAGAAATTGCTGGTTGAAAACACTTTTGCAGGTCCAAGTAGTTGTATAATGTTGTGTGTAGTTGTTACAAATAATGCGAGAAAGTGTTTGCTGTTGTAGCTTCACTTGTTTCTTTTTTACTTGTACTTCTTTCATCTATAAAAGAAAACATATATCACCGTTTTGTATTATAAATTATATTCTACTATCTTGCACATTAAACAATTAGAAGACTACTTGTGTGCGAAAGGTATGACTCACAAAATACATAATTTTTGTAGATGAATCTACAAAATGAGACCTTCTTGAGTTCTGTCACATTTTTTGATGATTCCTAAGCAAAGGTTGCCAGAAATACTGACAGTTCAGTTCTGGTGTGAAGCTATTTTCACTTTTAATGATCGAAAAAGTTCTGTTTTTTTAATACGGCAATTTTTGACAAATCTGTGAGGCTCTTCTGTTATTCTTTTGCTCCTTTGGGTGTTGTAACTATTCAGAACTTCCTGTTTCATCCCAGCAGGGGAGATACTGCACTATTCATCTTCGTAACATTTATAATAGTATTTCGTAATAAAAAAACTCTTAAATTAAGCATTTGAATTTCCAGTTCAATTTCTAAATTAATAAGTACAGGAACATGTGAAGTCATTTGGAGGGACGTTTGAAGGATTTTGATGGGTGGGGGACATCTGGGAACCTTTGAGATAACTTTGGGGGAATGTTTCTGGAAGTATTTGACACATGTGGAACCTGTGAAGAACTGGAGGGGATGCATGTTGGAAGCACGTGGTGAAGAGGTGAGAGAGCGAGAGAATACATTGGGGAGCCTATAGGGAAACATTGCCAGGTCAGCTTGAGTGAAGAATTGATTGAAGATTTAGCTTTTTTGGTGAACCCTACTCTGCAGCAGGTAGTCAGAAATTAGTAGAAACAAGAAACGTGTAAAATTTAATTGACACCGTAATAGGCCTGTCATGGCTGGCCTCCAAAACTTCAATGTACGGATAAGGTTCTGGCCTGAAGGGGATCCAGTATGAAGATATTTTCACTTTCAATATGATTTACAAAGGACAAAATGTTTGCAAGGGTCCAACTACTGTTCATTTAATTATATTGTTTAAATTATAATAATGCAGATTCAATTAGTGTTTCCAATATGATTAAATTATATAAGTAAAATGAGATTTGTTTACAGATGCATTCCACAGTAATGATTTTAACATAATTGTGGGAAAATGTAACAAAAGGAGAAAGAAGCAAAATATATTTATAGTTTTTGGAAAAAAAAAGTTTTAGTTGTAACTGCCATAAATTATTGCTGAAATTAGTGAAATTGTCATTATTTTTAGAAACATCACATTTTAATTTATCTTCTTCAATTTTAAATATTCCATTAAAGATACAGTCAAAATACTAAATCTGCCTCCGATAGTTTTCTTCTCCAAAACTGCACAAATATTGTGAGTAATTCTATAAACAATTTTCTTTCTTAGTTCAGTATTCACCAACAAAGAAGAATGCCCATTTGAATGAAAATCAATGGTGAACTGACTAAGCTTATTCTTTAGCTTATTATTTTAAGCTGAAAATATATCTATAATTCTATTAAGGAAATACATCTGATCTTGTGAAAAATACAAATGATAGAAAAGAATTTAACACACTTATTTGTAGAAATTCAGTTTCCTCATAGTCATCTGGGTAACCTACATTTTACAATTCTGTATGTATTCCAGCATTCTCTCCTCTCTGCCAAGTGATTATATTGCAAGAAATCTAAGTCATTTTCTCCCATATTACAGCCATCAATTGGTTACATTTCATTTTTATTTTGTGTTATACAGATAAATTACTATTTCATTTTTGAGGGTATTTTCATAATTTGATATTTGAACATTAAAATTGAATTTCTTTTGTTGAGTTCACAAATTTAATGATGTTAACTTCTGTCACACAGAGAATCTAGAAGTGGCCGTGAACCCAATAAAGATAAACCATGTGGATGTTGGACGCTTTTTTAAGCGATTCTGTGGAACACATTATGTTCCCAATACCGAGAAGGAAGAAGAGTATCCCCAAGATGCTGATGTGAGAGTGCGATTTCTCATGCTTCCTCGTGAACTTTGAAAATTGTTTTCTTTTCAGTTTCTTATAGTTGTACTTCTTTTGAAAAGGGCGAACTGGAAATAAAACTGATTATTCTGACAGCACCAGCTGGAAAGTGGCAGTTTTCAGTTCATTAAAATGTATCATTAGTGATACTGTAATGAGAGAGGACCGGTTGTAAAAGCACAAAACACATAAATTCTCAATGTTGTAATGGGAAGATTTTTTTGAATTGTAAAAACATGTTATTTTTATTAGATATGCCCTTTGTCTAGAGAGGTTTCTACTTTGTATATGTATGGAGCATGTGCTGATGTAAATAAACCTAACAAAGAGAAATTACTAATATGAAAAAGATGGAAATTACTGATGATGTAAGAGATGTATGAGAATAATATTGAAGGTGTAGCTATGGATGTTAGTTTATCATAGTGCTGCAAAATGATGTTTCAAGCAGACTTCATATTTGTACTTTGCCTTATAATTATTTGGAAGTTTAAGTTGTTATTGTGAGAGATATTAAAAAGTATTTATTATGATTTAAAATATGGATGTTATTCTGTAATAGACGTAATTTTATTGTGCCTACATTGTATAGTGTATTCAGTAATGTGTACTGTAAAATGAAGTGAATGAAAACTTGTGACTTTGCTCACAAATAACAATTTATTTTAATTGGAATTTCAGAAGAAACACTATATGTACAAGTATTGATTGCAGTTGATGTTTGAACAGTACTCTTGTACAAATTACATTCAATATTCAGAGTATCAAAAAATTAAAAGCTATTGAAATGAGCACTGTTGGTTAATTTTTTAATTAAAAAGTCTGAATTTTTGTTTTCATTATTGACATGCATTAGTAATGTACTATTTATATTTTTCTCTTTTGTTTTTGGCAGTTCATAAATAGAAAATGCACATATGTATTTTCATTAATTATCACAGGAAGTTAGTTTGCCTCATCATGAATTTTAATCAGTATCACTGTGACTAGGAGAAACCTGAAAATCTTTCTCCAGGTCTAATTGGAATACTGATTCTTTATTGGTGTCTAATTGTAACATTTCATTCCAGGTTTTATTTATATTCAACAAATAGTTTTTGCATTTTTAAGGGCCTATGATACCTATTAAATTATTTGTAATTAAATACCTTTTCTATTTCGCAGGCTAAGTAGCTATCAATTTTAAATTTTTGAAATGAATTACTAGAATTATCTGGCACCTTACTCATTCAAAAAAGTCAACGTAGTATCTGATTAAAACAAGTACATGATTGACTCAGGCATATCCAAAGAAACCAAGAATCATAGTGCTTGAGCAAGCTTTAAGTTTAGCAGTTGAGCATTGTAATTGATTGATTTCTGCAAGGGTCACTCGTTTTCATTTTAATTAGACTATTATAAGGTTTTCAAGATGTTTAATGAGACCTTTTCAAGGGTGAAGTAGCTATTATCACTTGAGTACTATATTATTGCTGAGATTCTTTTTGGTTCTTCTTATTCAAACATTGCTTAATTTATGTGTGATATTTAACTTTCCAGAATTTTTAATTGCTTATCTCTGTAAGGTTCGGAAAAAATATAAATATTATTAGTTATAAATACAGTGTCTGTAGGAGTTTGGTTGTTTTGTTTTGTTAGTGTTTTCTCTTTTCAAGAAATACTTTCTTCTTGATCTCAATAAGGCACAGGTTTTCTAATGAAGTTGTTGAAAGAGATTTATTTCAAATAACATGAAAATCTCAAAATATAGTGAAGCATTATTTGCTTAAAAATTACTGGGTAGTTTATAATAAATTTAAAATACATGCATTTTTGTAATGTGAGGAAACTACATAATTTTTCAAGAAATTGTCTTTAATTTGAATTTTAAATACACATTCAATTAGAAAATAATGTTTGTCTTTATTTCTTATTAGAGTTTTATGAGGTGGATCAATGGAAATAGAACATAAGAATTTGAAAGAAAATAATATTTTCCTGATTTAGCTTTATGATCACTTGTATTTTACTATATGTGTATACACAAGTAAAAGTGACTTACAACAAGTCTGGATATTTACCTACAGATGGAGAAATCTTGTTTTAGTTATACCAATATTTAGCATGTGTTTGAAAGTAAAGAATTTTATATACCCATCAAATAAACTGTTTTTGATAGTGAGTTGCCGGAAACTTGATGTATAACTAAACCCCTAATTCATTACATGAAACATATTATTTATAGATGTGCTTGATAAAATGCATTTTGTGTCACAAATACTATACATGAGTGCCAAATGAAGTGACATTTTTATTCCTCAAAGAATGAAGTTGAAGAATGTTCTTAATTTAAAAGAACCGTAGAATACCTGTCAACAGTAAAAAATATTTTCTCCTTCATCCTTGAATTTAACATCAATGAAAAGACACATTGACCTCATCCTTGGATGGTATATCATAGTTACTAGGATATGCTGAAGAACACTTGTTTTCCACATTAATGACTGACAATTAATAGTAACCAATCAGGCCAGTGTGTCAAAAACTCTTGAATTTATAAAACAGAAAATATATAACATTAAGCAAAACAATATAATAGTGCTAGTAAATGTCACTGAATCTGTCCATTAGATAGATGTTACTACTGTATCCTGTGAGATTTTCCATCTCCTCCCATAAATTACATCTTGTGGAAACCTGTATCTTAAAGATGTTTTTGGAACGTAAAATCATCATATTTTAATGTTATTTACTAAATCCTTTTTTTATCAAAAATCAGAAAATTCAATGATCATATTGATATGAACATTAAATGTGATAATTTTCAAATTCAGAATCTATTGGATATCTTATTATTGAAAAAATTGTTGCATGCAGTGACATTACAATGTTATTGCATAATTATCTTTATTGTTATTATTATTACTATTATTATTATACTTTTTAATTACCTACAATTGTTCTAATATAGGAACTACAAGAGACGAAACTTTCCAGCCATGCAAAAAGGTTACAAAATACTAAGGCTTATAATTTGTCATACATTTGAGCTATTTAACTATTGTAGTAAAATTAAATTAGCAATATTGGAATTCTCATTCAAAAATGTATTTTTTTATAAACTATTTTGCTAAAAAAGTAATAATGGTATAAAAACTTGGTGTAGAGTGAATCTGCTTGTACATTTAAATATGTGGATATATATATATATAATACTCAGTATTATATGATAGTATTGTATCATCAATTAATTCATGTTTCATTATTGTAATTTGCCTTGCATGTCAGGTATGTAATTACAGAATAAATTTGACAGTTATGTGTAGAAAATTTGACCTTGTAACAAAATCAGTATCCTATTTCAGTATTGTGAGACACCCACTGAAACCTATTTTGCAGGTCAATGAAAGAAGAAGAATAATTCAGTATGCACGGTAATCCATGCTTTCACGTAATGTCATACAATCAACTTCATCAATTTTAAGTGAATTGGTTTTAATGTTGATATCTTCTTCTAGTTGGACTTGAGTTTTTAGTAGGTATCTGAGAGATGCTTGAGCCTGAAAGAAAAACAAATAGAAGTTATTTTGAATTCGTGAATAAAAGAGTTATGTATTGTGATTCGAAAAAGTAAAATCATACCTCTGCTAACTGCATTTGCAACAGTGCTACTGTTCTTTCCAAGTCTTTAAGTTCCACCACCAAGCGTGCTTCTACTTCATCCCTACATTGTTAATTAAAGAATAATATTAGTGAAATATTTTATGCTAATATAATTCAGTGATCGTTAGCTGCGATGATACCTTGTTAGTTCCACCCCAGGTCTTGCAGCTCGTTTCCCCAATCTGGTGTGAGCTAGGGCCACAAATCCTTCTTTCTCTGCAATGGCTTTTTCGATGCTAGTGATGTTTCTCATCATTTCATTTGCACGTTTCACAGTCTAACAAAAAGATATGATCATTTTAATTGTTATCAAAAACTAACAAAAAAAATATATAATTTTTCATTCTGAAGGAATTCATTACTCAAACTACATGCTTTCTCATTATTCCAGTTGATTTCCTAAACTTGTCAGCTCATACTTTTTCACATTACATCTTACATTCTCAATTGTCAAAAACTCAGAGAGTTCAACAAAAATTACACCTGCACCTCTGTTTAAGCATCCTTACCTCTGTCCAGGGGGAAAAGAATTCTGAGACATTTTAGACTAAACTTTTTTAACTAATTATATTAACTTTAAGCAGAAATTATGCCAAAGCTACTCGTTGTTGTTTTCTTTTTCTTTCTTTCAAAAAATTTTAATTTTTTTTTTTTTTAGATCTAATTTCTTGAATTATAAAAGAAGTTTGCAATTTTTGAAAATAAGAGAGAAAATAGGTTTTGCTGAAAATGGGACAAGCACCAAGTGTTTTGGCTGTACTTTGCTACATAGATGGGGAAAAAATTAAAGAAAATATTTAGAGCCATATTTTGAGAAAAAAATTGTTTAAAAACTGTCTATATTTCTTGCAAAATTGTGCAAAAACCATTCAGATTTTCAAAATATTGTTCATGACCTTATTTTAAAATCTATCTTTAAACAGATTTCACTAAGGAAACTTTGTATTGCACAGAATTTCTTACATTCTTTATTTTTCTAATCTCTGAAGTGTAGGCTAGCCTGTTGATATTATCCCAACTACTACCTATCGTCACCTAAAAGATTTTTTCATTTTTTCTCAATTTTTTTGTCCCCTAATAGTGGAATAGTTGAAATGTAACTTTCAGAATATTATAGAACAGTGCTCTATATACAAATATACTTTGAAAAATTGGAGCCTTTCTTGAGAAAATGCCGTTCGAGCTTTTCCAAAACTGCACAATTTTGGTCTTATGTTCATCATGTTTGCGCTTATGCATATAATTTGAGCACATTATTATCTGCATGCAATTATGCATTTAAGAAAAACAAAAACAAAATGATAATATTAATGATGTGGTGAGAGATATTTCAAAAAAATTACGTGTGAATAGTTTTTTAACAAACAAAAGATTACACCAAATGGTGTTAATGTCATAAAATTCAGTGCTGTTTAGCACTATCTGTACAAAAAGGTTAGAGGAAAAATGTGGAGCCAATTTTGAGAAATTCTTGTGTTTCAAATTGTGTTCATTTCATTTAAAATTACACGAAAACTAACATTTTGAACAAAATGGTACATGATCCAATTTGAAGATGTGATTTGGAAGAAAAATACCTTTCTTCAATATTATAGTTAGAGGAAGACCCCGAAAAAAAAAAATTAATGTTTGGCAATTAACTGCATTTTTTTGAAAGTTAAGAGAATTTAACAATGAGAACAGAATTTAACAAAACTGGGTCTTGTATTATTATTATTAGCGTACATTATTTTGCCCGATAAAAAAATCGAATCGAAAAATTGGATGCATTTAGAGAAAATTTTGAAAATGTGTTCACGCAAAAGTACCCTCAAGTATCAAAATATTCGTTTCAAACTCTCATCAGAGTGGCGAGTTCATTCAGACAGATCGGGGAATATCAATTTCGGAGAAAATCGTCTGAACTAGCGTTGACGGATGGACTATTTTTTCTCTTCCATTAAGATTCGTGATATGCGCTGAGGCGTAATCCGCGATGCCCCTGAATACTAGTTGTACCCGCGCGAGAACTCTCGCATGCTATGCCCCATCCTCTTTCTTATTTTTCCATTTCCATATTAAGCCTGCAATATACATTTTTCTTCAAGACCCTCTTATCCTCTTATCATCACTTGTTCTATATGTCACCTTGTAAATGATAACATAATATACCCTTGTCAATACAAACTATTCTTATTTAACCCTTTATTACCGAGCAAAGAGGTACACTCGTGTAATTCAATTGCATAGAATATCAAGTAATTAGTAATTTCACATATAGTTGCAGATTCCACAGGCTCTGAACAGGTGGGGTAGAATCGAGAAGCGTCGAACCAGCAAAAATGTAATAGAATTGTCAAGAATATTGCATTCTGCATAGATTACGGTGTGAGGAACGTTTCTTTGAGGCCTTTGGCCTCAATATTTTAGTTTTTTAGGGCCCTAGAACGCTTCATTTAGGCGTTATTTAATTATATAGATTTAAAAGTCCTGACGTGCGTTATGGTTTGCATTTTACGTGAATATTTAGATGAACAAATCCTTCATATTTTTAAAGTCAAAGTGCAATTCGTCACGTCTCCGAGAAATTCTCTCTATAGAGAGCTCATATATAAAGATTGGTTGCGTGTGAGAGCCGCAAAGGGAAGGTGTACTACTGAAATAACATAGGAGACGATGATATCTGTTATGTCCAGAGGTGTATCTAGGTAATCAGGCGACTCTAGCAAGTATAGAATTTGCGCCCCAGTCACGTTACTTCAAATGAGGGTGGTTGTTATTTGTTTTAGCGGCGTACTCTAAACAGCGCCCCTAGAGAGTGGCGCCCATGGCACGTGCCATGTCTGCCGTACCGTAGACAGTCTCCGCGTGCGCGCCTCTACCGCAGAGCACCCCGGAGCAAAGCACGCCTCTTCTTAGTCTCTTACTGCACGCGCACGTGTGTGTATATACACACAACACACACACACACACACACACACACATATGGCCGGTAAGACATTCATTAGTTTCAAAAAGTTGGCTATTGAATTTCCTTGCACAGGTTTTCGAAGTAGTAGAGTCCGGCGTTGGCCTTCCTGCCTTAATAATATTTTTGTTAACAAATCTCAAATCACGCACAAGTGTCCGTCTACGCCGTTGCCTGCAGTAGAAAGATCCATGTTCGTGATCTTCCTGCCGAAACACTAGCGGACGCAATCTTACTGATTGACCCCAGGGTATAATTCACATGGTAGTTTAGTTATAACGATAAACTAAAATCTGAATTAGCACATATAAGCATAAATATATACTACACTTAGAATAACGCACTTCAGTGTATGTACATCTATACGTATCTATCATTAAAAGCCAAGATTTTCGTTTGAAACAGTGCTTTCATTCAAGCGAGGTCCCGCTACTCAGCCGGTTGCAGGCCCCACGAAACGCACCGAGCACACCCGATCGCGCCCGAGCTTCCTGACGCCCCGCGCGTCTCGCACACACCGATGCTTCGGCAAGGCGCGGGCATTTCACAACTGCTGGTGTAAAATGACACCAAGCTTTCGATAAATTAACTTGCCTTCATGAAGAACACGCCACTGAATTTAGGATGCTTCTCAGGGGTTGGCGTTGAGCTAGCCCCTTTGAAGCAGGCAAACTCGTTTTGTTGGAACAAATTATACATGAGACTGTGCGGGAATCGCACCCGAACCTCCGTGGTCGAAGGCGAGCGACTTCGCTCTGTGCCACGAGCGCCGTTTTGCCGTCCGTCGAGTTTTCTGTCCCAAGCCCTCACAAAACGTGGGTTCTGGCTACCCGACGGGTTAGGAGTAATTTACTACATCCAGGAATACGATTTATCAACGTTTTCGTTACCAGGGCCTGGCAATTGGCAACATCGTTTGTTTATTTTTTTGCGCCATTTCGCAAAAATTTACCACGCAAGTATGAAGTAAGGCGAGAAAGTAAAAAGGAATCAGAATACTCTAGTTTGAGATGCAAGAAGTCTAAAAGGAAACGAAGCGATAACAGAATTTGATCGATTACTGTAATAAATCGGCACTTTCAACTAATTTCATCGGCTACACGTATAATTCGGCATTGCATCCGTTGGTTTTTCTTCTGCAACGATGCATTTTCTAACTTTTCTCTTTACGAGATGTAAGTTCTGCCTCGAAAGACTCCTAAGTTCGTCGCTGTTTTCCGGATCTCGACGCTTGTCGGAGATTTTCTGAATGGGGCGGAATGGGTACGTTATATATCCCGTACATTGTCAAACGCCCGTCGATTGTCTGACAAAAGGGTCTTGAACATCGAAAAGTTCGTTTTATTAGCTCTCTCTGCATTATTACTGCGTTGTGATTAGCTTTCTAATCTTAATAGATTAATAGATTCTATGAAAAGATTAAACGTTTTACAGATAAGTCATTATTTAAACGAAATAGGCAAAATATGCGCCTAAAATTATACGAATATGCACCAACAGGAAAAATTCGGCCAAATATGTACTAAAGTATTAATGTAGTACGTAGCATCCGATTCTAACCAACTGTCAAGCAATTTCACTTAGCTATGTCCTGAAGCAACTGATAAAAATATGCAAAATCATATAAATCTGCCCTGTGCTAATAATTGTAAGCTTGTTGAAGTGAAATAAAAACTACTGTATAAATATTTTTATTTTACAAATCTTACTTCTGCGTGCTCCTTCTCAAGTTTTCGTTTTGCGGCTTTAGTTTCGGATATTCTGCGACGAAATGCTTCGTTTGTAATTTCGCATTGCTTCTGCAAATCCGCGCACACTTGCTTCAGTATCGTGTCGACGTAAACGCGCAGCGGGCGGGCAGTGTTGATTTCCTTCGCCGCACGCGAAATATTTTCACCCGAGAAGTTGTGCCAATCCTCAGCCGACACAGTTCTGAAACACAAACAACAGTTTGAGAACAGTCAAATATGGATCAAACATACATAGAACAGAACTGCTGTCACAACTTTCAAAAGGAAAATAGATGAATGGCCCCTCCGAAATTATAAAACGCCCTTCTTCAGAAAATTCAATCATTTGCCGTACTTTCAGAAGTTTTGAATTTGGAGAGTTTTTGCCACCTAGAACGTTAAGTACTTTCGACCTTCTGCGCATGCTCAGATGCACTAAAGTTATGAAAAATTTGAACTGCGCATGAGCAGAAGATTCATAGTGCTTAACGTTCAAGGTGGCAAAAACTCTCTTTTGTTTATTTATGGAAATTGAATGGCCAAAACCTTCCCACAATTTTTTCTGAAATGTGTGAAGGGCATCGTAAAACTCGAAGAGAGTATTTTGGAGTGTTTTATACTCATTATAGTACGTAATACAATCACACTACCATATATACTTATTATATTTTTCAATTTCCGTCATTAGTCCCTAATATTCACTTAAAAATGCTAAGTATTCACCCCGCATCTAAACGAGAATATCCATGATACATGCTCAAGTTGAGGTTTGTTTCTTTTAATTTCATGCATTCCTCGTCTATCTCTAATGATCTGCTTTTGTCCTCGTGATCCCGATCGATAAAATACACTGTGGAGCGAAGGGAGCGAATCTGTTCCTTGGTTTGCTCCAGAGTTCTCTGCAGAAGTGACAACGCGCCATTAATGGTATCTGCTTCTTTTTGCAGCTGTACCTCCACGTCGTCGCGAACTAAGTCTATTCCCAGGCGGCATTCACTACAAATAGAAATAACAAATAATTAAAACACAATTCGAATGTAAATAATTTACTCATAAACAAGGTAACAATAAATTACCGCATGATAATACACTGGGAACAAATTTTTAAGGCTTTCTCTTTCAGAGCCTCCATTTCATCTAAAATTCTTTCTTGATACGTTACTAACGCTTCTTCTTCTCTACAGCATTCGTTTCTTTCTCGTTCAAGTTCTCTCTTTCTAAACTGAATGTCTTCGATTCTTTCCTTCAGCCTTTGGTCAACTTCACTTTTATTTAGTTTTGTGATCTCGTTTGCCTCGTCGCACACTCTTCGGGATTCTGAAAGAATCCTGTCTGCTAGATGTTGCTGATCTTGTGTGGACCGAAGGCGTATGCGGTTATTCAAATCCCATTCTCTTAACGTAAACCGAGAAGGAGGCGGGGGAACAGCGACCAGCGGCTTAAGCGTAGCCATAATGGAACGGGAGCACTCGAGTTATTCCAAAAGCAGCAATTTCTTAATTTCTGTTAACCTCAATCGGTACAGTTGATCAATTTTACTGAAACCGTCACGAATAGCTAATACTAAACAACATCTCGTTGCCATAACTACCGTAGCCAACGTCCTATTACATCGATTCCTGAAATTTAGTTCGTAAATTCGTTGCTTAGAGGGCGCTGGTGGGCAGTACGTAACCTTCGAAAGGCGGGAATTTATAATAGAAGAACCTAGGAACATTGAGATTATCAGGGAGCTTATTCTTAGCTCCATGGAGATTACGGTTGGAACTTGACTTTTCGATCGCCACTCCTCCTAGAGTGAAAGGAGAAAGCGCATTGTATTATACTTGTTTTTTTTTATTATTATTTCTTGGTGCGTGGGGGTCTTGTCTTCACGATGGAATATCTCACTGTATTTCGCGTCGTTCCTGGTCTTGCCGCTAGAAATCGCATGATCGCCAGCACTGGTCGCGATCGCGATCATTCGACATCTATCGGCACGACCGAGAACGACGTGAAATACCGTGAGATATTCCATCGTGAAGACAAGACCCAACGCGCCAAGAAATAAAAACCCGTGTATAATAAGATGCCCTTGCTTCATGATGAGATCGATTGCTTGTCATCGATTTATTTGTTAAAAATGTATGCGTATCATTTGGAGGGTAAAATAAAGAAAATTAATTAATACTTATTTGAAAAAATAGGTTGCATTGCAGCACTAATAATATATTGTGAAAATTAACAATGTAAAAGTTGCCAAGTCCATTTCACTTTCTCACGTACTATGCCTACTTAAGTAATAAAAGGAAAGAATTGAAATGTTGCAGCGAAAAGGGCGATTTTTGTACAAAAAACTTGTTTTATCTTTCCTTATATCGAAAAAAGTGCTACAATAGTATATACTTTCTCGCATCAATTCTAAATTTTCACATTTTCGAAAAATTCAGAGTGTTCAACGAAAATGAGACTCGCGACATTCTTTTAAGCGTGCCTTGTTCTATTCGTAGAAAAGATTAAGGAAAAATATTGGAGCAGTATTTGACAAAATGTTTCATTTATAATTTACATTAACTTCAAACAGAAAATATGTGAAAACTAATCATTTTTACTTTCCCGTACACGTATGAATGTTCGGTGTAATATACGTAGTTTAGGGAAAGTTGTGTAATGCTGCTGAAAATCGATTTCGAGATTTTAACGGAAATACACGTTTTGGGATCCCCTGATACCGAAAAAGTTGTTGTTTTTTTCTTTGCAAAACGTCCGTCCGTCAATCAGTCTATGAACAACACGAGATAGAATATACTACTATATTCTAGCCCGAGCTAGTATATTCTAGCTCGTTGGAACAACACTAGCGCGTAAACCATTCGCACGATTTCTTCCAAAATGAATATTCCACGATCGATGTGGCTCCACTCGAGGCGCCGCGATTTCGAAAAACTTTCTTCAAAATTAGGGGGTACTTTACATGAAGCCCCCCGGACATTTTCAATTTTTTTTTAAAGAAATGGCTCCAATTTTTTTCTTTAAATTTCTTTGCAAGAATAGAGTTGGATACAGGTGGAATCGGTCCGATTTCCAAGGTTAACTGAATTTTAGAAAATTGTAAAAGTTTGAATTTTTGCCGGCTACAAAATTGAAGAAAGAGATTTAAAAGGGAAGATAGAGATTTATTATCGAAAAAACTACTCGTTTTTTCAAAAAATTGTACATGACCTTATTTAAAGTACTAATTTTGTACAACCGACTTTGTCTGAGACAAAAATCTCTACGTTCAATTTTTAAGTTTTGAAATGTTTTTTGCAATTTTCGAAAAATTAGGGAAATCAAACGGAAATGATTCCTACATCATTCTCTTACACGTGCTTCTCACTGTTCAACCATAAAATTTAATCAAAAATTTGAAGCCATCTTTTTGAAAACAACGGGCTTTATGTAAAGAACCCCCCACAATTAAAATATCTGTTTCAAATTCCAGGGGCCTCGACATCAGTGAAAACGATTGGGGAATATCAATTGAGGAATGAAGAAAATCGGCTGAACGTTTTAAGCGCTAGCGTGACCGGAGACGGACAGACGGACGTTTTGCCGTCAATTGACTTTTCAGTATCAAGAAGCAACAAAACATGGATTTTGGCTACACCATGAGTTAGAGTATTTTTTTTATTTAGCAATAGGATTCAGCCACTTTTTCGTTACCAGACCCCAGCTATGAGAGTTTTTCTGGCGAAAATTCGCCGTTTTCCGGCGCACGATAACATGACTTTATCTACGAAGTATCTACTTTATCTACGAAGTATTCTTAAGGCAAGAAAGTAAAAGAGAAATATTCCATAAACGTCAAATTCCAGAAATGAACAATGTTTCTCGGTATTGCGTCGACTCAAAACGTATATGCGTCCAACAGTGATGCAAGATCGGCGCAACAATATTGCGATTTTACATGACATAACCGACAAAATCGATTTACAAAAATTGTAAAATGAGTTTATATCAAAACCGCAAAGCGCAGCTTTGTTTTTGAATGGCAAAAGTGAAGTTACATGAAATAAATGTGATAATTTCATGACAATTTATTGATAAACATGACAATTTGAAAAAAATCTGTTTTGCATTTTACCCTTCATATACTTTTCAGATGGAGATGGAGGGGGACGCTCACCCCCGTGTCAACCACCCACTCGGACTTAACACCAATCACCGGCCCTGCTACTATGAGAAAGTCTGTACCATTCGGTAAATTTTGCTCCAGCTACGAATCAAAGAACGGTAAAAAAATTACTCTAGTTCCATTTCCGGCGAACTCTATATTTTCGAAAATTAAAAAAAACAACTCCCAAACCATAATCTTGGAGATTTTTGTCTTAAAATCTGTTCTAAAAATAGTTCTTTAATAAAGGTCATGTACGATTTTTTTTAAAACTAGTATTTGCTCAATTTCTGTTTTAAGTTAATGCAAATTACAAAAAATCTGAAAAGCTGCTCAAAATTGTTTTGAATTTTTTCCACGTTAGAACAAGAAACGCTTAAAAGAATGGCATTGAACTCTGAATTTTCGAAAATTGCAAATTTTGAAATAATATGAGAAAATACACACTGTTAGGCCCTATAGCTCCACTGGTGGTTGTTTTTTACCAGGCCCGGCAATAAGAGGTTTTCTATCGAAAATTCGCCGTTTTCCCGCGGGCGATTACAATACTTTCTTTTACGAAGTAAGGGCTTGAAAGTAAAGCGATTCCGAACAAAAGTCGAAATCGTAAGTAGCAGGCAACACTGGTAAAGCATGATTTTGTCAGCATTGTTTTATTTAATGGTTATTCGTAATTACTTTACCATATCTTTTCATCATAATTCGGATTGATGATCGTCTTGAAAATTAAGCGTTTGAACCGAAGTGATGATTAATAATTGTAGTCCATAGTAACGAAGTTCATATCCTGAGTAATTTAACAAAATATTATTTAGGAATGTCTTGAGTCAATATGACTTATTTATAAGAAGAAACAATGAGGTTAAGGAGCCTAATGAGCTTCAATAATACATTTTAGAGCGATGGGAATTTCATACTTGCTATTTTTTCCACAAACCTTGCACATTAAAAATGAACCATGAAAGTGTGTAGAGGCAGTTAGATGAGACGAAATACTATCTCATTCGTATCTGAAGATACCTTCGAGAAAATTACTATTAGCAAGATGGAATTTTACATGACTATGTTTAAAAACATGGTGCATCTTTGTGTTTGCGAGACATGCGGCAACGAACTAAAAGTAACTGCGAGTGAGAATTATTCGAAAGGAAAAGAATGTCCAATCCTTCGCAGTGCGCAAAACGCCGCTTCGTTGACAACAATCAACAGCTACATGAATCGTATTTTCTTGGTTTGCCAAATAATACAGGCATACGTTTTTCAAACGGCGGTTGTCATTGACATGGAAGCGGGACAGCAGTATTGTTTGTATGAGAAATTAGCAATGCCGGTAAGTTGTAAAAACTATTATTTATAGCAAAATATAAATTTCTTGAAAATACTTATTGGTTTTTTGATTTAAAATACCTGTTCACATTATTATTTCAAGATAATTAAGTAATCTGGTATGTAATGGTGCAGTTGTACACAGAACTAACATTTCACATATATTTTTCAAAATGTAGATAATCGGAAAAGTAGATAAATTAATTGTTTACATTATTTTAACCACGGCAGATTCTGATGTAAACCAATACTTTTCTGCATATTAGTACATTCTCTTCTCTCCTGTAACCTAAAAATTGGCAAGAACTTGGCACATTTGTTTTCCGTTCTTTTAAATAATTAATTAATCTATTATTATTATTATTTATTATTATTATTGACATTTTTTATTTTGTTAAGAAATATTTAAAATCAAATCCAAGAATTTTACTATTAATGAAAAGTGTAAGACTGTGAAATGAAACATAGTAACTAGATCGTGCTTATCCACAAAGTGCATGTTTAAATGTATCATTAGGTTGTATTTTTGGTATTACAAAGAGCTATGTTTACAAAAAAAAAACAATATAAGTTTATTTTCGGAGAGAATGCTCTTAAAGAAAACAAAATTATGTACAGTAAAACTTGTTCAATGCGGAACGTGTATAACGCAGAAATCTGTCTAATGTGAACATAAATCGCGGTTCCGCTAACCACAAATTCTACAATATTACTTTGAATAATGCAGAATCTTGTCTAATGCAGCGAAAAAATATTGGTCCCTTGAGATTCTGTATTGTTTACTGTATCTTATTTTGAATAGCGTGGAGTATAAGAAAGCGAACCTACTGGCTTTATTGTGAACTAAGTTGGAGCGTTTCATAACAGCAAGGAATGCTTGTGGGTTAGAGATTTGTATGACTGGACAAGACAATCCAGTTGCATTCATACATTGTGTAAATATAATGTCCCTGATGCCGCGGTAGCAGGCAGAGGAGGCGAGGGAGGCCAATGACGCAAGGGAAGTTATGGACTGGCAAATAATGGAATATGAGGATGGAGTGTAATACATTACGGTTTTTAAAACGAGACATTGGAGACGATTTCCTTGTTTGAGGTACTACTTACAGTTTTTTTTTGAAAACCTGGGTACCGAAACGTACATACCATTGCTTGAGGGGCCAATTTTATAAACTAAAGGCCTGGTACCTGGAGTTGAGAACAGAAAGCACGAATATATTATGGATTTCACCTAACGATTACATTTTATTGTGTAGTCTCTACTTTTTGTAATGCGGTGCTTTCCATCTTTACGCCGAAATGGCGGTTCACTGAACTCGGCCATTCTTTTATTTGTCTTAATTAGTATGTTGTTTATTGTTTATTTACCTTGATTGTTTATACAACTTAGACATATAGCACAACTTTCTTTGATTACCTTAGCTCCTGATGAACATGATTGTGTATTTGTTGTACTGACTAGTGTTTTTCTCTTTTCAAATTTATTCAGGAATTGCATTTTCTATTCAATAACAATATGGCTAAGCGACCTGCGGAGAATGACTCTCCAGGGAGTAGCCAACCACCAATTAAAAAAGTCCAGTTTGAACCTATGCGAATTGGAACCATAACTACACTGGAGGAATTGGACATGAAAGTACTACAGTTTCAGAATAAGAAGTTGGCTCAGGTAAGCGTATTTAATATTGCTATATACGCTTGTGTTATGACCAGCATTTTAATGATTGCTTTGCATAACAGCGGTTGGAACAAAGGCAAAGGTTGGAAACTGAATTGCGACAAAGGATAGAACAACTTGAGAAAAGACAAACTCAGGATGATGCTGTCCTGAATGTCGTGAATCGTTATTGGAATCAACTAAATGAAGATATACGAGTGTTACTTCAAAGATTTGATGCAGAAACTGCTGATGAATCAGAAAATAGAAGTAGGTGGATTTAAAGGTTATATAATGGGTTTAGTAATCTTTTTTTCTTTTTTATAGTTATTCTTATTGTTTCTTCTATTTTCAGATGAAAATGAGGCAACAACATCATTTTTAATGCAGTTATCAACATGGGATAAGGAAGAACTTGACGAAAAGTTGGCCAATAGAGTGCAAGTATCAAAGCGTGCTGTTGCGAAGGTCATACAGGCCTTTGACAGATTGATGCAAAGAAATGAGAAGATTACACTTGCCCTTAAGGGTGAATTAGATGGAGGTTATTGGAATCTTCTCCCATCTTGTGATCAGTGTATGCGTGTTTTGGTTGATTTTTTTAGTTTATTGTGTTTTTTATAGAATAAATTATTTATAGTTTTGTTTATTTAAGTTTTTATTTTTATTTTCATTCATTTAAGTATTCTTTATGTTGGAGTACATGAGACGTAGGTAATACCTAAAATAATACAATGCAGAGTAATAGAGAATTTTTTGACTGAAGTAAACATTTGTTTCAGATGAAGCACCAAACATTGACGAAACAATTCGTCAAGCAAATATTGAAATCCAAGCAGAAAATAGGAATCTACAAGCTCTCAATACCTCTCTTCATGAGAAATACCACACAATTTCATTAAAGGTTGTTATAAATTTTATTACTTGCTGGTGGTGAAAGAAATTGTTGACTTGATGTTCCTGCTTCATGTAGCTTGGTAGTAATGGTACAATTTAAAAATGAACTGTACAAAATGGACATAATTTTCTAAAAGTTTTAATTAAAGCCTGTAACTATCATACTGGAAAGTGCTGTTTGCATGTTTTTTTTTTTTTTTGCTGTGCTGATGGAGGTTGCAAGATTATATATTTGCAATTTTGCTAGCCGTGTTAGTAGCATGTATTTATTTTGTTTTTGTGTTATTTACATCAAGCATTCACTGCTCAAATTAAATGGAACATGTATGTTTTCCCTTGAAATTAAATTCCCAGCATGTTAATTTAGTATTGGATATAAAATTTGAATTTATTTATTTAAGTGCTTGGGTCTTGAAGTATTCGTGAACTAAATTTCTTTTTGTTTGATCTTTACAAGTGGCAAGAGATCTTTATCATTTGGTCATGTATAGAATGTTTTACTATGTGCAAAGAGAGTCTTGAAAGACAAATATTTAAAGGTTATGTATTGTTAAAATGATTTTCATAATTGGTTCTTTTAAAAGAAAACTTTTGGTTATTTATATTAAATAAATAGGTAGATATTTTATGAACATAATTTTGAAATTGATGCTTGTCAATTTTCAATGTACCAGTCACACTGCAAACCAGTGTTTGTTTAGAAATTTTAGTGGGCGGGCCATGTAATTTATATAATCAGTTAGACTATGAAATAGAATTGAGATTTGTGAAATGTGAGAAAGATAAATTAGGAGTACCAATCTGTACATGCAGGCACTCAATATGTTACTTGAAATCTCGTACAAAGGTATAATTACTATTTTTATTTTAATTGGAGTGTGTGTATTTTTGGAATTTCTATTTGTGTACACTGGTGATTAAAAAATAAAGCTAAAAATGTATTGTTTATGAGCATGCAAGAGGAAATTTACACCAGATGCATTAAGGAGACAGATTTTGAACAAATTTATTTATTTATTTGGTCAAAAAATTAGGATCATGTAAACTTTAAGTTTTTAATGTAAAATAAGATACAATTTCTGTTTTATATTCATAATTACTTCATCTGCTTCTTTAAGCTGAGAAATATTGATAGTACTTATCTGAATTAGCATTGGAACGGAAATTATACCTCCTTTATTTAGTGTTTCCTCCCGTTTGTGGCACTGATTTTAGTCATTTACTAGTCCAATTCACAAACTTCGGAGGTCTAAGAATCTCCTTGTGTGTAAAGTTCCGTTATATACTGTTGGGTGTGCAATTAAAATAGTGGTTAAATAACTCAATTAAAAAAAGGGGGAGATGTAAATTAATATGCTTACATGTGAAGAGTAATTCATTACAATGAGTATTGTATAACTTCGTCTTACGTATTCATTTGAATTTATATTGGTGGAATTCGTGATATGTCAAATCTTCTTCATTAAGTATGATCATTGAAAACCAACTTCGTTTGTAGGGTATAGCCTCAATTGGCTGCCTTTCATCTCAAGTCCCTGTTCATTCCATTTTCAGAAGAAAATATGTACTGGGCCTCTTCACTTCAACTCAACACACTCCTCAAATTGTGGTGTCTCTGCCTCTAACTGGCCTACGAAACCCTGGCATTATTCCTCCAGTGACCAATGCTAAGCCACTTCCAAGAACCTGAAATCCTTGACATGTTGGCATTTGCTGTCTACTACGTGAAAGGTACGCGGTGTCTCAGCTTAGGAATAATGAAACCGGTTCCATTTTAAAAATTGTCATTGGCATGTCTCAGATGAGCAATGTGCATTTTTAGGCTATGAAATTATACCTTAATATAAGAGGTAGGATGTGTCTGCAAGACCATCGGAGCTCTCAAGATAGGTCTGTGGTCCTGATTGGAGACGCAAAGCATTTTCTCTCACTGACACTTCATTAAAGTGTGAATTGATGTCTGTCAGAAGAAATTTTTATTTCTCACATCTTCAAAAACATTAAATTTCTACATTTTCATAAGGTTATCACTGACAATTGGCAGGCTTATTTTGGTCTGTCCTGAGGCATCCATATGTATCTTTCCATTTTGTTATTATAGCTAGTTCAGTAATTTTGGCAAAATTCATGCATAGTATGTTACATCTCATTGCAGCAATGTTCTTATGAATCCCTTTCTGTTCCTGCATGAAAATTGTCTTCACTTGGATGGTCTCTTCTCTTTTCCCTGCATTTTTCCCTATTTTTAAACTTATTTATTTTTACTCCAGTTGGAGCCCAACAGTAACAAAACATACTTCATTAGCATGGTAGATAATTGTTGAATTTGTTTGGTGCATGTAGTTTATAAATTGAATAAACTAATTTGTGGAGCAAAGTATTGTAACATTGCCACTCAATTTGAATTTTTTTTTCCTTCCATAAATAAAATCTTATGTACAACAATTTGGTGTTTGACCAGATAAATTATATTGGAGCAACTTTCAATGTGGTTACATATATATAATGGAATTTTCTTTTTGTAAGCTTATGATAAATACAAAAGAATTGTTCAAAATAAAATTAAAAATGTAACATTTGTAAAACAGCATTGGATTTATGGTGCTGTTTCAAACAAAGATTTTGATTTCTTTGTGTGGATTATAACACCTTCGGCTTTTGTTATTAAGTTTAGTGATAACCACCATGAGATCACTAGAAAAATTAATCTGCCCAGAAGTGTCATTAACCCTTGAAAAATGAGTGAAGAAGATGGTTTTATCTAGAAAATGTAACTGTGCTGGTTATAATCCAAAACAATATTTTAAACTTCTTTTTAATTCAAATTGAATTTTTTACTGCTACCAGTGGTAAATAAAATTAACCTAATGCTACTGATGATACTTGCCTTTTGTAATTATGATTAATGAGTTTCGAGAAAATGGCTTTGGGTAAAGAGGGATATGATCTGATAAAATGTTGGTTTCTTGTATGATTGGTACAAACTTTTAAGGGTAGAATTTTAACAGGTAATGTTATATAATAATTTATTGGAGCCTTGGCCAAGTTGAACAATGTGTGCTGTTTATTTGCTTTGAGGTTTTGTGTAAAATAGAATGTATGTGGAATAGGATATATGTATACAGCATTAATTTCTGATAACAGATGGCAGAGTTACAAGACAGTTTAACTGCAAAAGAAACGGAAGCTGCAGAATTGAGAAATCAAATTGATGATCTTCAGTATGAGCTTTTAAAAGTTCAAGGAAGAAATGATAAATTGGAAAATCACCTTGCTGAAGCAATCGAAAAATTAAAGACCTATCAGCAAATTCATGGAGATGATAAAGGCATCGTAAAACCTGTTGTAACAACTAGTGTATCTCAAAAAAAAGTAAGCAATTTTTCACAAGAATATATTTGGTTTTGAAAATATCTCCTTATAATTTTGTTTCTTATGTTTTTCATTAGCTTGAGGATCTACAAAAAGAAGTCGAAGAACTTCGAGAACTGTCTAATAACAGGCTTCAAGAATTAGATAAACTGCATCAACAACATAGAGAATCTTTGAAGGAAGTGGAAAAATTGAAGATGGATGTAAGTAATCAAAATTCTCTCTTTTAAAGTGCCATAATTTGTTTTATTTCTCACATATACACTTTTGTATCAGAACACTTCTCGCCCTACACAGTTCTGTAATTTCACGCCCTCTCCGAGACATTTGCAAGTCTTATTACATTATCTATTCAATGTTTAGGACCTATTCCCTCATTTGCTTGTGGAGGTGGTCCATCTCAGTCCTTCTTTTGATGATTGAGAGGTGCTGCTGAATTACCATCTCATTGAAGCGTGTCAGTAGTGGGCATTTGTCTGGAGGTTAAGGATCGGAGGCTCATAGGATGTTGCAGGGTAGTTGGGTTTGTCCCACCTTACCTCTAGGGGAATCAGTAGCAGGAACACTGTCAGAGCGCATGCCTCCTGCCATGATCCTGTGATATCAGATGGAATGGGAATGAAAGGATACTGTTGGAAAAGTGATACATAGTAGGAAGGAATACCACCTGTGCCCCAACAAAGGTGAATTTCTGGGCTGAACTGAGACTTATCTTTGATCCTGTGAACTGCATTTGCAATTAAATTTTGCCTCGTTGGCCACAGATGTTTGGCTTCTCAAATATAATTACAGCGAATGCCTTATTAAGGATAATCTGGGAAGGGGGGTGAAATCTTCAGTGAGATTTACATTATCGTGGAAAAGGAAAAATGTAGAAAGCACAAATTTTAAATACATGATTTACTTAAATTTTACATCTAAGACGAGACCAACTAGCTCAGCTCCAATGGTGGAAAGCAAATCGAAAACATGACCCAAGCCAAAGGCTATGGAAAGTGCAAACATTGGTCCCAAAAGTGTTAGTGTCCTGTTGAAAAATACCTGACTGACCTTCAATGATAGGGGGGAGGGGGGGTGTGTGCATGCGTGTGTGCATGTTTTTTGTTGTTTTTTTAATGTATGATCACTCGGGGATAGAAATGCATTGTTCAAGGCAGTCTTCTTAATACAGGAAATACTTCACCTAAAAGCAGAATCTTCTTCAAACGGAGTTTTACTAAATTGGGGTTTCACTGTAATCCTAGGGTAGACCGTACAGTGATTGCCCGCTTAAGAGTGGTGACGGTATTAACTTATTTGAAAAGTAAAATTTTAAAAGTTTGCTACAATTTTCTACTGTCCAATGGTCCTTTTACTTATCTTAACTGTAATTTCTATCAGAAAATGAACGTTATGTTATTAATTCATTTTTTAATAAAAAACTGGTCATTTTGTAGAGTGATTGGCCAACATGACAGAAATTGTCTTCGGACTTATTTCTAACAGAAATAACTAATATAATGATATATTCAATTAATTATTATATTACCCATGAAAACCCACAATTTGTAAGATACAGATTTAATATAAATTAATTATTTTATATAAGTGCTGTTAGGGTTTATTGTAATATCCTCAATTTTCATATCTGAGCATATTCGGTTCTTTTCGTATGTTGTATGTGTCTTCTGGTTGTTTACAAATAGAATCAGGGAGTGTGATGGCATTTTTTTAATAGAAATAGATTGAATTTATTTCAAATCTATTTATAGAATACCTCACTTGTCATCTGTCGTTACTTTTTCAACTCCCTTAGCTATGTGGGACTGTTTCAGCAATTCTTTCTGTTACATGTGTATATGGATAGATAATCATTGGACTAGTGACGAGTCCACTTGTTGCAAAGCAGGACGTGATTGTCATACTGTCTTTTGAAGCTCCTCGTTCCACTGAGTAAACATTCTTACTTCCATTTTTAGCTAAAATCTTTCCTGTTGATTTTGTTTCTGTACTTGTTCAAAATGTATTTCATTGTGTTATTTGCTAATGAATTATTCACCTCTTTGGTAAAATATATTTGGTGTTGTAAATGTGTTATAAATGATATTTTAGATTTTCATACTTTGGTAAAATACGTCATGGTTTTAGTTTGTACACATTTTTTGCAGATTCGACAGCTCCCTGAATCTGTAATTGTTGAAACTACTGAATACAAATGCTTACAATCTCAGTTCTCTGTTTTGTACAACGAGTCAATGCAACTGAAAACACAGTTGGATGAAGCACGGCAACAGTTGCAGAGTAGCAAAAATGCTCATTTGCGTCATATTGAAATGATGGAGGTATGATCACTCCATTGATCAACAATATTGACATTTATTTGCTTGTTTTCTTCTTTTGTTATAATTTTTTTTACTATTGTTGTTTTTCTACTATTCTTATTTTCTTTTTCTGTTTTATTGCAAAATTACCTTTTTGTTTACTAGAGACCAAGTAATGTTAAATGTAACTTTAATATTTGGAATTATTTATTTTACTGTAGAGCGAGGAATTAATGGCTCAGAAAAAGCTTAGGACAGAAGTTATACAATTAGAAGATGTTCTTGCCCAACTAAGAAAGGAATATGAAATGCTCAGAATAGAATTCGAGCAAAATCTTGCTGCAAATGAACAGACTGGTCCTATAAATCGAGAAATGAGACATCTTATCACATCTTTACAGAACCACAATCAGCAATTAAAAGGAGAGGTTCATCGTTACAAGCGAAAATACAAAGAAGTGAACTCTGAAATTCCAAAGGTAAGCTAGTGCTCAATGTTACTGTTAGTCTAGACCAGGAGTTCCTAATGCTGGGTACCAATATCAAGGGTTCTCTTGTGATGAACAAGCGGTCAATAGTTACATATGCACTAGTGACTGATCACTATAATCAAGATCCTAATGATTACAAAAAATAAAAAATATGAAGTTGAAAATAAATTGGTTCCTTGCATAAAGGTTAAAAACATTTATATGATAATACATTACAACTTTGTTTATCTTCTGGAATATCATTCTCATTAATGAAAATTGATCTTTTGTTCAATTAGTCCATGGTTTTTACAGCCCATTATTATAAAAAATTAGTCTGATTTGTTTCTGAAACCTTGTTTCTGTTTGTAAAAATTGAAATAATTTAAAAATATTAAAACTTAAATGTAATAAACAATTTTTTTAAACTTTTGCTCATATCCTTTCTCAAATTGTTGTCTTTTAAGAAGTAAACTGGCAATCATATTTGTAACGATTGTTATGTGCTGTATATAAGAGAAAAATCAAAGGAGTCAAAAAAAGCAAATCATTCTTTTTAATAGGGGTTAATGCAAGGAAATGTTTGAGAATTCCAAGTCTAGACAATTTTCTTATACTGTATAAGGAACATGTCAGTGCATTGTAAAATGAAAGACTCTGCTCTTAGATAGTCCTCTACCACATTTATTATTAAAATGTAATTTTGGCATGGCATTTTGAATTTTCTTTATTTCTTTTTTTAGGTGACCATTTCTTTCCAGTGCTACTGGACTGAATCTTTTTCAATCATTTTCAGTAATTTTGAAATGCTTTGTTTTTTGTAACAGCTGAAGAAGGAAGTGGAAGATCTTCAAGGAAAAGTAGGGCAACAGTCAGTTCAGGAAAATAAAGAGGGTTCACTCTCTGAATCATCTTGTAAAGAGGAGGAACAAACATTGGTTCAAGAATCTGTTAAAATTAAAGAGGAGCCAGGGCTTAGTAGCAGTAAAGAAGGTCTAGAAGAAGAAACAGAGGTATGTTGTAACAGTATTAAAATGCACTTGCTTGTTCATACTGAGTAACAGTCATATTTTATCAAGTTCCTTTTCTTACAGTGTGAGGAAGGAGATCGTGAAGCAGACAAAGATAGACAAATGACGTCACCTCCTATAAAGAAAGAGAAGGATGCCAAACGAGATAAAGATATTAAGAAAGAGGTTAAAACTGAGAAAGACCATAAGGAACAGCATCGCAATGCTAAAGATGCTAAAGTTACAGAGTCTGATTTAGTCCGGGACTTAAGAGCACAGATTAAGTGAGTTGATTTTGTTGTCAAGAAATATTTTCTTGTATTAATTATCTTTTGATACTTGCAAATGGAGATAGTGTGTAAGATTCTGCCAGTTGTAAAAAGTTTACAGTTTACTGTAAAGAAAAATTGGAGATTATAGTGATCTCTGAGGTTGTGAGTGGAGTGTTCACTTGTTATAAGTCATCCCCTGCACTCAGTGTTACCAACTTATCAAGAAATGAGAGGGTGAAGAGGATCATAGGGATGGAAATGCATGAATAAACAAAGTTATTATAAGATGGATTTATGCATATTTATTACAGAAGGAACACACAATTCAAATTCAATAATGTTTGTGTGGACCCATCACAAGATCCACATAGTGAAGGAAGTGGTTCACTGCCCTATGAATGACACTTCAAAGCAAACAGTACTAAAATATTGTGCACAGCAAGGCACTCAATAAGAAAAATAGAAATCAGTGTGTTGGCTATTCTGAACCAACTCCCTCCATGACTTTATTAATTTTCTGGCATGAAAATATTCCAATAGAAAGGGCAGTGCATTTTCATTGTTCAGAAAGGCTCTAGACTAATGCGGCAAAACAGTGAATAAATTCTATGGTTGGTATTATGTGTATGTTTCGCAAGTATTAGTAGGTAACTTACAAACAAGTGAACGCTGCAAGTCTGCTCATAACTAATAGGTCGCTAGAATACATGATAAATTAACTGGAAAGCCTATAAAAGTATGCAATAAAGCATGGGAATATATTGCAAGATCATTGAAGAAACAGGTAATCTATTCCTGAAAGATTGAGAATGTGATTCATTAACATATTCCCTTTGATGGTGTGTTCCTTGTAATTTTATTCTCTTATGTTCTTATTTCAATGGCATTTCAGTTTTTAATTTAAAGGAGTTAGATTTCTTAACTTTGCGTACAATTACTATATCAAATGAGAAAATAGTCTAACCTGTCTGTCAAAAAAGTGACTAAAATGTAAGAGTGTAAATATTTTGCAATTAAGTGTATCTTTATTCCATGGATGCAGGAGAATTCACTTGAAAAGAATCTGTGTTCATCACGCTACTTCACTAATGTGAAATTTCTCCCCTAGTGTTGGTGTTTTGACTACTTAATTGTAATTGCTACTGTAATTGCTTTGTAGTACTTTTCCTTAGAATACTCCTGTAATGGGACTCTGTATTTTAGGTATATATGTCTAGAAAACGTGAACTTTGGAATACTACTTTATATTAATTAGATTTATTAAATTGCAATAATTTTAACGTGTGTTTCTAGGAAAGCTCTTAATGATCAAAGAGAAATGAAATTATTGCTGGATATGTATAAAGGTGTGAGTAAAGAACAAAGGGACAAAGTACAATTAATGGCTGCTGAGAAGAAAGCACGTGCTGAATTGGAAGATATTAAACAGCAATTAAAGAAAATACAGGTAAAGAAACTTTTATTATGGTGTGCTGTTACATATTAGATTTTACCTCTATTAGAAAGTGTTTATTTTGTGTAATCACTCATTTATTTTGATTTCAAACAGGAAAATAAGAGAGAAGAACGAAAAAAACTTTGTGACGAGGACGCAATGCGTAAAATCAAGCAACTTGAAGAACAGACATACCAGTTGCAGAAACAAGTAGCTTCACAGAAGCAGGTAGATGGAAGTGGGACGTCTGACAACTTCAATAACCTCATGAGACCCTTCGTAAGTTGTGAGAATATAAGTGTATTTGTATAGTATTGCTGCTTTGATGTTGCAGCAAATCTCATTTTCCATGAAATATAGGAAGATGTGTTGGCGTTGACCAGACTATTTACAGTTTCTTACAGGTAACAAATGTCAATACATTAGTAGTATACATAATTTGCTCTTATTTATGTATTGATGTCAATTTCTGGTCAGTAATGTAAATGCTGTTGAAATATTATGTTGTTACAGTCTTGATTGCACATGTGAGAATCTTGCCAAAATCATATTTATATTCTCAAATAATAATAATTCAGTATTGACTTGAGATTCTATGTGTTGTAGTAGATAAAACATTTCTTATATATGGTCTCATGAGGTTTAATGATTGTTGTCAAACCTGATGCCTTTTAGTAAGACTTAAGTGGTTCTGAAGTACTAATTCTATTCTTCTGCTTTCCATAACGTGGTGACAGATTGATATTGTGGTGATAGTAGGTGGATTGTGTAGAGACAATTAAATTTACTGAAATGGATTACCAGTAATGTTGAAAATGCAAGAAACAAATCTGTGTTTCAGTTCATAGATTCGTATCTTTTCATATTATATGGTCTGTGAAGTAGTATGACAACTTATATTGATGACAATGTTACTCTTCTTTTATTTTGGACGTATTATTATCATCATCTTGATGCCAAGAGTTCAAGAGGATATTGAATAATGAGGTCATAAACATTATTTTCCATTAATGTTTTTGATGTAATGAAAGACGGAGGAAAAAGTAGTTGAATAAAAAATTATTATTTGTGTTAAGATAATTTTTTACTTTCTAGTCAGCACAGTATTTGGTGTTGCTAATAAGATAAATGATTTTCTCTTGAACTCTGATTCTCTGTGGAGGTATTCTTCACAATGTGACTGGTATTAATCTTTCCAGAAATAGCAATCTTTTGGCCTATTTTTAAATTTAACTTGTATTGTTTCTCTCTTGTTTTATTATGCTCTGATACTCCAATTGTCATCTGGAATTTTGTTCTAGTCTGGTAATCTTTATTTTCTTTTTCATATTTCTTGTGGTTTTTACGTTGTTTATGAGGTTAATATTTCCTCATATTTTTGTGATAATAGAGATCCTTTTTACTTCATTTGGAGAACAACTTTCTTGTAGTGCTCTTGGGTTACATTTCTGTGTATCTTTCTTGGAAAGAAACAAGAAGTTCTTATTTTGAAGTCTTGTTATGTTTCTGATTAAAAGTGTTTTGGAAACCATAAGGAGAGAATGGATAGGAAAATATAAGATCTTAGCTGGACTTCATTAGAGAAATTGAAATTTCTATCTGAAACTTTCTATTTCCAACATCGAGATTGCAAACTCATGACTGCTACAAATTTGCTCCATAAATTAGGGTAACAAGTGGAAGGATTATTAAGTTTGTCTAATTTAAAATGTTTTGGATGCACAGTTGGATATACTTAAAAAAAGAATTTGGTTTGGAACTGTGTCACAAGAAATAATTATTTGTGGTTTTGTGTTGAAATCAATAATTAGCTCTTTATACAGTAATGCAGTTTCGAGTTAGTTAATTGTACTGAACATTTCACTTTTCAAATGTCCCATTCATTGTCAAACCCCAAGCAGAATTTTGTGATGCTTGTATGTTTTTGAGACCTTAAAATAAAGGAATATAAGTTATGTAAATGCAATGAACGCCATATGAGAAAGGCATGAGGAAACAAACTTCTTATGAATTGATTATTCTTGTTGTAGTGTATAGAAAACACATGATTTTCAGGACTGTGACATCACAAAAGTTAACAGCTGTTAAATGATCATGCTGAGTGCTGCTTTCACATACCTTTATATTTGTTCCCTCTTTATATAATATTTGCAAGTAGATTTTCTAAATTTTTGTGCTTTGTAACTTCAAGAGATCTTCAATGAGTAATTTTCATTTTACAATCCATATGTATTCTCATGTTGTAGTTAAGGTCGGTGAACTGTGTTAAATGTATTAAAATCTTGAAACTGAGTGTTTGAGAGTGATATGTTTTTTCAGGAAAGAAGAAGTTTTGTATGAGAAAGAAATGTGAGATTGCCTCATAATATATTTTGTCATTGTCATGTCTAAAACCTTTTACCTTCAGATTTAGTATTAAAGTTTCTTATGAAAGATATTCAAGCCATTTCTCACATTAGTGTTCCAGTTTTTGTGAACAAATTTACTTGGTGTTTATCTAGGTTCAGGAGTTGAACTGAAAGAGGACAAGAATTATGTTGTTGCATCGATTTTGTTACAGCAATGCATAGGTAATTTAAGGCAGTGTAGGCTCTTCATTGGAAAGTCTTCATAAACAAATATCTAAAAGTTGTTTCGTGGATGATTCCAGTCCTATTTATTTATCTGCTCGATGATCAGCATTTTTAGATTTTAGGTTTTTCTTTTCATAATGACCTTATCTTAACGTAAACATCATTTACAAACGTTTTGAAAACCAAGAACTACGTAAGGCTTTCAATTTCTCTTATGAATTGTAAGTCGTTATTTAAAGATCCTTGAGACTAATCATTTGTAATTATGTCCCTTCAGTTTTAAGGCATACGTGTTGTTAATAGAAAATTTTGTTCATACAGTAGAGATTTAATGAAGAAAAGTTGTTGTGATCAGTGTGTTCAATAGGTTGTAATTTTTAAAAACTCTTTATATACAGAATATACAACTTTTAGAAGTACCTTCGTATTTGATTCACAGGGCTGCTACATTGCTATGAACATCGGTCTGAGAATTTTTTAATGTATGATGAGCATTTTATGACGTTCTCCTTGCTCTCCTCTCCCTTTTTTCTGTTTAATTGTTACAGTCATATAAGTTAATGTTTGTGTTTATTGCTTGGTGCGCCATTAATTCATCATAACTAGGGCTTGGGCATTGACACATTTATTTTGCCCAAAATAGCATGCAAAAGGGCATTTATTTTTTAATTAAATGGACCTGCAAATGGCATTTAATTTTTTAATTAAAGGACATGCAGAAGTGGCATTTATTGTGTAAAGTAGGGGCGTGAAATGCTTATAAAATATGGGAAATGTGTTTCTTATTAAATTCATAATACTGTATTTGCCTGAATAATAAGGTAAACTGTTGTTGAAGAGATTTCCTGAGAATTTTGATTAAGTAATTCTTACCATTCAGTCACAATAAATTTGCAAATTGTCTTTTTGTCTAGGAAGTAGTCTCTCTGTACTCACTGTTTTCACCAAGTCTTTATCCTGTGCTTTTGTCCTGTAAAAACTGTTCATCATTTTCTTTTGTGTATTCATCATGTTTTTGTTTTATGTCATCTTCCTCTTCTCTTGTATAATTGTTTGTTTGTTTCTTTCTCCCATACTATGTCGTATTCTGACTTTTCACACACCTTCCAAGTTGAATTTGCATTTTTATGTTTCATCTGATGCCACCTAAGAACTTTCCCTTCTGTGACTGCAAATTTTCTTCCCACCAAATTGTTGTTTATGGCCTTTGCTCCGTTAAATACTATTAACTTTAAATTCTCATCATTTAGAATCAGAGGGATCCATTTGAGAAGTGCAAACTCGTAGATTCATACCTCAACAAAATCTTTGCTACAATAATTATCAATTTTCAAGTTGAGTTTCACTTACTACTGTGTCATTCATTTGAGATTCTCTGAACTGGCCCATTCATGAATTATTGGTCCATGTTGTTAGACACTTCTGTGATGGATGCTAAGAAAACATCTGCGTGTTGTTCAGAATGCTCATCTAAAGGTGTGCTATGAGTGGTACAGGATGTAACCTAAAGAAAGTTTCAACAGTCAATGAAAACTGTTCTCATCTATATCTTCCTTTGAAAAGCATTGTAGCATGCAAAAATTATGCATTTTCCACTAAATTTCCTAATGGAACAGAGTATTTTATGTCCCTATTAGTTAATTGTACTAATATGGACATCCATCCATTCCTTTGCAGTGTTCTTTTTTCTTCTTCTTCTTCTTCTTCTTCTTCTTTTTTCTTCTTCTTCTTTTTTCTTCTTCTTTTTTTCTTCTTTTCCTTTTTTCTTCTTTTTTCTTTTGCCTCTTCTTTTTTTCCCTTCGATGCTTTCTCACTAAAATGTAGTGTGGATTACTACCATTATGACAATGATGTATTTGTAAGAACCACTCTGTAGAAGCACAAGGTTGTTATCACTTATTTGTATGTAACCGTTCCTTTTTCTCTAAAGGGAAAGCCAATTTAAAAACTCTGGTTCCAAACAAATAGTCTTAATCTGTAAGACCACCCCTAAAAATTCAAATGAGATATTTACGGAAAAAACCTTATCATTTATTCACATAATTACAGAAATTTATATTATTCATATTTTTATTTTAACCGTGAAATTTACATAAACTTTTACTTGGAAAGTTAATATTCTTTAATCGTGATTGTATACAACAAACATATTTCTTAAATTTTTTTACAAACTCTATCATCTTCAGAAAGAATATATTTCACAATTGAAAATTATTCTTCATGTGTCAGTAAATTTCAGAATGATAACTACAGATTTGTTTTATTCTCATTGCTATCCGTACGAAGATTTGTGACCAGTGTATTCTTTTGAAAACAGGCAATTTTTTTCAATTTTCAAACTTGTATTTCTACATTGAGTTGAGATGCATCATATCCATGAAAGGGGTAGGAGACCACATTCTAGTGTATTATTTAATCGCTTGTAAACAGAGAAAGCCCGTTGTCATCAATGAAAGAAATCCAAGAAGTTTGAGTGATATTTCTCCAAGTACTTCTAAAACCGGAGCCAGAACGTAATGCTTTCTCCCTGATATTGTGCCTTTTCTTGAACAGAGAGACAAAAGATGACAGGGCCCGGGCTTGCAGATAAGTTTCCAGGTTGATTGCAACAAATAGTGTTGGGAAGAAGAAGGAAGGATGGAGGAAAGGAAAATAGTGATATAGGAAGGTGCAGGAAAAAAGTTGGAACTTCCGGATAATTTGGAATTCAAAGATATCAACAAAAATGCAACCTGAGCCGGTTTTGTAAGTGTCCTTTGCACTAGCCGAGGCCAAAGTTTAAAATTTGGAGCAATTTTTGAGAAAATGTTGAAAATATATTTGAGGCTTCATTTAAAGTACCTCTAAAAATCAAATTCAAACTTGCAGAGCCTTGAGTTTGTTCAGATTGATGGATAGAGAGCCTGATGAATGAACCCACACATTGCCGTTAATTGATGTTTCGGTAGCAAGGACCCTATAAACATGGATTCTGACTATCCAACATATTCTATGTATGAATGTATGTACTTGGCATGATAGCCCGTGAACAGGATCAGACCGACCGGTGACCTCCCTGCCTCGCAGCCATAGGTTAAGGTGTAGTTGTGGTTACCATGTAGACATCCCCATGCTGTATTCCACTAGTCTCAACCTGAAAAGAGAATTTTCTCATTGTCACACAGCAACATATCCTGGGATATTGCAAGGAAATCTTGCCTCAACCAGTAATCAAACCCGGGGCCATATAGTGGAAAGCGAGTACGCTGACCAAGAGTTAGCTGCAAGGCCTAACCAACAATTTGGAGGGTGTAATTTACTACATATGGGAACAAGATTTATCCCCTTTTTTAAATACCAGACCCGACAGTACATTTTCAGTCAAAAAATGCTGATATCCATGCCGCTTTGCAATACTTCCTCCTTACTACACAAGTATGTAGTAAGACTAGAACATATAAAAAATATCTAAATAAAATGAAGTACTTGAAATAGGAAAGGGAGAAGAAAAAAAGAGGCCTCCTTAACATTTTCTGTTACTCTGCACAATTAAGCGATTCATACTGTTAAAATTGTAACATTAAAGAGACATTATGCCAAACTTCCAGGTTCTGATCATAAATATCACTAACAGATATCAGTGTGTGTGGGAGTCTGCACATTATAATGTAAAAATGAAACCGCACTTCTTATTTCTTGGTATTGATGTCCTATGTTTTCCAGTTTTGAAAAACAACGTTTACATTAAATTTTAAAAACCTTGTTTTTCTCATTCTATTTTTGTCATGCTCTTCCTCCTGGTAGTGTCTGCCTTTGCAACTTGTGGACACTTTCTTCCCAATTTCATACTTGAATGTGACTTGTTTGTCAACTTCACACACTAATACAAGTTACTTATTGTCATGTGTAGCAAGTGTTGCTTGCCTGAAATTGCTAAGTTTGCACAGAAGAAAAGTCATTGCTGTTTAAAATTTTGGTACAGATTTTTAATTAATATCCAACACATCTTTTTTATCAAAAGCATGAAATAGTTTCAGAACTAGTTTTGAAACAAAGCCTTAAAACTATGCCGAATAACTTTCAGATCTGGTTCCAGTGTTAGGAAGTGTTAAAACGAAGATCAAAATATGAAAGAAAATTGAATTTCTTAAATTTTTTTTCTTATTAAGGTAGCCCTGTTTTCATTTTTATTTTTTAATCCCTTCTGTTTCTGGTTTAATTTCTTTGCACAGCAGACGGGTGTATTTTCACTAGTGAAGGAGTACAGAGGTTTGCTGCGATTGTGTCAATGGTGGGAGGGTTGATGCTTCAAAATTTGAAAAAGATTTCTTATTATTATGTTTTAAGAAAAGCATTATGATGATACTAGTAATTATGTCATTTACTGTGTTTACTTTAGGACATTACATGTTCTTAGTTGATTGCATTTGTAAGAATAAAATGATAATAAGTTTAGAATTCAATGATAATATTTATTTCTTCTTATGTTAGATAGGGCTTGCTGTACTCCAATTAAAATGAGAAGTGTAAGAAATATTAATTTCAAATAATGATGGCATTTACCTTGAAGATCTCCATTCATCGTAATATTTGAATTAGGGTGGTGGAAAAGAGGTAATAGAATCCCTCTACCTTCATTCACTAAGATAGTGAGCCCTAACCTTATTTTAATAGGAGTATAGTTGTAGGAATGGTATTTTATAGGACAAATTAATTACCCTGAAATGGTTTAAAGATGAAAAGGAATGAAAAAAGCTAGATTTTGGAAGATATCACTTGTATAAATGAACATGTCATATAGCTACCAATGATGGATAATACTGATGACAACGATTTTAACATTAGGTTACAAACATTTTGCATTTTATTCTTTTGTATAATTTATACATTTTTATGTCTGTACTGCCTTTTTTTTGAAGTGCCTCTAAATGGACTGATACATGTGATTGGAAACGAAGTCCCCTTGCAGGATGTATTCTTCTCGACGGACACAGACGGCACATGTTGTCAGTTGTGGATGAAGGTTGACCACTGGTCTTCAGTGGTAAGATCGTTTATCTGTGATTTCTCCAAACAACTCATTGTTCGTCTTTTTGAGCTCAGGCTACAATATACAGAAATAAAGACAGTCTGTCTACTCAGTGCGTCTTAGAGCACAGAAAATGTCCAAAAGAAATTGTGTCACTGTAAGCTTTGCATGTGTGTTTGCAGAGGTAATATATTTGTTAATTGAGCCTGTGGTGTGGGTGCAAATATACCAAAAAAATTGGTCTCTTTCTCCTTTAACATGGAATGCTATCTCTACCAAGTATTGCTGCATGCTTTAACAGCTAAATTTTGTAAAATATTTCTCCAGCAGGCAGAAGAATCTACATATTATCTGTGTTGTTCACCTGTTGTTTTATTTCCCATTTTATTAGTGAAGAATTGTGTTTAAAACAATTTCAAGATTATTTGATGGGGATCTCTTCAGAAAAAACATTGGAACTAAACAATGAACTCATCTTTCAGTATAGAATTTATAGTGAATCTTAGTTTTCCCTGACTTTGTCCTCTGTTTCATGAGGAATAATCTTGTTTGGGTCCTGACCACAAACAGTTTGCGGTGCTCACCAAATGTGATGTTCTTATAGAATCTGCTTTGATTGAAAATCAATGGAATAACAATGAACAATATAAATTGAATCAGTGCAAATCAAATTTTTTATGTGACCAGTATTTGATCTCCTCGGATACCATTTTCAGTTTTCTAATATTAATTATGGTCTAAAGTTGGTTCTATGAAATAAAGAAACCCTTTTTTAATTTAATTTTTGGAGTAAACCGTTGCACATTTTTGAAAAGTGTCCGTGTGTATGAAACTACAGCAGTGAGAGATAATTAATTGCTCATTAGTATGTTAGTAAAGGATATTGCTGTTGTTGGTTATGGGTAACTTTGATTAATAACAGCACTTTCCAAACTTCGAAAATTTTCGGATGAAATTCATTCTGACACGTCTCAAGAATAATCTGTGTGATTGTAGTTTGAATTATTACTGAAATGTGAATAGTTTCAGAAGACCCTCTAAAGTTCTGGAAAGCCTTTCTAATTCTTTCATCAAACCAAGTCATATTAAAAAGTAACTAATTGGGTATTTTAAAATTATACGTTGTTGAACTTAATAATATTAATTTAAAAAAAAATTGACATACATACCTCCCAAAATAAACAAATTTGTTACATCTTTTATTTGTGAATTTAATTTTCTTAACAACATTCTACAATTTTGTTTTTTTAATTATTTCATGTGATCATGTCTGTAGGTGTGTTTCTCAAATGTTCCAGCCCACTGCAGTTGTTAGGATTAGTAGTATTGCCTTTATTGTTTCACATTTGTTGACCTTTATGTGTAAGATATTTGATCGTTAAAGTTCTTCTTTTGGTTGTGCTTTACATTTTCACATGAGTTTCATGATTTTCATTTCTGACTACTATTGTTGTAGTTTGTGACATTTTGTGCTTTTTCTACAGATAAAAATTAAGTTCATTTACGTACTTTTGGTAAAGATAGGTTAATAAAAGTGTCATTTATTCATTCAGGAAGACACATTGGACACATGATGTGCACTGGTAGTTTTGTGAAATTTCTACATTCTCAAATTTCTACACTTTGTTTAGAAAGTTAGTAAATGATTACATCAAGTCACAATTCTCTTTCTTTGGTTTCCCCCCCCCCTTTCTTTTAGATGATAGAGAGGAGATTATGAGCAAATATTTTGCACTTCTGAAGTTTCATTGTAAAATTCAAATTAATGCTCAAGGATTTAACTTTTTGGAATTTAAGTAGTTTCACAAAATTAAATAAGATGTGTCAAGTTATTTTGTCAGTGTTATCTTCCCTACCATTTGAAGAAGTAAATGTTTTGCATGTCAAAAAAAAGTGAAGAGCTTGGTCTCATCAGCCAAGTTAACCAACATTTCATTGATGTATTCTAATGCCTTGTGTATAATAATTGTTCATTTGTGTGCATGTATGTTTGGTGTTGTAAAATTGTGGTCAACATTCAGCTGAATCAGCAGTTCCTGTATGTAATAATTTCTAAATGATTTTAATTGTCAATATGAATAACATTTCAAATTTGTAGTTTGTAAATTTAAAATGTTATGTTTAGGAAGAGGAAGCTCTGTTAAATGAGATGGAAGTAACTGGACAAGCTTTTGAAGATATGCAAGAACAGAATTCAAGACTAATACAACAGTTACGGGAAAAGGACGATGCCAATTTCAAGCTTATGACTGAAAGAATTAAATCAAACCAATTGCATAAATTGGCCCGTGAAGAGAAGGAAGTTTTGAAAGAGCAAGTAAGTTTTGGTCGTTTTCAAAGAACTAGCAAGTGTTTTACAGACAGATGTTTTGAAAATCATAAATGGTGAAATGTTATTGACATGCGTAATAACAACTAGCCTTAGATTATAATGATTTTTTTTCCAAAATGCTTCAGTTTACTGGCATATTCTACGATTTTGTGCTGTAATCCAAGTAATTTGATGCAAGTTTGGCGATTTGGTGATTAGAAGGATTAGAATCATTAGATTCGAGGTCATTGAGGATTGTAAATGTACAGAAAAAAGTATATTACATAAAAATATTGTGAAAATAAAAATTCCCTTAAAAATTCCAGCATCTGGGCGTGCAGTAGGCATGAAGGGAAACCTAAGTTGGCCTTTAACCTCTTAATCAGGTGTGACGAAATTAGTCATGGGTCATTCCATGTCAAATTGGCCAAAATTTCCCAACCATCTTCCGATTCAACTGAAACTTTTTAAATTGTTTTAGAATGATGAAACAACTCTGAATATTGAGTTTTTGGCATTAAATTTTACTTCCTTTTGAAAATTTTGAAATTTGATATTTTGTATGAGTTTCAGAGGGTATAATCTAAAAAACTACTAAAATATCTTCAAATTTGATTTTACTTTGCAACTTGCTTTATATTTCTAATGAGTACATTCCACTCTAAAGGTTTGATATGATAAACCTAATGTTAATGGCATTAATAAGGCTAAATTAAGGCCAAAGTAAATAATTATGTGTGGTTTTTTTAAATTAATTTTATTATTATTATTATTATTATTATTATTATATTTTTTTTGACATTGAAGTTAATAGTCGTTAAAGAAGCTTTATGGTAAATTTGAATTTAGTTTTTACTCGATGGTAAATTTCAAACCTGAGAAAAAAAGAGGAAGGAAAGATTGCATGGGGTCCATGGACCGATTGTTAAGGTATTGGGTTAAAGTAGGGTGAACGGTACACCCTTAGAGAAGCGATGCGAAATTAATAAAACTTACTGATAGGCGATTTTCATGGCTCATAAACTTTTTAGTCGCACTCATACACTTTGTCTCCACCAAATTACTTTCAAGGGCAAATTTTCTCGCTTTCGCTTGCCCGGATCCAAATTACGGCAAGGCTCGGGCCTTCGGCCCACGCATTCACTATAAACATCCTTGAGTCTACCCACCGCATAATTACCAATACACTTTTATAAGAAATCACATAAGTTAGAACTTTATAAGAATGCTTCTAGTATTTAAACTACGCAGTTGCAAACACACGAAGATGCATGAAATGCCGATTTGAACAACTTTCTTAAGTGGTACCATACACTAGACTTCAGCCAGGTATTGCTCCGGCATTCTCCTCGTGTTGATCGGGGAAACTATGGAAAACCAATGATCAGAGCAGCCGGCCACTACAATTCTCCAGACACCGACTGAATTCGACCTTGCTGACATTTATTTAGTGATTAATTATCATATGTTTTAAAAATATCAGCACAACATGTTAACTCTGAGGAAATGTGTTCAGAAGACTGAATGGAAAAATGTTGCTTGTTAAAACACTTTTGCTGTTTTATGTACGTGTATGTTATTGCGGAGCATTTTAATTAATTCAAAAATAAATGTGCTTTGGTAACACTCCGTGTTGAATTTGACGTTTTGATTATGAATGGGAAAGGCAAAAATGTATCTACGGTGGAATTTTTGTATACTTTGTCCTGAATTATTTGTTGTTAAATTTTACACAGACAATCGGACATTTACAAGTTTATGCCTTTGCTAGAGTTCATTCCGTGCACGCCTTTGTGGCATAGTAGCATGAATGTTTGCATTGTTAAATCTGTGGATTTGGGATTGTGTCTTAGAGCAGAAAAATATTTGCTGGTTTATGTACTAGTCGCGCGACTTTTCTTGACGTCTGAGCTCCCTAGTGCTCAACCCAGCACGACTCGGCACGGCCTGATCAAAATCTTGGTCTCACACGGAACGGCACGTCAAGATTATCAGGGCTGCCTACCGCTGCTTTCGAATTGAAGCGATGATTCAAATTACTCATAAGATGAAAATTAAGGTAGTACGTACATTAATATTATACCTCATTAATAAGCAATACTATCATTATCTATTTATTTTCACTTGTGGTTGGTATTAATTATTTTATTATTTGTCCTGTTTTATCGTCTACAATATCCTGTTGTATTAAGAGCGATAGAGGCACGAATAGTACTAATAATGTTACAGTTGGCAACACCTGTTTGATGTGACGTAGACAGTAATGTTCTCTCCCCGCACCCCGCACTGGGAGACATCAAGAAAAGTCGCGTGACCAGTAGTGGAGCAGTTAGGGAGAATGCGAGAAAGTATGTGCTTTGGAAGCACAACTAGCTTTTATTTTGGCCAATGACATTAGATCATTGTTACACCTCCTGCCTTATAAAATGAATTTTTTTAACAGTGGTAAGCACATTTGTGAGGCCACGAGCCCCGTTAAAGAGGACATTTGCGAGTTAATTAAAAAGATTCATTTTGTAAGGCAGGAGGTATAACAATGACCTAATGTTTCAGCCACAATAGAAAAATCAAATTATATTTTGAATGTGTGATGACGTTACTAATTTCTTCAGCCAGAACTACAGAAAGACCTCCCAGCATAGAAACGCCAAGCAACGGAAATATTGTAGACTACAAATTCCTTATCATATATTATTAACTGAGCAAAACTTTGATTCAGGACAAAAAATAGGTTTTATTAGCTGTGAAATTTGTATGAAATGGGTGAACTAGTAATGTTTGGGTCATTATGGTAATTGATTTAATTGTTAACCTATTTTTTGTAATAATGCTTGCTTTTGATTTTGTTGAGAAATGTGTTGAGCAGTTTACTCACTTCTAAAGGATTAGTGATTATTTGTTGTGATGGTTAGCTTGTTGTTGAGGTTCGTGTTTGTTGTATTATTACTGTTCACTACTTTTCAGCTTGTTGGGGTTTGTGTTTGTTGTTTAGTTATTGTTCACTATTTTCCACATGTTTTTGTTAATGTGGTTTGTGTATTTAATTTAATATGTAAGGCTCCCCTCTTCGTGAGCAGTAGTTTTTGGTAATGTTTATTGTCTCTTTGTAGTTCGCATGGAATATTTCTTGGCTAGTTTCTTTGTAGAATTTATACTCTTTTTCTCTCTCTCTCTCTCTCTCTCCCTCTCTCTCTCCTTTCTCCCTTGTTCTCCTCTCTCCCCTCGCTCTCCTCTCCCCCCTCGCTCTCCTCTCTCCCCTCGCTCTCCTCTCCCCCCTCGCTCTCCTCTCTCCCCTCGCCCCTCGCTCTCCTCTCTCCCCTCGCTCTCCTCTCTCCCCTCGCTCTCCTCACTCCCCTCCCTCCCCTCCCTCTCCCCCTCCCCTCCCTCTCCTCTCTCCCTCACTCCCCTCCCACTCCTCCCTCCCCTCCCTCTCCTCTCTCCCTTGCTCCCCTCTCTCCCTCGCCCTCCTCCCTCCCTCCTCCCTCTATCTTCCCTCCCTCCCTCCCTCCCTCCCTCCTCCCTCCTCCCTCCCTCCTCCCTCTCTCCTCCCTCCTCCCTCTCTCTCCTCCTTGGCACATTGGCATATTCAAGTATAGGTCTGATGTATGTTGTATAGATCAGTTCTACCACATATGGACACAAAGTAGAGAATGCCTTTCTCATTGAGTGTAGCAGCTTGTTGCAGCTTGCATTTGGTAACGGCTGCAATTTGGTTATTCCATTTCAGATTTTGAATGATAAGAACGCAGAGGTCATTTTGGTTTGTCATAGAATTGGTCATGTGATTTCCAATTGTGTAGTTAAGATTTGAGTTATTCCTTTTTAGGTGGAGGACCGGATCCTTATTGGTGTTTAAGGGTAGCAACCTAGATTCTGAACATCTCATCAGTTGGTTAAGGTCATTTTGCAGCATCTAATGGTTCTTTAGTGTATTTGAGAAGAGTTTGGTGTCATCCGCATAGCAATTTCAACTTGAAGACAGATCATCACCAAGGTCGCAAGTACAGTAAAACCCCGCTATAAGAGACCCCGTTATAAGAGAATCCCGCTTACAGGAGACAAAATTCACGGTCCCGAGGTCAGTTGTATATAAACAATGCATTTATTTCCCGCTTTTAAGAGACCCCGTTATAAGAGATTCCCGCGTATAGTGGACAAGATTTTATTCCCCGCCATGCGTTTCTTCTCGCTTGTAAGAGACAAAGCGTGGGATTTTCCTCCACGTGAATCAGGAATTTCCTCAGCATGGTAAGGGCTTAAAATAGGCTGGAGCAGGGGTTCGCAACACCAGTGCCCGCGGGGGGGGGGAGGTGTGCGAAGTTCTCGTGAAGAAAGCTCATTCAGTTCAGTTCAGCTTCGTGTCTTGGCAACAAGGAAGACGCCTCTAAGACAGAGCACCAAAGCCTTATTTTGTCTATGGCCTATAGTGCGACTTTTGTAACCGCACCTCTAGGAGATATCATCTGTTTACGGTTTCATCCAATCGGAAGCTTCTGTGTCGCTAGTGACGTCACGATGGTGAATTTCAAGCTCCCGATTGGATGAAACAGTCAGCAGCTGATACCTGCCAGAAGCAGAGTTGAATAAATCACAGTATTTTGCTTTTAGTGTTTTGACCTGTGTTTCTAATTGTTACTTTCTCGTATACGTACATGTATACGTAACACAGAGAAAGTAATATAATGCTGCATAAAATCGACTACGAGATTTTAACAGAATGCATGTTTTGGGGTCCCCTGATATCGAAAAAGGTTCGTTTTTTTTATGTCAAAACGTCCCTTCGTGAATGGCTTTAATAGCGCCAAAACTATTCGTACATGTTTTTCCAAAATGAATATTCCGCGATCGATTTGGTTCCGCTCGAAACTCTGTGATTTTGAAAAACATTCTAAATTTTTGTGGGTATTGTACGTGAAGCCCGTGGGACATTTTCAAAATTTCCCCAAATATGTCCCCAAATTTTTTCTTTAAATTTCTTGTAAGAATAGAGGGAAATTCACTTACAGAGGTGGCATTGTTAGGATTTTCACTGTTAACTAAATTTTCGAAAATTGGAAAAGTTTGAAGTTTTTGCGGTGTTTTCCTACAGCTACAAAATTGAAGATAGAAAATTGTTTTTATAATAATTTTTTTTCTCTATAATTAGGTCTTTCATTAACATTATGTACTAAAAAAAAGGTTTTCATGTAACATTGGGTGAAATAATAAACATTTACAAAACAAGATTTTCTCAAAAACAGCTCCAAATTTTTTCTTTAAACTTTTGGTAGTTATAGTTATGAAGGTACTTTATAAGACTCTTAACATCATTTTGCTCTATTCTTTTGTTTTTTCAAAAATTACACAAATGTAATTTTTTTATGACTCTCGTGTCAATATTTACATTAGAGGCGATTTCTTCACATAATCCATTTATGAGCACATGTGCTTTAAAGGTCATAAAGTTTACTCAATAGATCTGATTAAATGGGCTCTGGAATCAACTAATTTATGTTTCCTCATGTTTAAAATAAGTGTACAACTCATACTAATCCGCTAAAAATATGGTAACTTCTCATTAAACCCGTCAAAAACGCATTTCCCATTTATAAGAGTTCCCGCTTATAAGAGACAAAATTCCATTCCCCCAGGTGTCTCTTATAAAGGGGTTTTACTGTATATAGGATGAATGATATTGGGCACAGAGCTGAACCGGGGGGGACCACTTGTAACGGCATGGGGTATCAGTAGTGGGTTTCCAATCGCTACCTGGAATGTTGTGTCTGACAAATATTCCTCAATGCACCTCAATAGTTTGCCTCATGTACCCAGAGATGAGAGTTTGTAGATGAGACATTTACGTGGTACTTTATCGAAAGCTTTAGCATAATCTAGAAAAATAACAACTGGCTGTTTCTGAACCAAATCTTTGGTCCATACATCTAGCGACTGGTGAAAATTGGTGGATGTTGAACTTCCAGGGACAAAACCGTGTCATTGTTTAGGAATAATATCATTTTTAAACTTTTAAATCGTAACATCTCTTAAACTATAATATTTAATAAGATCTAGAAGCTTGGCATTTTTCTTTTGTGTTAATGTTAAAGTCCCCAACTAAAATAAGTTTTGGTTCAGTGTTCCTGAACAGATGATTTAAGAATTTTTCTAAACATCAAGGTAACCTTTGATGCCTGAGTTTAATAATAATAATAATAATAATAATAATAATAATAATAAGATGGTGTGCACAAATGTGCATTTGTTTATTTAAACTCAGTTGTGTTAAGGACATTGAGTTATTCTGGTAGTCAGTAGCATGATAGCGGCCACTGTAGGTTTTGCACAGTTCACACAAACAGTCTTCGTTTTGGCTTGTGGTGGAAACTGAAAAGCAAAGTGTCATGGAGTTTCTACAAACATTGTTTGTTTCCATTCTTTTGTTACCATGGCATCTGTTGTAAAGAATTCAGGCCATATGGCGCTCTTTTTATCCCATAAGATTTCAACAGTATGCTCATGTTCCGCTGTATAATACTGTAAAATACATAGTTACATTTGTATTCTGATATCTCCTATAAAGTGCATCTCCTTCATTAGTTTAGGTTAGTCTCAGTGGAGTGGTTTTTCCAACTCCCAGTACTTTTTTCATGAATCTGGCTTTGATTTTTTCCAGTATTACTAGTTTGGACATCTTTAGTTTTTTTTTCCATATCAAATTGAGTCTGTATGTCACAATAGGGGTTATGACGGTCTTGCGTAGTGTCATTGCTGTTTCAGTTGGCAATAGTTGCAGGTTCTTGATTTTGTATGTTGCCTTTATCGCAGCAGTTGCTCTTAACTAATTACCAATCTATTTTTATTCTAAAAGGAAATACAATTTGATGTGAATAAAGGCAATGTGTGATAATTTGTTCTGTGGGATTAGAAATATATTGAATTATTCTCACAATTTGTTAGCTTTCCAGATGCTCACACAAGATTAATTCCTCATACAAAGTATTATTGTTGTAATTTTGTACTTGTTATAGTCTGTAGTAATAAATAAATAATAACTAAAAATTCTTTTCAACAGGTAGCCACCTTGACAACACAGGTAGAGGCAACAAACATTGTTGTGCGTAAGTTGGAAGATAAGGAACGGATCTTACAGAATTCCTTAGCGACAGTTGAAAAGGAGCTGGCACTTCGCCAGCAAGCAATGGAAATGCACAAACGCAAAGCTATTGAGAGCGCACAATCTGCTGCAGATCTGAAATTGCACTTGGGTGAGCATAAATCTATTGAGTTTCAGACTTCAAGACAGAAAATTATAAATTTGTAGAGATGTAAATAATGTAAGAATAATTGGGTGGTGATCTACCTTTAAAATTGAATACAGCATTGATTTAGCTAGAAAAATAATTCTTACAAAAATTTGATGTAGGCTTGAAGTGTGTGTATGAAGGGGCATTTCCCACACTTCTTCTTTGACCTTTTAAAATTAAACTACCCTGCAGTCTGCCTTGATAAATACTAGCAGACCTATGAAATATTCGTAGAACAGCAGCCATGCAGTGTTGTCATACTCTGAAAAATTCAGTTTTTCTGCATGTCTTTCATGTTGTATTTTAATTGGGATAAATGTAATTGGGATGATCTGAACAAAGACAAAAATAAAAAAATAAAAATTATTTAATATTGATATAAGAATCACAAAAGCAAAATTGCTGAATATTGCTTGTAATTTGTAACAGATTAACAGTGTAATAAGAACAATGCATCAAAGAGATTAAGTTTTTTAAATATCAATATCAAAACTTCATTTGAACACTCACCATTCATGTGTGTGTGTCAGCAATCAATCAACCTCCAAGACTGGCGTAGTGCCATCACCCACCAAAGCCTGTTGGAACATCATGTTTTCTTATCATTTGGGTGTAAACAGGCGGAAAATATGGACATAAAAAGGTGTTTAAAAAATTCTTAGAAAGGTTGATTGTACCCTCATTTTATTGAACTTTTAACCAGGGAAGGAATTAGTTTGATGAAAAGTGGAAGGAATTAATTTTTTTTAAATAAAAAATATGATTTTTTTATTTAAATAGAATTTTTAAAGTTTAAATGTCAAATTTTTTATTAAATTCTTTTCGGATGTATAAAATATTAAATTAGCTATTGTTTAATAGTTTTTGTAGCTGATAATTATTATTAAAAATATATCAATAATTATTAAAATAAATAGTATATTATAAAATAATAGTTTTTAATAATAATATTTTAAAAAACTATTAAAATTAATATTTAATTTCTTGTTTTACTTTATAAGAAGAGAAAATATTGTAATTATGCACCAAAAAACTGATTTTTCAGCAGAAAAACTCTTTATTGCTGAGCCCCGGTTACAAAAAAATGGATAAATCTCGTTCCTGTGTTTAGTAAATTATTTAAATAAATTGAATGAATGAGAAAATATAAAGTAAAATTGATTATTTAAATTTCTATAGTGATAAAACTGTGTAGTATTCAGATAAATTGAATTAAAATAAATGAACTGATGTAAACTTGCCGATCATTGTCCCAAAACAATTCATCACACATTCACATAACACAAACAATTGTGTACTTAAAATCTTTCACATTGTAGAAGTTATTTCTAACTGTCCAGCTGAAAGTTTTTGGAACAACAATTGGTGAGTTTATGTCGGTTTATTTGTTTTAATTCAATTTATCTTCACTAGAAAATCTCTAAATATCCAATTTTATTCCAAGTTTTTATTTATTAATAATTAATGTAATTTTACCTCAGGAAGCCACAAGGAGCTCAGAAATGTTAAATGGAAGGATGTAAATATTTTATTATATTGACATTGACTTTCCAATTTAAGAATTCTCTGTCTGAAATTGTTGAGGTGCATCAAATAATTAAACAATAGTTATAGTGTGATTTTTCTAACCATGCCTCTGGCAGGTTTAATCATGCAATTTTTCTTGAACGATGACCTTGCTTCTCCCTCGGTGGCACAATAAACAGTTGAAGGCAAAAGCTCACAGCAAGCACTGATGACAACATTCCAAACACATCTTCAGTGGCGCAAAATAGAAACTATATTCCGTTGAAGATCTGCTTCTCCAAAAAAACTAAAGAAATGACCGAAGCAGGTGAAGATCCATCACAGGAGTTACCTTGAACTCCGGAGAAAGTTAGAACGCAAATAATTGAAAATGTTGTGAAGGCATGACTGATTCTCCAGAGATTGACATTGCTTCATAACATCTAGTGGCCGATTTCATAACTAAAACCCCCACTGTACCCATATGGATGAAATCGTCAACAGCTGATACCTGCCAGAGGCACAGTCAGAAAAATCGCACAATACACACTGATAAAAATGGCATAGGTCTGCTTTCATTGTTAACTCTGAATTTTCGAGAATTAGAAAAGTTTTTCACTGTTTTCCTACAGCTGCAATATAGATGATGCTTTTTTTCTCATATAAAATTTGTTCTCCACTATTAGTTCTTAATTAATGTTCTGTACATTTCAGTTCAAAACTTTTCTGTGAAAATGAGTTCAAAATTGTGCATATTCAGGAATCCACTAATGCTCTAAATATTTTCTTTAAATTGTATATACAGCTAGTGCTAAATGCAAGATATCAATGCCACTTTGGTGTATTTGTTTTTTTCAAAACTGTAATTTTTGAAGTATCTCTTATGTCAATTTACAATTAAAGAGATTTCTTATACAATGTGCTTCAAATAATTTCTTATGAAGTTTCTTGAAAACTTGAAAGTTTGGGGTGAAAATGAGCTTCAAATTGCACATTTTCATATATGCTCAAAGGACATTAAGAACAGCTCCAAATTTTTCAATGAAAATGTACATAAAGACCATGTTTTAACCCCTCTATAATATTCTGAGAGTCATATTTTAGTTTTAGTATTCGAAATCTGGGGCAAAATTGAGAAAATATGAAAAACTGTCTTATAGGCACCAATAGGTAGCAGCTGAGAAGAGGGTGAGGCAAAACTGAAAAGATAGTACAAACTATAAAGAGATAAGTAAACTAACTAGTATGAGAACGTCTGTCATACTGTTGCACCACTAATTAATTTTTTAATTTGTTGTCAGTAATATTAGGAAAACATTTGTGGAAACTTTGATTAATAATAGATAGAGTTTTGTTGATTTAAATCTGCAATTTAAGGAGAAATACTTTATTAAAATACAATTTAGAAAATGATTGGCGAGGGAGGAAGGGAGAGAACAGTAACTGAATTGTGACAGCTCCTCATCTTTCTGCACTCATGTGCAGCTATGGCTGCAGAGTGTACTAATGTCCCCACTGGCCATGGCTGTAATGATTGATTGTGACACAGGTAGTGTATAAGTCATCACTGATTCCAAAGAGTCCTTTGGGTGTGTTTTTAATATGTCCAGGTAAGGCAAGAGAAAAATTTCTGTTTGAAGGAAAGCATTCTGGGCTTTCCCTGGAGGAAGAGTATTTGTAAGAAGGGGTATTTTTCCTCTGGTATTTTTTCAGGCCCAGCTGAGAACATTTGTCGCTCTTGCCAAGTTTTGCAGTTTCTTAAACAGGACTCTGCAATAGCTTACCATGTTCAGGACATTTAATGTCAAAAGGCTACCCATCTTTCAGTTATTGGTAAACAGAGGAGAATTTTAGTTGACATGGAAATAAAAAAAGAAAGAAAGAAAGAAAAGTGGTCATTTTATAACACAAAATAAATCATTGTTTCAGAAAAATATCATGCTCAGATGAAAGAAGCTCAACAGGTTGTAGCAGAGAAGACAAGTGCCTTGGAAGCTGAAGCATACAAAACTAAACGCCTACAGGTAATTTTTGACGTGTGCAAATAGACACTCTTCATGCAAAGGATGTGATGTGTACAAACAAATCCGATTTTTAATTAAAATAGAATTACCATCTCGGGTGGCTCAGAGCATCAATGTTGTCTCTGTTGAGACGTCCTAGATTTCAAGTCCTGAAGGTGACAGGATTTTCAAAACTGGCTCATAGCTAGGTTGAATTTAGCCACTGTCTGGAGGAGAATTCTTGGGGCCGGCTGCTCTGATTTGTAGTTTTTCATGGTTTCCCTGATCAACACCAGGGAAATGTTGGAGCAGTAGTACCCTAAGAATCGGACCATGGATCACGCATGATTTTTGCTTCCTCTTCCTCGTCCCATCCTTACCCCTTTACTTACACATACTTTCACTTCCACACATGTCGGGATCTTAGAGCTTGTGCTATCTGGGGCTTTGCCCCGCTGATACCTAGTTTGGGAAATCCCCGCTAGCAGAAGTTTAAATCAGTGCCAGATCTCAGCATCCAGTGTGAGATGTTCTGTTCACCACCACATCCCATGCACTACACCTTTGGGAAGAATGGCCTTAGCCGTTGATGTGCTCAGAATCACAAATCCAATCAATTTTATTAGAATTATTGATCTGATATCTACATAGAAAATGGTAGTGGTGTTGATGTGATACCTGCTTAGAAAGTTGACAGTCTAAAGAAGCAGTGTATTGTAAATGAAAACAAAACAACAGTTTAATACCTGGGGGTGAGATGAAACAATTCAAGATGTTCAAATAAAGCCAGTGGGGAGTACAGTCGTTATATTTCAGGATGAATAAGAGGAAATAAATGAATAAATAAATAAATAAATAAAAATACACACACACGTTATGTATCAACATGTGCAATAACTGTGGAACTTGGATAGTTGACTTTATTAGTTATTTTTCCAAAGTTTGCTTTTCATCAAATCTATTTGTGGGCATTGGGTTGTGAAATGAGCAAATTTGTTTCATCTATTGAGCATCTCTTGATGAGTCATAAATGATTAGAATACATGAAAGAAAATTAATGTATGAGAGACATTTTTCATAAAACGAATGTACTTAGTAGATCGATTAATTTGACTTCTTTTACTGGCTGTGCATTTGGCAAAGTGACTGAGATTGTCAAAGAATTTTACAAAAAAGAAAATTAGGAAATTGATGGGAAGTTTCAGTTATTTTATTTCTTTAATATCTTTATTTTATTTGCCATGAAAGATACTTTAAATGTTATATTTATTATGTGTTTTGTCATTTATTGGATTTCAGGAGGAAATTGCCCAATTAAGGCGCAAGGCAGAGAGAATGAAGAAAATTGAATTGGCTGGTACTTTGGATGAGGTTATGATGGAGGAAATACGTGAATACAAGGAAACCCTAACTTGTCCATCTTGTAAAGTGAAACGGAAAGACGCTGTTCTTACAAAATGTTTCCATGTATTTTGTTGGGATTGTTTGAGGACTCGGTATGAAACTCGACAGCGTAAATGTCCAAAGTGTAACGCTGCGTTTGGTGCAAATGACTACCATAGATTATATCTTTCAACGTAACGAAATATGTCCATACCTAAAATATTTGGAATGTATTTTCTAATTTTTTGTGAAGTTACTATGTATATATTGACCCAATTATGTACTTGATGTGTTAACTGTCCTGATCAGCTTTTATTCTGTACACTTTTTAATATATGTGTAGACCATCCACTATGGTCTATTATCTCAAAAGGCTCTTGATCAGGATCATTCCAATAATTTTGATAGCTGTTTCAGTATGCATTTGCAGTTGTATTTTTATTGTTTTATCTCTTCATTATGTAATGAATTGAAATAGACTGTATATATGTGTTAATTTATCGCATTTTAATGACATGTTTATAGTAGTTATGTACTTACCACACCTTAATATTTAATAAGATGAGAGCCATATAAGAAATTTATCTGTTAATTACAAATAAATACAACTTAAAAATGCATAAGAAAACAGGTGTGGTTATTAAAAATGAAGCAAGTCTTTTTCTTACATAGAAGGTAGAGTATCTTTTTGCTTCAATAAGGCTAATATTGCTGTGTGTAACTGGTAGCTGGTCTTCTTGATATTTCCAGCTTCTGCCTTGCAGTATTGGTCATGGATGTAATGTATGAAAATGACACTGTCTTTTAGTACAATTTTTCAAATTGTGTGCAGGCAGAAGCAATGATCAGATAAGTGAATTGTGCTCTGGTGTGAATGGTTGGATATTACTTCTGTTTTCATATGGAATAAAACTTGTAAAAACTTCTAAACGTAAGAGTATTTTTCTTCCTCCCATAGCACATATCCATTACTTAAATTCCATAGAATGTACAGTTTCCTTCTTTGATCATCATTATCAAGGATTTCAAGTTAAATATATTTGTGGAAATAAAGTGAATAGGAATCTTTGTTGCTAATGGACTCAAAACAATTTTATATCCCCTGACTGAGAAAGATTTTGTGTAGTTGGTTTTAGTAAGATGTACTGATTCATTGCAAGAATTTTATCTGATTACTTTATATTTTTTATTGTAAATAGAAACTGATGATTTTAAAAAAAGCTTGGTTAGTATAAATATTAGTTTATCAAACTGTTTTACCCAAGTTTGTGTTGCAAGTGTGTGATAAGTTGGAATAACGAAAGTACACGTGAGCAAATTCGGTGGGAGCGAAATCAAATTTGTAAAATGATTATGACAAAAACCAGAGAATGAACAGATAAAGTACGTAAGCGTGAGCGACCAATCAGAAAATTGTGTTTATGTAATCGAAAGATGCGTCGGAAGCGAGAAGAAACGCGTTTGGGTTCTAGTTCGCGCAGGACTCTGGGACAAATGAAGGGCGCGAAAAATGAACAAAGGAGGGAGACGATGCTTGGACACGATGGCGATCGGATGTGAGGATGATAATCTCGATGTTGCTAAGTTACATTTGAAATAGCATCTTAAAATTTGAACGCCGGTGATTGCGTTACGAATTAATAATGACTTGAAGGTGAGTAATTATTAGGAAAAGTTCGGAATTAAAATGAAATAGAATTGCGCGAATAGAAGAATGGACATATTGATGTGGATCGCACCTTGGACGACGGTCAAGAATGCAGCCATTCTACGAAAGGAAAGTAATAAACTGGGGACATTTTTCAGTTTCATCTGGTGTAGGGAGATCAAGTTTTGTCTTAAAATTAGAATTAATATTCAAAAAGGTAGATGCCTATGCATGCATTTAGGAAGGGAAGTACAAAATAATTTTGCAAAGTAACTAAGGAATTTCATAATGACGTCTTGTACATATTAGTTTTAAAATTGAGATTTTATATTAAACTGGGGTGTTTGTCACCATGTACATTGTTGCAGAATACAAATAACATGTTATTCTACAGAAGTAAGTTTTATTATTATCCTTATTATTTCTCTGTAATAGCGAGGAGAATTCTCGATCCCATGTAGAAAAAAAATCAATAATTGCATAAGTAAATATTGCACTGTCGAGATCCTCTATAGGCGCCTATCTAACCCGCTCAATAAAATTAATCTTGACTACCTGGATACGACCTATGGGCTACGGTCGCGCGAATGTTCAAATGTTAGAATTGACAGAGATACAAAGAGCAGAGACCGTCAGATCGGTAGACCAAATAGCCCGTTAGTGTAAACATTATTAGTGTTTTGATATAATTAGTGGAAGAGAAGGAGGAAAGACAGTCATACAAGCCACGAATTTTTAAGTTAAAAAATGTCTCTCTTCCTTCCGAAGGGAAGTAATGCTAGTTATTTGCTGCAGATTTCCAGCATGTAAAAGAACATGAAGCTTAAATGACAATTGTAAATACTAAAACAACTTCTTGACATGTTAATGCCTTTGTATGCTAAGAAGTGTGATGATTGTCCAATTATGCAGTACAGTATGTGAAAGGAGGTTACCAAACTCATGGTTGAAAGAGAGTTGGTATATCTTTCACAGTAAACTGCTTCTGCTGTAAACAAACTAATTTTTATAAAAATTACAATATTTTTCGAAATATTTGATGTAAAGAAAGTGTCAACTCATCGCATGTAGGAAACGGTGTAAGCAAGGTCTTGTTTCAGAGTTTACTAAGAAATAGCAAGATGGTGTTAACTCAACAGTTGGCACCTTTTTGCACCCGATCATGCAAATTGTGATCGTACATATTGTAATATTTGAAGGGTTTAGTGCAAGAAGGTGCTAACTCAAAAAATGAACAAAGGGGATATTTGATTTGGTAAAACTGGATGGAACTTTTTTTATATTACTGGAAATTACTTCTTTTTTATGACATATTGTGATTTTCATCAAAAGTAGCAAAGCAAATAATAGGAAACTCTTAGAAAAGTAGTTTCGGTGGCAAAACTAAAAATTGAGTTAACATCTTCATGCATTAAGCTTTTCATTTTTTAAATAAGCACTGTTTTCAGATTACTTTCCATCATAAAATATTCCGAGAGTAGAATTAGCACCTTCCTTCAGTGTGTTTCTTTATCTCTCCTTACTGGCTATAGACAATAGGTGTCAACTCTGTGAGTTGACATCTTCTTCCAAAAAAGATGTGAATATTTTGTACTTATATTAGAGGTACGAGCACAGGTGGTATATCAAATAGTTTAGACCAAGGAAAGAAAGAAAAATATAAACAAGAAATCATTACCAATAATATTAAAAAAAGTTCCAGGCAAGTTTACTAAACTTCAAATATCTCCTTTGGGCATTTTCTGAGTTAACACCTTGCACTTAGCCCTTCAATTATGTATGGCAAGATGCCAGCATATAATCTGCCGGTAAATAATATTACCCATAATTTGAAAGTGTAACTTATTAATTATATTTGAATGAATAGCATTCTATTTAACAAGAATTGAAAAGGGGGCAAAAAACACTATTTAAATTAAGGAGGATGGAAAACGTTCTCAAGAAAACTAACACATTCAAGGACTTTGAAAATAATTTGGTCCCAAAGCAAAATTTTTAGATGCTGGTGAAGTAAGTTACAAAATTTGTTTATGAGATGAAGAATGAAGGATTTAAAAGATTCAATTTTAAGTTCTCTCGTATTTGTTTTAAGGGATTCTTATATGATTATTCGCATTTACAGCCAATTTTTTTCCTCACAATTTTTGTTTCTCAGATAAAAATAATAAAGTTGAGAAATGCATTTTCGCAAGTGTTATATTCATAAAGTACTGGACACATAGTTCATTTTTTCACCGAATTCACATCTTTTTCTCGTCATATTCGTTAGATTTCAGTTTTAAACCGTGTTTTTCTGCAGTCATTATCCGTTCCTAACCTACACACGCGCTTTTGGATATTAATTTCAATTTCACAAAACGGACAGCGCGCCACTGTGTCTCATTCATTTATTGACTGCTAGGGCGCGCCTCTCATGGAGTGCTTGTGACGATATCTGGAGGTTGCGGAAGGTACCAACGAAGACTTGAGTGGCCACTAGATGGCGCGTGAAGGCTTGTTGTCTTCGTGTTGAGGCGTCGCGTCGTCGGAAGACGCGCTGAGCGCCAGGACACGTGGCGCCGCCCCGGCCCGCGCTCTTCGAAGCGTACAAACAACAAACGGCTTTCCTCTGCATTTCAGTCAATTTCTTTGTTTTTACTTGTCTTCCTTGCTGCACATAGTTTGCTGGTGATTTTTCGTGCGATCTGCGGTTTCGGTTAATTGCGTTTTTGAAGGCATCTTTACAAGAATATGTATTTTTAATGACGACAAACGCGGCTGCGTTAACGCAGAAAGAGGGAATCCACCAGTCTGCAGCACGCGGGGCAGCGCAGAGGCAGCACACCGCAGGCCGTAGCTTGGAAAAGGTTAATGGCCAGCCCGCTCGACTTGCCACTATTTCGCGTTTGGGGGGGGGGGGGGTCATGCAATCCCGTCTCTTCCTGTTCGCCTATATTACTGTGTCGCACCAAGGCGCCATTAACGATCGTTTCACTATAATACCAGTTGTGGAAGCACATGCACAGTTCTTTTTTTCCAGGCACTGTGGGTGGGGGCTTTGTGGGGGGCTGAAGGCAACCTGGGTTCGTGAAGGGTGTTCATCTCCTTGGATACCCTTAACTTCCACTCCCTCGTACAAGGACGAGGGCTGGGGAGCTGTGTAAAGTAGAGAGGTGATTAGTTTTCGTCGGTAGGGAGTTTTAGGACGGCGAGAGGAAGGGTAGGAGAGGAATGGAGAGGGAGTGGTTGGAAGAGATTTATATATATATATATATATATATATATATATATATATATATATATATATATATTCTGACGCTTCTCCCTTATGCGTAGTCGCACATAGGCAGAAATGCAGACGAATGCTCGAAAACGAGCTTTTGAAAATATCAGGGGAGCAGGATCTTACCAGTGACAAGGGCTGACCAAACACACCCACAAATAATTTATCAAAACACATGAATTTAATAAAAATCCAAAAATAAAAAAAAGAGTTATTACAAATTATAATGTTGAAACACTCAAACTACTTGTCCGTCTTTGGCGGATTAGGAACTGAATTTACTTAAATTGCAAAATAACATTTGCCTGAACCTTATTCTGACTTGTGCCTAGTCTGCTATACCATTCAACTAATTTATACAACATTTACTTTAAATCCTTTCTTACAACAATAAATATGACCCTTTTAAAAACATTACAAGATATAATCCCTTATAATTACAAATGTCTTTCTCTTTCTCAGATCTTTGATCATTAAGGCAATTTTACTAGTGTTTTCTGTTCATAGTTGGGCAAGGCACAAATTCTCTCTAGTTATTCGGCTGGCTTACAAACGGCGTTCTGAGCGCGCCGCACGAAATCCGTAACCTACGCCAACCTTGGCCTTCCCTTCCGTTCGGCGGTTAGCTGACCCTGGCAGTCGCAACGTTGCGGCAGCGAAGCGATCTTAGCCCCGTGCGGCGGCGTTCGGAGGCGTGGATTACACGCGGCGGGGAGCCGGCTCTCGTCAGCGCTTCGCATGTAATTCGCCGACCTCTTCGCCTCTTCTTCTCGTTCCGAAATACGCAGCTCGTCCCGTCCAGGTCCGTCTTGTCCCGTCTCGTCCAGATCCGTCCTGTCCTCGTACGTGCGCTTCCGTGCGTAGACAATGCACGTCGCAATTTGTAGGAATGCGAATAAAAAGTTCTTTTGCGTACAGTGCAGCTACGTATAAGCAGTAAAGCGTTTAGTCCTTCTGCTGCACGTATTAGATTGCAGTGATCGCAACCTCACGCCACTCAACTTCACTTCCTAATTCACAGCGGTTTACTATTAATTTCTGCTCGAAACGTTCTAATTATTCAACTTGATAACTTTCGTACCCTATTTCCGACACAGTCTCCCCGGAATGCATTAGAACTATTCCGAAGTATTCTAGCTTACACAGCATCTACTGTGAAAACTCCTAAGTGACTGCAGATGTCGAGAGAGTAGCTGGATGAATAATAACCTAGTGCGAAGTGTCAAGCGACAAGAGAGCTTTTCTTTGGCTGTCGGAGGTATTTACCAGCTCCTCTCCTCAAATGTAGGGGAGAGTTCCTTCGTTTCCTCCTCTAGCGGGCAGCTGCGCGCGTCGCAATCCCTTTCGTGTGGCCGGCCGGAGGTTACTGTTACTTACCGGAACATACTGTTCCCTGGCGTCGCGTACGTTGCGTGGGCGTGCGTGGGACTTTGAATTTCTATCAAATGTCACTATATATATATATATATATATATATATATATATATATATATCTCCGGGACGCCGCTGTTTACAGCGCTGGAGAAGGGGGGGGGCAGGGCCCGGCCGCCGCGCGCTTGGCTCTGTGGAGGTGGTGCCAGTTACTCAAAAGGCACAGGGTCTGTTCGGTCGATGTAATGTATGGGCAGATTTTGGGAAATTTTGAGTAAAAATGTGCATAATTAATAAAAAATTATAAACGATTTTCACAAAAATGGCTGCAATTATTTTCTTTGAACTTCTTGTAGAGATAGTTTCAAATGCACTATAGCACATGACAAAAAAGTTATTTCGCCGGTTTTCTTTCTTTTTTTTTTTTTTTTTTTTTTCAAAAAAAGACACAAAATGAAATTTTATTGATATCTCTTACGTCGTTAATATTTACATCATCCGCAATTTGTATACATTATCGCATTTGTTAGTACAAGTGCTTTAAATGATATCTGATAGAGTCTCTCAAAATCTCAAAAGTTTTCTGTGAAAATGTGCAGTAAATTCCGCATTTTCAGAAATGCTCAAATACTATTTTCTCGAAAACGGCTCCAATTTTTCTTCTTAAACTTCTTCACACGGGTAGATATATTGCAAAATATTGCAAAATGTGCAATAAAGAACATATACTATAGTAGAGCGTATAAAAATACCATAAGTGAAAATCAATACTTAAGCTCAAAAGTTCAAAGTTCTCGTTGGTTGAAACCCGATCGACGCTGTGGAAAATGGCGAAAAAATCCTTCGTACGTCTTCCTTCGGACGAAAAGTAAAGCCGGTTGTCGCATGTTAGTAGATTTACTGCATGCAAAAGATCCTCAAGCCTAAACGAAGCCTCTGAGCTAAATTCAAATCGCCCAAGTAATACCTGCTTTCTCTGGTAGTTGGTGAAAGGAGCGTAGCGGAATTTGCTTGACCAGACGGAAGCGCAGGCCTTATGGCTTGAGTTTCGACGCGTAAAATAAGCCATAAATTCAATTCAATTCAATTCAAAAGGGTACTTGCGTGGAATGGCCGGATCGAGCGCAAGCCACGTTCAAACGCCGCGCCGCGCCGCTGCGCGCCGCGCCGCGTCGCTCGTGCTGCCCGCCGCCGCCGCCAGAGCGCCCTCGCGTGCGGCGCGCGCCCGCCTTCGCCGCCGCCGCCGCCAGAGGCCGCCGGCCGCAGTGGCGCTGCAGCAGTCGCGCGGAGCGGGCGCGCAGCGGGGCAGTGCGCGCGGGAACACGTGCGTCGGTGGCTCTCGGGTCGTGTGGTGCAGCGGCAGCGGCAGCAGCGGCGACGCAGGCGGCGCTGCGGGAGAACTCACGAGGTACGCCAGGCGTTTATTGATCTCCGGGAGGCCTGCACTGCCAGGCTTCTCACGCCGGGTGCAAATAACACAAATTAATGCTTCGAGCATAAACAATTCTGTTTGGATTCCTGTCGATAATGTTATTTATTCAAAGTCCACTGAAAGGAATTGAGTTATTACATGTTTTTATGTGCGATTTCCACGGTATTATGCGATCAACAACAATAAATAACAAAGCGTGTTAAATAGTAAGATGTTCACGTATTTAGTGGAAGCAAAACAGTAAAAGAACCATTTTTATTTATCGTCTGCATTTAACATTAGTCAAGTGCCCTGTTTAAATACATTATTTATCGATAATGAATGTAAAATATTGTAAACAATTTGCTTCGTTAAAGTCTGTTTACTGGCCTCTTTCTAACCTCACGCGAAGGCCCGCACCAAAGCCGTGCACGAAGCGGCGTGAGATGCGAAGAGCGATGCTGCTTCGAACCCTCCCACAACGAACCGTTCAGGAGCAACGCAAGCCGCTGCTCTCACTCGCAAGTTGTTCGTGTAATGTCCGTTTTGTTCGCACGCAGTTAAAGTAATTATTCAACGGGCGGGCAGTGGAATATTGCTAACATTTCAACGTTCTTCCAAGCAGGGAAGAAAGATGCTCGTTGTCAATCCAAATATTCGTTCGCACAAACAGATGACCCTTATGTTATAATTGACACAGCCCTAGCGGAAAGCACTTTTCCGAGACATTGGATAGAAACTAGGAGAATCAACAGCGGAAGCCTTTTGCCGCTCGACGAAGGCGGGAGAGTGAAGTCGCAATCTACCTTTCAGTTTCACACTTAACTTGAGACTGCACCTATAAGTTCGTTTGTTTGTTTGCTAATTTCCTTTTGGATTGAGCAATGCAAAGGTCAGTGTATAAAGCACTCTATATTTGTTATGATTGTTTAAATGTTCTTAAAATTAACTCAAAATAATATTTCTTACTACTGTGCTAGAGGTATCTTTACATGATAACTCTACTTTGGATCTAGATGAGAGTATTCGTTGAGAAAAGTGTGAAATGGGGATTTGTTCTTGATGATGGTTTTGTATTTTGGCAAAGCCTTATAGGGGCTAGACTGAGTATGTTTGGAATGTTTTGGAAGTGGGTGGATAAACAAATAATGTTGATTAACAGTTCTAACTGGAATTCTTCGTTGAATTTGTTGTATTGAAGTTGTCAATTGGAAATGTACCATGGAGCGTACATGATGGTGGGGAGAATCTGATTTTAGCATACTCTGAGTTTTTTGTTATTCAATTTGGTAGCGCTGGTATCACTGAAGATCGCTTTTTATTCTGTTTGTGGAGGGACCTAGTGAATAGATTGCCGTGTCTTGACAATCCATGAATTATCCTTCTTGAGCATATGAATGTAATACTTCAGCAGCAGAACGTACAACAGACGTGCATCGTTTAACATTTTGACAGGTCGTCATTAACTGATATTTGTTTACGAATTTTAAGAAAGAATTGATTCGATCACATATCATTTCGTAGAGTGAACAACTCTGGTCGAGAAAACACTTTTTAGGTTCGGTGTGTGAAATATTTGTACGGAATAGCAGGGATGCCACCATACAATGCAACATCAATTTACTTTATATTTACTTTCAGAAATGCCGATTGAGAATCCTTGGCTGCACCTCATCTCGATATTATACAAACTTTTTTCTACTCCCATTGTATAATGCTGTCATTTGATGGCTGCAATCATTGCCTAATGATATTTATTTCGATACAGTTTTCATTATGATACAGGTTCTTGACCAATCACAGAGAAGTTTTCAAACCAAGAATTGACAATTAATCATAGAGAATCGTTCTAGTAAATGTTTCGTTTGATGGTGTACATTAATATTACATTTGATATTATATTACGCTTGTCAGTTTTAATTTCTTTTATTAGTAGTAATTTTTCGTGGAATATTATTTAAAATAAAGTAGATCGTAATTTCACTTTGATCCTATTAGACTAGCGCAGTACTTGCAGGCGGACTGGCAGCGAGAGCCACCTGCGGCAGTATACTAGGGTAGCGTTAGGGAGCTGTCCTCTAGGTGGCCTTGTGTGAACCCTTAATGTCAACTGCCTCGAAAAGATTCATTGTAAAGTTTAACTTATAAAAGTCGTGGAAAAAGTACCATTTGGAACTTGATCTAATGGGTATTAATACACTTGTGTGAAATTTACGATACTCGCTCGTTCCTCCTCCGTTTCGTAATATCACACGCGTGTATTAATACCAATCATTACATCGTCGTTTCATAGTGTACTATTTATCAACACTTATTTTAATTGACTCCGAAGGAGATAAGACCATATTAATGGGAAAGTTTTACTGTTTCTTTGAAAATAAATAAATCAGTTAATGGTATTTAAAAGTTTTGTTATTTCCAGTAAATATTTTTTTCTCTTTCCCCTGTCGTGTTTATGTAATACGGAAGTGATTTTTCTTGCACTATCTCTGCATTCCACTCATTCCACATGTTCATTCACGGAGGTTACACAACTCAAGTAACAGCGTGGTACATTTCGACCCGTATAAATAACAAACTTTTGATGCATCTTATGTTTCTGGAAAGTCCGAGATAGGCCTCCTTGCTGCTCTGTACCTTTTCGACTTCAAATGAGACCAAACCCTTTTCAAATTGGGTACTAACACATTCAAAATAAGAATAAATACGAGCAGATTGGAATTTAAACACAAACAATTTGAGACGTAACAATTTCAAATCGAGAAAAAGTTGAAGTTGAGCTAGAGTTTGATTTGTTGTTAACAAAACTAGCCTATATTTTCGCCGTGTATGGGTAAGGTAATTGCGTTACAATGATTTACATAAAGAAAAGGGAAGCTGAGATGAAAAAATTCAAATTTGTGCAGTGTATAATGATAATGGAGACTGGAGAGGGCTCGCTAATACACTTAAGCCTGTTTTACACGATCATTTTTCCATCCTTTTTCGCTGGTACAGAAAAGGAGACCAATCAGACTGGATGTAATTTGTACGACTATTTCACTCATGTCTGTCCGCGTCGTAAGTAGCCAATGGTAAGCCTGGATATATTCAAATTAAACCAATCCCAGATGTTTATCGCCATCAGCTTGTTTACCTTTTTTTATCGGTTGTAAAACCTTTGTTTGCCTTTTTAAGATAACGATAGCAATTGTTTTACCTCCAAAATAGCTCTGTGCATCAATATAATATTAAAATGTGTGGTTTTGGTAATGTTTTAAAACTCTGAAATAGAATCTATTATTAAAGATTCAGTGCCGAAAAACAGCAAAAGGAACAGAAAAAAGTGTGTAAAAGAAATTTCAAGAATTTTGTCAAGACAGAAAATACAAATGGACAGACACAAGCTACAAATGAAGAAATTACACATGTTTTAGGCAATTAATATACGAAGATTAGATTGTGAAGAGTACAAAGAATAGCCATCAAAACTATGTGGACGTTACAACCAAAATTATTCAGGAAAAATTTTAATGAGTACACACGGTGTGTTCAATCCATTCGAAATTGACGAATTCCGCTGCTAATTCATCTTGGTACGTCTTCCATTTCAATACTTCTGTGGAAGACCAAGACTTGGAAACCAACTTCTACAACTTTAATAATTGTGCTTTTAATAAATGTTTTTGTCAGTAGCCTTGTTATAATTGTTTCCGAAAGTTTTATTACCATAAAATTGAAACATATTTGAAATATTTTCTGCATTAAACTGTTATTCAAATGTTACTTGATTATAAGTTATTCCAGGAGGCAGTGATAAGTCGGAACTGAATGAAAGGTCTTCATTTTTTCGGTGTAATATTGAGTAATATTTCCCCTTTTTCTTAATTCCTATGAGTTAAATTATTCTTTCCAAATCATGTAAGTGGTTTATTCGTGAAATAGTCACACTAAATATCACTTGAAGTGCTGTGCTAGCCGGTAAATTCACTCCTCGCTACGCGAGTCGTTGAATTTACGGGCTAGCACAGCACTTCTCGTGATATTACTTACGAAAAAATGAAGCATGCTTAATTTTTCGGTACCTATTTCATCCAGTTTGACTACCGCGCTCCTGGCGTCACTTTTCGAAACTTCCTCTGGTTTGTTATGCGTGTGGTGCGATTTGTTTCCTTTTGCTGTTTCGAGAGCGTTCTGACGTGTTGAATTGTAATGTGAAGTGATTATGCAGTAAGAAATAAATTATGTACTGTGTTTCGAATGTTGTCACGTTCCTTAGTCAGTCCTAACCTAACCTAACTTAATTTGTTACCATATATGCGATGTTCAAATGTTTGATCTTCGGCGCTTTTGCGGCATCCGGAGGAAGTATTTTCATCACGATTACCAGACGCGGATCCACGGGGAGGGAAACGAGGGATATTTTCCCTCCCAAAATTTTTCAGTAACTATTCATTTTACCTTGTCACGAAACTTTGAAGCAAAAATATTTTCGTTATAAGCATTAAAACGAATAACATTGTATTGCAACATGAGCTGAGTTTAGCCTGAGTCATTATACATAAACTGTAATATTGTTTTGCTTCTGGACGTAAATGTAGCTTCACTGTGCGCACGTTTGTTGAGCATTCCTTTGCTTGTAGTTTATTTACCGTTGAAATTGATTTTCTATAGCTCGGGAACAAACATTTTTCAAATATTTTTATTTTTCTAAAATAATTATTTTCTAAATTCATTTTTCGTTTTTTTATTTTATTTTTTTTATTCTGGCCCTCAAGAAAATGTGCGCAGATAAAATTTCTTTCCCCACACGTCGTATACAGTTTTTACTGTTTTTTTGACAAATAAATAAATAAATATGATACATTCAACCAAAACATTTTGAATACAGAAATTTCCCCTACCAAAATTCGTCTCTGCATCCGCCCCTGCGATTACGTACACAAACCAGAAATGACCGTGTAAAACGCTGGAATCATGTTCATCCAGTTTCGGCATCGAAACATAACGCGCAGAAGAAACGAACGTCCTTTTTCCATCCACTTTCTGTACAGAAAAATTATGAGAAAAGGATGAAAAGCTGACCGTGTCAAACAGGCTTAAGAGTGAAAAGATCAACTGCATATCGGTGGATAAAAAGTCAAAACGAAATACCACGACAATGCGGTGGATGAAATGATGTGAACATAGGAATTTGATGGTTCAGTACAAAGAGAAAAATACCAGAATTATATTGAAAGAACCGAATCGTAAATTTAAAGAATAGCATCAAGTTATTGTTCTACCGAATTTTACGGAACATTGGATGGCGTAATGTTTATGATAAAAGACAAAAGACATTCGCAGGAGCCCGCGAAAAAAATTAACAGTGATGTAATAAAAGAAAACGATACGAATATGTTACAGAGCTCTTAAATTATCAGCCAGACAATATCCCTAAAATTGTTGTAACCTGATTTTTTATTACTTTCCTGTTTCATCTGTTAAGTTTCAATTTGGAAGCGATTGGTCTCAATTTGAGTGTGTTTATTTCCCTATTTGCAATTACTTGGGTCTCAACTTGAAATGGTTCAGTCTCAATTTGAAGTTGAAAGGTAAAGATTACATTGATTTAATTACTGAAAGCAACTTCATGTAATTGTTCCTTAGTAGAGTGCTGTAACATGGTATTTGTTAATACGATATTCTTATTTTAGTATTGAACTTCGTGTAATAAAATTTGATAGTAGTATTAATTTTCTTTTTGGAAAATGAGTGGCACAGCAGCGTCAGGTCCTGTAAATGCAAAAATTGACAGAAAATGCGCGTATGCGTTAAGGTAATAGTGTGTGGATGTGTATTGTAAACTGAACAGGCAGAGTATGGAGCGCCAAGCGCGTCAGATGGTTTTGTCGTATTCGTTATTCGGGGGAGGGGGAGGGGAGAGAAAACGCGATTGCTCCTTGCTGGAGAACTCGCCCCTGAAGCGAAGATAATTATTATTTGAGCCCCTGCGCAACCTGATGGAGAACTCTATAATTTTCTTACATTAGAAAGAAGGATATTTGTTAATGCAATATCACTAAAATCATTTTTTTAAAATATTAATTATAATATAAAAACAATGATCATGATAATGATTAATTGATTATTAAGGGGGCGTCAACTTCAAAGGTCATTAGTCATTAAATCTACGACATTAGTACTTTTATGCCCCTTGGGCGAATTATGAAATAAGAAATGGGTGACCTCCAGACGAACATATTAATACACTGTTTCAAGCAAGTAATACATGCCATCTGTCTCTATGGCATTGTATTTTAGTTAGAATATATTCGAACAGATTTTGTTTCTAGATTGTTTTGTCACTGTTTTTATCTTTGGGCGAAGGTTTTAGAAAATATTGGTTTATTTAACTATTTAGTTCACACTGTTTAGATGACATTCATCGTAGAAAATTTAGACGTATTGCAAAAATCTGCATGTTCCGGGAAATATTTAGATTCTCTGTATAATTCGTATTCAACTTGTTTCCAAACATGTGACGAACGCCGTGGTCATTCCTGCAATAGTTCATAAAGGCAAACTGTTGCCCGCGCCCCTTTCTCCGACTCCTCGCCACAGCCGCCTGGATCGCTGTTCCTTGCATCCGCCGATGGGAATTCTTCTCATCGCATAATGGAATTCGAAGCTGTGTGAAAAGGCGTGGGAAATATTCCACAGGCCCGGTCCTGTTTTACACTTTCTTAAAAATTCCTCAACGCATTCCAGCATTTCCAACGTGCGAAGAGAACATTGCCACGCTCGAGCCGGCTGGCGTAGAATACTGCTTCCGAATCGACTTCCAGAAAGCGACTCGTCCAAGAACGAATCATCTGGGGATAAGTCGATTTGGGAACTTTGGGCACAGAGCTCGAAAAGGGGCACCAGCCACTGCCCTCTCCTAATCCTTTTTTGTAATTTTACTCTGCGTTCAAAATAACTACCAAATAAAAGTAATCGCATCCATCCATTACGAATAAACTCGTCCTCATCGTTGTCTACGGTCTCACGCCTTACTACAGTCAACTCTGGTAATAATGAACTCGGATATAGCGAACCCTCGGTTATAGTGAACTTAATTCACCGGTCCCGTTTCACTTACATTACAAATAAGAATTAAAAAGACTCGGTTATAGTGAAACGAAACCTCGGCTATAGTGAACGTAAGAAATACGTCCTGGAAATGAATTTCTTCCTGGAAAAGAATATATCCCCTCAGTGCCACGAATTCCATAACTACGAAACAAACAATTGAAATTAATTTATTTTTTAATAATTTTTAAATAAAGATATTAAAATATTACATTCATGCTGTTAATGAATTTGTTGTATCTGTATATTAATAAAATCAGTCATTGTGGAGAAATTCTATTTAATTTTGGCATCGTCGGATATAGTGAACCAAACATGCTAATGCCCAGAAGTTCACTATAACCAAAGTCGACTATGTACTTCCGCAATAAACTAAGTATTGTAATGCTGCGGTAGAAATCGTCAATTTTTCGACAGAAAAGTTAGTCACTTGGGATCCTGGTAACGAAAAAAACACATAAATATTGTTCCTATTTGTAGAAGTTAATTCCGCTGCCACATTTTGTAGTCAGAATCCACGTTGTGTGGGCCCTTGACACCAAAACATTGGTTAATGGCACTAATCTAATTTTCGTTGAATAATCTGAATTTTCGAAAATTACTTAAGTTCAATGTTTTTCGGCGGTCTTCCTACAACTACAAAATTGAAGGTAGAGATATTTTTTCTTTGAAAATTTGTTCTTTAAATTCAGACGTTGAAATACGATCACGTACGATTTTTCGAAAAAATTAATAGATTTCGGATAATTTTGCCTTAATGTAGGCAATGTTTAACATATATTTCCTCAAAAGTGGCTCCAACGTCTTCAATTTTTTTCGGATGTAGAAAAGGTTGGTAAAGAATTTGCCGCTGGTCCCCTTTTCGGCCAAAACTGTTTTCGAAAATCGCAAACAAAAAATTAACTTTTCAAAACTACATTATTGTTTACTTAATGAATGCAGTTCTTTAAAGTTAGAAATAATGTACATGAAAAAATCTCTGAATTTTCGAAAATTGCAGAAAGGAAGAAATAATACGAGAAAGTATGTGCAGTTTCAGGATCGCTAGTTTGTTTCATCCCTCTCGTTATTAATATTTACACGAAGGGCGTAATTTTGTACTTTGTTACACTTGTACTCGCAAGTGCATCCATGTTATTTCATTTATAACATGTGCATACATGTTATTTTTTATGCAATTTTCTGGAAAACTCACCGGGAGAGATGGCTCAATGCATCAACTGATGCCACTGGAGTCCCTCTGATCGGGAGGTCCTACGCTTCCACTTCCGACTGCGGCAGGATTTTCGACACTAGCTTGTCAGCTAGATCGGGTTCAGTCGCGGGGGAGAATTCTAGCGGCCGGCTGCTCTGATCGGTAGTTTTCCGTGATTTCTCCGATCAACACCAGGCTAATGCCGGAGCAGTACCCTAACAATCGGGCCACGAGACCGCGCGTGATATTGCTCCCTCTTCCTTATCCTATCCTCTCCTCTTACACACACACACACACACCACACACACACACACACACTTATACTAACATGCACTACACTACCCCACGTTCCGGGAGACCGGTCCGGAGCTTAGAGCTTGTCCCGACTGGGGCGGTGCCCCGCTGATGGGAGATACCTGGCATATTTCTTGATATTGACTGAAGAGAAGACACAAACTGCACATTGTATTATGATTTTAATTTGGTGTGTAATAATTGTTCCTCATTTGGCGTGCGAACTGATAATTGTTCAATATCGTGTCATATTATGATTGTTTAAAACGTTAAAACATTGAAAAAATATCAAAACATTAATTTATTTTTACTGATACTTGATAGCTTGTTATTGCCTTCGATACGGAGCTGGATGTACGTTACACAACTTCCGTGAACCGAAAGGACTCGTGGTTTCGGGGGAAATACGAAAACAGTTGAATGATGCTACGTGTTCCCTTAAGGAGGGAATTACGAAAGGGAATTGTCGGGGAGATGTGATAAGAGAAACCGAGCCAAGTTAACATTAGTTAATTAGTAAATAAGTAAATTTTAATTAATAAAGTTAGGGAAAAAATAACAGTATGTATGTACCACGGGCGTTAACTGGTTTTAATGATTTTCGTCACCCCTGATTGTCATTAGTCACGGGGATTTTGTCGCCCGAGATCATTCGAATTCTTATAACGCCCATGGTGCGTAAATAATTACAGTAAGCCCTCATTAACACGAATTCCAAGGGACCGAAATAATCTTAGTTCGTGTTGTAAATATTCGTGTTACCTGAGTATTACAAATGCCCATATTACCGAAATCCCTTGCCGGGACCGAAGTTTTGTTCGTGATGCGGTGAAATGTGTGTTAAGCGAATTCGCGGTAATGAGGGTTTACTGTATTATTATTACATCCCTGTATAGTACTTGAGTGAACTCCCCGTGTGCGTGCGTGCGGATTTGCGGTTCCTTCTCTCACATTTAGACCTTTCCCCGTGCACCAATCGAGACATATGAGGTGTCATTCGACGCGTCTCGGTCTCGTGATGGAGAACTAATAATTTGCTCTCGGATCCGGTCGGAAGATACAAAGAAATTTCCAAAAACGTGTTTTTTCGTATTTTGGCGCTGCGAACTTTGTGAATATGACGGGAATTAAACCAACACCACTTAAGTAGATCTTCGCAGGTGGTATTGATTAAACCCCATTATTTCGTGGTTATTTTCAGTCCACGACACCGTAATTTTCTTCCATGAGGATGGCAACTCTGATTTTTGAGAAACGAGCAAAAGTTAAATGAATGTCGCAGAATATCGAAATTTTGCTTCTGCGAAGGCATTGTGAATGAGTCTGCTTATGGACGTCGTCGAAACGTTTATGTTAACAGCATGCTTGTGTTTATGTTTGCGTTGTGAATGGGCAGTTACTGTATCATTGCTACATTATTTTGTATTGTGTTACGTACGTTGTTGAGTGTTTGAAGAGGCGTGTGGTGTGCGCGAGTGCCTTTGGTTGCGTGAGCGGCGAAGGGCGCCTGCGCGCGCGGCCCTCGCGGGGCGGCAGCGGCGATGCGGCAACGGCGCGCGGCCGCCCTTCGCCCGCAGGGCCCTCGGCGCCCCTCGCCCTCTTGCTTCCCTCCCTCGCCCCGCCCGCTCCCCCGGGGCTGCGAGGGGGCGGAGGCGATTGGGCCGAGCGGCGCTCCGCCGTTCGGAGATGAAACTTGCATCAAGACGCCTTCTTATTCGGCGGTCGCCACATTTGCCTTCCTACGAACCTACGGACGACACGTCGCGTGTGTGAAATTGTGTTCGTGCATTGGCGGATCCACGCCTAGGGTTTTCCTTTACCTTCCTTTATATGGCACAATTGATTTACATATTGATTGACATTAAAATTAGGTAATTATTTGAAGAACAATATTGTATATTATCGTATATACACTGCAGAATCATTCTACAATATAATATGTTGCTTATTTAGCAAAAATAGACGATGTCCCCACCCCCCAGAATGGTCGTCTGGATCCGCCCCTGCGTCCATGGATGGTTATTCTCCGAGCTGTACGTTTGTTGCTTGCATGAAAGGTACGTTTTCGTGGGAATGTTCCGTGAATAATGACAGCACGCGGATGGCTGCGTGCGCCGGAGCGTGGCTTGCGAACTCCGTCGCGAGTGACCGCACTTCAAAGCGACGCCCCTCCCTCGCTCTCTCGCCGGCGCTGCAGTCCACGACGAAGAGAAGTCTGTCCCGTTTCGACTTCAAAAAGAGACCAAGCAATTTCAAATTGGGTACTAACACACTCAAAATGAGAATAAACGCGAGCAGATTGGGATTGGGAAACACAAGTTGTTTGAGACGCAACAATTTCAAATCGAGTAAAGAAAGAAAGTTGATGTAAATAAAAGAAAACGATACGAATATGTACTACATGTCTTAAATTATCAGGCAGATGATATCCCTAAATGGTTGTAACCTGATTTTTATTTACTTTCCTGTTTTAACGTGTTAAGGCTCAATTTGGAAGGGATTGTTCTCGATTTGAATGTGTTTCATTCCAATTTGAAATTGTTTGGTCTCCATTTGAAGTTGAAAAGTCATAGTTTATTACTTTCTGGCTTAATAACACGTAATATACAGAAATATACTCAATGCTGCTTTGAAAGATATTCTGTGCTGCGGTTTTTCGCAGAAAAACTCGTTATTGATTTCCCGAAACGTGGAAAGTTCTTACTGCTGTCTGTGGTGGCGCCCCCCCACCCAAGGGAGGCGCAGAGACGAGCCGAGGGGGCGCGGGACCCATCGGGCCGTGGCTCACCCCCACCCTCTCCAGGTCTGTGCGCGCTAGGAAGGTTTCCGTTTTCTCTTGTCATAGTTACCTTCTTGCATTGTGACATAAGTAGACCTAGGAATTTTAGGCATAATTCGTATTGCATTTCTTGATCTAACCTCAAAAAACCAACCGTACATTTCTACAAAAGGAAGAAAAAAACTACTTAACTCGTGATATTATAAAGAGTACCAAAATTAAATGCATTGTTATTCCAAAACACTTGTTTCACTCATTGCCAACCAAAAATGTGCAAGGGGGCGTAAGAAGCTTTCCTCTTGACAGATGGGGGGGGGGTGAAAGAAAGTTTGGGAACCTCTCCTCTAATGCGCTGTGTAGATAGCACCACATTGTGTTATACAGGATGAGACTGGAGGAAAGGTACATGCTTTGAGGAGTGATTCTACGGGTGATTCTGAACAAAAAATTCTAATAATCATATGTCCTTTTCTTAACTGTTTCAGGGTAAACTAATGAAAAAACTAGGAACGGGAAAAGTGCAAGTGACAGTAGTGTTAAGTTTTATTTTGTTTAATGGTGTAAATTTCCTCACAAAAGATGTTCAACAGTCGACCGTCAACTTCAATGCATTTTGCTGCTGTTGTAGACAAGTGTTGTGTTGCTGATCTGAGCTCATTTCTGCATTCCTTTACTTGAGCACAAGCATCTAAAATTCGAGCGAGCAGTTCCTCTCTTGGGTCCAATCTGCGCTTGTAGACTTCGCTCATAATCCAACCCGAACAACAATCGGGGTAAGGTCGGGTGACCTCGGAGGCCAAGCAATGACTCCACGTTGTGACCGATCCAACGACCAGGATACGTTTCGTTGAGGTACCCTGTCACTTGCCGTACGGAGTGTGCAGGAGCTCCGTCGTGCTGAAAGTACATACGAGCTTGTACTGCTAAAGGGATATCCTCCACGTATTGTGGTCACACGTTTTGAAGAAAATCAAGATACCGTGCTCCATTAAGAGGGCTATTTAAAACAACTGGAGCTGTTTATCCTGAAACGGTTAAGAAGAGGGCATATGTTTATTAGCAGTTTTTGTTCAGAATCACCAGTAGCATCACCCCTGAGAGCATGTACCGTTCCTCTTGACTTCCGCTGTACAGATGTTCCGCACGGGGCTCCAAATGGCAGCCAAGCGCTCCTGCCCCTTTCCCCGCAAAAGGCCTAGGATTTTCGGTTGTTACCTTCTTTCATTTGCAAAGATTGATTTAAATATTTATGTTAGAATTATGTATGTATTTTTAAAAAAATGTTATGGTATAATATGTGTCCTGTCCTATGGCTCGACAGCCGCTACGGGCCTTGGCCGCCCTGTGGGGATCCAGCCTCTCGGCCGTGGGATAAGGGTTCGTGTGGTTAGCACCTTCACAATAAATTATTAGTAGAAATCCATACATATTAGAACTCTTCATTTTATTCTTATTAGTTTCCATTTCAATATATTACCAGTAACTTTTCAAGGATCGCAATTTCAAATTTGCAACGATTGGCAGACAAAATCAGTTTTAATTCAGAGAAGGATTTCTGAAAGTCAACTGATGTGTCTGGCATATTTTTTAGAAGTCCAAAATTGGCAACACTGAAACCTTCTGGGAATTTACATTTATTTCCACTCAAAAGGTGCCCTTGGTGTATTGTCATTCGACCATTTTCTCAGAACATGGCTAGTATTTATGAAATAGGGGAAAGGAGAAAAAATATGTTGGTATACTTTCAGGATTTCTCTCGTATTTCAAAATGCAAATTCGTGAATTGAAGGTTTCGTAATGAATGGTCAGGTTGGACCGTGGTCGATTTTCTGATATCTTAGCGTTGTGTATAAAAACAATATATAAATGGCAAAAACGTGAAATAATTTTAAAGAAAAGGCATTTATGTAAAAAAAGGCATTTATGCTAAAATAAACATTATAAAACTTCGTAATATGTCATCATTTGTCAAGATTCGTGCTCATATATTATCAGCCTTTAAATCAGTTTGCTAGAAAAAAATAGGCCTTTCCCTAAACATCCGATGTCTAATCATCATATCAAATATTATCGTATTCTTCTTCTATGAAGGTGGAGCCTGTTATTCCTGACACATGATGAGTCGGGAGATGTCGATGCGCGGCTCTCGATCCATCTTTTTTTTCTTCAGTCTTCCTGGGTCATGGACCTCTTGCTGTTCTGATCAGTCTACCATTATCTGACCTGGAAACGTGTTCATCCCAGCCTTTTCTTCTCCTTCTTATGAATTTAACGATGTCCGTTTCGCCACACTCATTCTTTATATCTTTATTTATTCTATCCCATCTTGTTTTTCCTGTTATTGCTCTTAAGGTAGTCATCTCTGAAGTTCTTTGTAGGGCTTTTGTAGTTCTTTCTAGGATCGGCCCACGTCTCTGCTCCATGAGTAATAACGGGTCTTACTATAGTTTTATATATTTTTGCTGTATTAAGATACTTATTTCTCCAGGTTATATCTTTTAGATATCCCGATATTCTAGCTCCTTTAATTACTTGCTGTTTAATTTCATTATATGTGTCCATCGTGCTTGAAATTTCCACTTCTAAATATGTGTTTTTCATGACTTGATTGATTATTTTATTATCCACCATTATCGTATACACATTGCAAAAATAATGTTCAATATATTAACAAACGTTCATTATTTAACAAACATGTACGCTGGCCCCCTCCAAAACGATGGGCTGGCTCCGCCCCTGCCTACGCTCCCACTTTTTGTAAGTCTCGAACGAAAGATTGGTTACGACTAGGGAGCGGATTCGTATGTATTTACATATATTTTTGGAGACTAGATAACTTAATTTTTCAACTGGAACTATTTGTTTCAAGACATTCTGAGACGAATAAGACATATTTTATTTTACATATTTTTACATATTTCGGTATAACTACATATTTTTACATATTTTATCTGTTACTCCATATTTTTAAATATTTGTAATATTTTTGTGTGGAGAAAGAACATCTTGAAGACTAGCTTGGGATGTTACAAAATGCGAACCACTGAGCTGTTTTCTTGAATCGAATTCGAATGCAACTTCGGTGTGTGCTTTCAATGGAGAGATAAACTACTGTTCCTAGAAGAGAGCAAATTGACCTGCCACTTTCGTAGAAGGTCTCTTGCATGTTGCGATGTGCGAGAAACATGCGACGGAAGTGGGTATCAGTGAAATTGAGAAGAGTCTTCCCGCCGTACCTTCTCTACGACGCGTCGTATACTTGCGTCTCAGTTTCACTGATAGCATGAAGAAAGGAAACGTTCGCTCCCGTGTCATATTCTCCCTGATACCAATTAATGTTAGATTAGGATGGCAAATCAGAGAGGAAGAGAGGGCAGTTGTCAGCTCAGCATACATTTTTTTTCATCCTGCTTCAGTTCGTGGTTACTTGCCTGCCCTGCAAGACGGTGTGTTAAAAGTGTGTTAAAAGATTTTCATAAATAGTGAGAAAGAACGAATTAGTGTGAAAGAAAAACAGTGTGCAAAATGCCGAAAGCAGCGACAAAGGGAAAAGACTTGGTGGCCAGATATCTCCGCGAATTTCCAAATGAAACATTTAAAACTGATTCGAACATTTTATTTTGTTCTTGTTGCGATAAGCAGATTTCGACTTCTCAACGCTTTTTAGTGACGCAACACATTGCCACAGCGAAGCATAAAGAAAACAAGGAGAGAAAATCAAAGCTTCAACAAACCTTCATCACAACTTCAACTGCTTCTACATCAAGTGGTAAGTCAGGTTTTAATACAGACTTGTGCCGAGCTTTAGTTAGAGCTGATATTCCTCTTCATAAAATAAACAATTCAGATTTCAAAATGTTTCTGGAAAAGTATACCGAGAAAAAAATACCAGATGAAAGCACGTTGAGAAAAAACTATTTACAAGAAATTTATGTGGAAACTCTTGATAAAATTCGAGATAATTTAAAGAACAGCAACATTTGGGTATCAATCGATGAAACCACTGATGTAGAAGGCAGATATATTGCCAATGTAATGTTGGTAAACTTTCTTCCCTATCCCCTTCGGTGCCTTATCTCTTGAACTGTGAAGTATTGGAAAAATGTAACCATGCATCTATAGCAAGATTTTTCAACGATTCAATGAGTCTGCTGTGGCCAAGTGGTGTACTAAACGAAAACGTTTTGTTATTTTTATCTGATGCTGCTCCATACATGGTGAAGGCGGGAAAGGCACTGCAGGTTTTTTATCCAAAAATGATTCATTTAACCTGCCTGGCTCATGCACTTCATAGAGTTGCGGAAACTGTGAGAAATCAATTTCCTAATGTGGATGCATTGATATCGTCCGTAAAAAAAGTTTTTTTTGAAAGCTCCAAGCCGCGTGAAAATTTTTAAGGAGAGTTATCCAGATCTGTGTTTGCCACCCCAACCAGTAATTACGAGATGGGGTACTTGGTTAGAAGCAGCGCAATACTACTACGAAAATTTCGGTAAAATAAAAGATATTATTTTAAAACTTGATTCTGATTCGACTGCGGCAGTAGAAAAAGCCAAATCTCTGATTGTTATCCCAGCTTGAAGAACGACCTGGCCTACATATCATTAAATGCAGTTTTTTTTGGCTCATGCAATTACAAAATTGGAGACTCGGAACATGTCGTTTAGCCGAAAGCGTTTTCTATTGTTAATGATACGTTCCAAAGCTTCAAAAGCACCAGGAGAAAAAGGAAAGGAAATGAAGAACAAATTCATGGTAATTTTGGAGAAAAATCCTGGTTGGAAGGAATTGCAAATCATTTCGGACATCCATTCTGGAAACGACAATACCGGAACGTTAGAGGTTGAGTTGAGCCCCAGAGAAATAACTCTTTTCAGCAATGCTCCTATTACCTCGGTTGATGTGGAACGGTCATTTCAGCCTCTACAAATCTATTTTAAGGCCTGATCGGCGTCAATTTTCCTTTCAGAATTTAAAGTTTCACTTAATAATTTCAAGTAATTGTACTCTCTAATTATTTAATAATGTAAATAAATGAAATATTATAATTTTGTTTTTTTACATATTTCTGTTTTTGATTACATATTTTTTTACAAAATAAATACATATATATGTACATATTTTCATTTTTTTATTACATGAAAATCCGCTCCCTAGTTACGACGAACCGCTTGGCAGACAGGATTTTCACCAACACCGTCCCAGCTCCCCGCTCGACCCGGCGAATGTTGCGCACTTTCGGATCCGAAAGGAATTTTTGGGGCCCTTTTGTAGGAAGTCTCAAAGATATTATCATTTTGTTTAAATGGCTCCATATTTTCAGATTTTTTTCTCCAACAGAGCAAAGTACGCTTAAAAAGTTGCACAGTTCAAACCTTCATTGTGTTCTTCGAATTTTCGAAAGTTGCGAAACTTTAAATTTGCTCGGCACGTGCACAATGCACCACAATATTGAAGATGGTTTTTCTTTTCTTAATGAAATCTCTTCTTCAAAACGAGATCTTTACGTGAAGTTATGTATAGTACCCCTCAAAATAGCGTGTTTTTATATTTGAATGCAATAGAGTATTTTATAGTCCGCATTGAGAAGAGTGTAAGTGTCTGTTTTTATTTTCGTAGGAACTTTGTGTTCAGAGAAATTAACAGCGCGCAATCCGGACCTCTTAATAGAGATTTTTAAGGGAAAAAATCGCCCCGAACACGTACCTTAATAACTAGGCAGTGGATTTATAAGATTTTGCATATTTTTGTCTGTTCCTTAAGGGCACAGCTAAGTGAAATTTCTTGACATTTGGGTAGAATTGGATGCAATATTTTTAAATTAGGCAGAAAAAGTGAAAGAAGACCTATCATGTACTTCATGAAGGTGCATATTTTCTTCAATTATTTCTACCGAGAAGTAAACTAGGTAATATTAGTTTGCACAAAATACATTTTTTCATTTCAAGCATGCTCTCCTGAATTTTATCAGGAAAGATTTATAGTGGAAATGAAATATTGTTAATTTTAATTGCATATTAAAGTGCATATTTCAGAATTTTTAGGTCATAAATGCTTATTTTAAAAAGCATATTCGAAGATTTTGTAGGGCATACAATCCGCTCCCTGTTAATGACCAAGTCCCAAATCCTGATGGAGAGGAAAACATTGGTGCACTTGTGCTTTTAAATGCTCCAGCAGACGCCAGTTCCGTTCCGTGGGCCTTCCTCTCGCTGCGCTGGAAAAGTGGAGTGGAGGCAGCCGCATGTTGCATTCAACTTCAGGATCTCCGGCGTCTGTTCTTAAGTAGTGCGACTGGCCGTTTCCTGTCGTAGAAAGATCAAGAGGTCAAAGGGTGCCGTTTCCCGTCGCTTCAATTCTGAAAATCAAACTCATGAAGTGCTACACTCGCCTTTTATTTCTGCCGTTTCCTTCCAAGTCAAATGCGAGGGTGCACGTGGTCGCAGAAGGCCGGGTGTTGTTCCCACAATCAGAGTGTTTGATGTCCCCTGCCTGCTGGACGTATCCCTGACGAGGATATTCTGGTGCTACCTGATTCATGATTTCCACCGTAGGCGTTCCGTAGGGACATTGCCCCCCCCCCCCCCCCCCGAGGGGCCCCCTAGTTTTACGAAATAACACATTTATTTTCAACACTAGGGGACACACACACACTGGGGAATGCATTACCTGTGACACTCTTGCCTCAGTCACAAGAAAAGAGCTACCATTCGCCTTGTCGTGTATGTGCTAGTGGCCAGCGTTCTTACATCTTACAGATGCTGACCTTGTCTTAAAGTAAATGAAATGCAAAAGAGGATTCGATCTGTTATGTAGTTAAGTTGCGAGAAGCCTTCTTTTCCTGATTGGTCTTCTTTGTATTATTAGCTCTTAATAATTTCTTCGTACGAATATTTGCAACACTGCGGCCTTCGTTTCACTTTGATGTATTTTTATATTATTATTATTATTATTATTATTATTATTATTATTATTATTCCATACATCACGACTAAAGATGTTATGAGTCGGCTGAATATAAAATCTACTCCAGGTTGCAACCAGCTACCTAAGGAGCAGATCCGGTGACTATCAGTGCCTCTACAGTACTTTACGCAAAATGTGGGCTGTTCCAAATAAAGCAATTTCTTGCACTTATTATTATTGTTATTATTATTATTATTATTATTATTATTATTATTGTTATTGTTGTTGGGGAATGCAAAAAATCTTTTGTAGCTACTTTCATTCAATATCTTCAACCACAATCCGTGTTTGATTGCAGAGCACGGGCTCTGTGACGTGATTGCGATGTGGAGAGTCGAGGTAAATCGATAAGGCCCACCTTCGGCGCTGCGGTGTTCGAGGCCATGTCGCATTGGCCTATTTTTCTCCGCAATCATTCCTCCGAGTTATCGAAACATTTTCTCACGGCTCTAAACGCATGAATGTGAACATAATGAGAACTACGATTTCTTTTCAGATCATTTGATTTAAGGATAATTTTCTTGGAGTCACTCAAGTTTTAACGAAAATATATCTACGTATTAAGTAGTATATAACAGACGACAATTCTTCAATTTGAAATGCTTTCGACACTTTTGCATACATTTTTTAAGGTGCTGCCAAAGCACTTTACAATTTTATTTATCAGGTGAAAATGATTGCCCATTCGGAAATAATTCTACGGTATTCATTATCGGTATTCTACGGTAATAATTCAAGAACAAGACGAAATGTTTGATTGCTGTTTATTTTACTTTGGTTAGGCTTTTTTGTGGCTGAAGTAGGCTACTGTACAACCGCCACAAAACACGGGAGGGGAGGGAAGAACATACTTATCCGAGGCAGGATACAACCTGGTGTCAAAAAGTCATGATTGTCGGGTCTCACACCCTAGGACTTGTCGGTGAGTGTCGCTGCAGTCAGCGACAATACTGTCTCTGAACTAAATTCAGCCGGTCGGTGAGCGATAAAACTGTAGTCGTTCATTTTTTTCCGAATCTGCGTTAAATGTTTGTTAACATTTCGTTGTCAAGTACCCGAACAAAGCTTTTTGATCACTTCAAGAAACAGAATTCTTGATTGTCAGTGGGTTTGTAATCTAGTTTTCTTGTAATGGGTTAAAGTATCTATTGATTACAGACAGTCAATATCAGTCAAAATGTTGAATTCATTGACAAACGTTATAGATGGATTTGTCAACACCCGATAAGTGTTGCACCAGAAGAAGCAGACAAGTCCGTCTGTGAAACGTTGTGTCAATGAATTAAACATTTTGACTGACATTGACTGTGTGTAATCAATATATACTTTAATCCGTTACAATTAACTGACGGCCATAAATCTAACATAATGTAGTTTCGTTACTTTCTAAATTGGAATCTGCAGCCCAGCCCGGAAGAGGAAGTGCGTGTTGTCATTGCAGCGTTGTTTCATTCGCAAATTCCTCTGTGGCCTTCGCCTTCCTCAACACAGCAGGGTGCGTGAGCGCTCGTGTGTGCAGCGAGGCGCAACGCGGAACCTCAGATGCCATCGGCGCCTGCGCTCGCCTTCGCACTCATTCAGATGCCAAGGCAATTTCTGCTCCCTGGAAGATTATCACATAGCGATAATACAATCAGTGGCGTAGTTAGGAGGGGCAAGGCGGGCTGTCCGCCCCAGGTGGCACCATTTTAGAGGGGACATCAATGAGAAAATTGTATGGTTGGAATTATATAATTTTAATGATTTGTTTAAAAATTATATATATGTTACAATTTAAAATATATTATGAATAACTGTCATGTGCTTGAATTTTTATTAAATAATGTATAAACTATTCAGTAATGGATGTTTGTATTCTTCATTTATCGGGAGGGGGGATTCCATTAGTGTTGTCCCGGGTGACACCCACTGCCACTGAATACAATTATTTAATAATTTTACAATTTTACTACAGGGTTACTGAATACAATTACGAACTTCTAAGGCATTAAAAGGGGAGGTTGAAAAGGATCGCTTTTCGCGGATAAAAATTGCATCCGAAAGAGGTATACTATTTATGTATTCATGCACGTGCCATTGGCCCCTGAGTTAAGGCAACGCCGTGTGCGCTGCTGTTTAGCAGGGCGCGATCTGACACAAACAAGATTTCAGCGCTCGCCCAACATTTGTGGATACGGGATTGCTTTAAAATCAGGGACAAATGGCAGTGTACAAATGCATATAACTCCATAATATGTAATATACCGCCATATGTTTATTGACGAAAATGATTTATTTTCGACTTTTTACATGCTCGAAAAATTGTAACATTTACTGTGAAATACTTGTATAAAATGACAAAGGACCCTTTAGGGCTTCCTAATTTAACGTAATTTATATGATTCATTTTTAATTACATATTTTATAGTTTGAATATGATGCCGCAAAAGGCTTCCGCGGCCAGAGTCATGACCTGCGCTGTCCGGGCGAAGGCTGAGGTAGCGACGTTTCGACTAAAATATCGCGGTCTTCTTCAGTTCAATTTGTGGCGCTCAAAATTAATTATCACCCGAGCTGGATCGCGTTCCTTTTACTTAAAATCGCTGGACTGTATGAAGAATTTCTGTGTCCAGTTTTTATTGAAACGATGTATAAGAATGGATGTGTTCACGTGAACGTGCAAGGCCGTTGAGAATGGTACTTTCGTGTTTGTTCTAAGTTCCGGCAGCGAATAAGCGACTCTGACGGTGCTCTCTCCACGCGCGTCATGTCACCTGCTCTGAAGCAATCGCCTCCCGAGGATTTGTTTACTTTCTCACAGGCAGGGTTGAGCGTTGCCGCTCATCTACTCTCAGGAAGTCGTGGAGACGATAAGATTAGGCTTTGGCGAAAGTTGTGAACATAATATCAAGATGTGTCTTAGCCTGTCAGTAAGTAATGTTAATGCTTTGAGATTGCATTTTATACGTCATGTAGGAGGTTCCAAGCGCTGGCGTATCCAGGGGGGGTCAGGGTGGCCATGCCCCCCCTCCCGAAAGCCCTAGAGTTTTCCTTTACCTTCCTTTATTTTGGCCAAATTGATTGAATATTTGTTTATGTTCGAATTATGTAATTATTTAAACAATGATATTGTGGATTATCAAATCTACAGTATATAAATAATATACAATATAATAGCAAATGTTTATTATTTGACAAAACTCTACGAACCAGGGCCATGCCCCCCCCCCCCATGATCGGCTGGATCCGCACCTGGTTCCTGTGTGTAGTAAGGGGTGACCATAGCGCGCTGAACTGCCAGAGTCGCTTGCACGCTGCCGGTGCTGTAAAGGCGTAGAGTAAGATCTATCTCTAGAGTGTAGTTAGCCTGGATCTCCTTACACTGCGATTTTCTACCTTTGCCCCTCAAGGCCCTTCTTCACGATGGAATATGTCACGGTATTTCGTGACGTTTTTCAGTCGTGCCGCCAGAGGCTGCATGTTCGCGACCGTATCAAGCAGGGCTTCCGATCAGGCCACTCCTAGCGGCACGAGCGAGAAAGACGCGAAATGCCGTGTGACATTCCATCGCGTCGTGTGGCGTTGGGCGCTGCCGCTCGCTGCCCCGCGCGAAAGGGCGCGCGCCGCTATCAGCGGCAAGAAGCTGCCTCGGCGATTGGGAGGCGCGGGGATCAACGAGCCTCTGTTTGAGGTGGAAAATGGGTCGCTCCACGCTTCCGTTGGGAAGGCAGGCTGGGAAGGTGTGGAGCTGGCATCTTTAGGATCATCTCAAGGAAATCAGAAGCTCAGTCGTATGATTTTCTGATCAATTAGGGTGATTCACACACGGAATAAACAGACGAATGTGGGAATGATGGGTTGGAACCATGTGGTCGTTAAACCCAAAAAGAACGGTACTGAGATGAGAATGAAGGTCGAACGGAGGGAGAAATGGGTAAGTAAATATCAACTACTGACAAACTAAAGATCGACGATGGAGAAGGACAGAATGTACGAGTATCTAGGGAGGGAAGAAAAGCGGTTTATAATGATAAAGGAAGTACGTGAATGAAGGAGAGTGAAAATGAAGGAATTCTGAGAAGAGACTGAACCCATTCAAGACTATGTATTCAGCACTATTCATATCAGAACTGCTTGCAGTTTTCCGGAGGTTGGAATGAAAGAAGTAGGTGACAATGTTGTCCGTGAATTACGTTAAGGAAACATTGTGATCGTTCGTGTATTAAGGACTTCACAAATTCATAACGATTGAATTGAAGATGACGTAGACAAACATATGACTTCGAGGTAATTCTTAAAGAAACGTGTGACGTGATATAGACCTTGTTTTTTCCATGCCTATTGTTCCTTTTATAAATACCACGAGTCAGATTTGTTTTATTTTAAGACTGTAACAATAAATGAAACACACGCTCTTGAAGGCAATGTTTAATTTTTACTTATTATTTATTCGCCTTGTCTATTCCATGGTGAGCAAATTCCTTGCGTGACCATATCTTCCAAAAGAGAAATTTCGGTGAGATAATTTTTCGTTCTTTTTAATGTAGAATGAAATTGCAAAATAAATTGTCATTGTATAAACAGGAGTTATTTATACTGATCTCTGTTGCTTGAATCACGAGAATAGTAGTTTATGCAATTAGTTTATAATGTTAAACTTTATTGCATGTTTGGAAACGAGCCAGTGAGCGAGAGGAGTGATTTTTCAAATTTGTTCGAATGCAACAAAGCAATATTATAATCGAGTTGCATACGCTATTTTTTTGTATGACAGCATTATAAATTTCTAAGAGAATCAAACTTAATTTTCCGAAACAACTTTCTTGTGATGTCTCGGGTACTTGACATCAGTAGTCGGCTGTACCGTTTACCTCTATCTTTCCCCCGATTCTCTCGCTGCGATTGGCTGAATGTGTGATGACGCAATCATTCGTGCACGTCAATTCAAATGCGTTATCATTTGTGCCGTAAAACGCCCGATTATGAACGAATTCTTGCAACAAAAAATGTCGTTTATAATGCTAGAATAAAAAAAACACGTCTGTAACAATGTGATCTGTTGAAAATCCCCTGCTTCAAAAGTGTGAAAGTGAGCTTATGATCTTGTAATCGGATTTTCTTTTAAACAACCGCCGATTAGATAAGATGTCTTCCGTGAGGTGCCGTTGAGGCTTGTCGTCGTCGTCGGGGAGATGAAAGGACAGCGATGCGTCTGTGTGAATGGTTGACCCGCGCGCCCCCACTCCCCCCCCCCGTTTCAGTAATCACTTCCGCGCATGCGTCAGGGGCGAAGATATCGACAGATGGCAGGTCATGTTGGCCACCACTCATGCGATGCTGCACTCTCCTAATGAATAGGGAGAGGAATTTTATGCCCTAAAAACTCTTGAAATATGCTTTCAAAAAGGTGCATTTATGACCAAATAATTCTGAAATATGCACTTTAAATGCAATTAAAATTAACAATAATTCATTTTCTGTATAAACCATTCTTGATTAAATCCAGAAGAAGCATGATTGGAAAAAAAAAGTTACATTTTTGTGCAAATGTAATTTAATCTACCCTACTTCGCGAGACAAGTAATTGAAGTAAATATTCACCTTGGTGAAGTATACTGTACGTTTTGTTGTATTTTTTTCTGACTGGTTTAAAAATAAGTTATCAAGAAATATCCTACATTTCCACAAGTGGTTTCTTATCTACAGAAAAAAAAGCTAACTGCGACAAGTTCCTATGAATCAATGAATGCTTACAAATAAACAGATTCCATGAAAAGATCAAACGTTTTATAGATAAATCTCTTTTTTAACGAAATATGCAAAATATGCGCATATAATTACACGAATTTGCACCAACAGGAAAAATCGGCCAAATATGCACTAACATATTAATCTGTTTATTATCATAAACTAAATAAGTCAAGAATTTTCACTTAGCTACGCACTGAAACAACGAACACAAATATGCAAAATCATAGAAATCCGCCTCCCTAATAATAAATACAGACGTTTTCAAATTTCTTCTCCTGTGAATAGTTATTATAAAATTCCCAAATATCTTGATTTTTAACTTGATATAAAAATTGTACGTTGCTTGCTTCTGAATGAATAGAGACGTTTTGTAACGGTAGTGCTTTGCGGTAGTGTTCGGTAGCAGCGGTAGAAGCTGCTCCGACAGAAATTGATAAACATTTGTTTTCAGTATTCGCACCCGGGGAATCTAGTTTTTACCTTCACTGTTTATTGATTGGTAAGTGTTCCTTTGCGGCAAAGAAGCATCGGCCAAACAAAACAACTGAGTTCTGGGAAGTAAACAGAAGACTGGGGCAACATGAACCAATGTGGCTACCGACTCGCGTATTGAAAACGATTCCAAGTAGACACTTTTGTGTGTTATTTGAGGTCGCTTCATCATCATCATCATCATCTAGGTCATTAGCGACCACTATTGGGTTTAACGTTATGGTAACTGTGAAGATGACATGATATGGTGATGAAGGAAGGTGAAAGGACGAACCCAAATACAGTAGAACTCCAATTATCCGAATTAATGGGGACCGGGACCCATTCGGATAATCAAGTATTCGGATAATCGGATTTTTTTTTAAAAAAATTGCCATTGGAGAGAATAAAAGCTACGTTTTGATATTGCACTATTTTTTTATTGAATTAAATGAAAGAAACATGAAATTTTTCACATGTTTTAAATATAAATAAAATGTACTTATGTACAAGTTTAGAAATAAAAATCATTGTTTTTTAAACATCTCCGTTAATGTAAGCTGTTTTGCGGTCTTCAACCGTTTTCGGGCAGCCAGGTCACGCATTCGCTTGACGGTGAGCAGTTGCAAGTGGTCACACTCGGGCTGACGCTCCATCCACTTCAAAGCAGTCCTCGAGGCCGGCAAATGCTTCACTAGCTGATGGTCCAGCGTCTACTTCAACATCAGCAGAAAGTTCTTCTTCCACTTCCACTTCAACATCTTCTCTCACACTTACAACAATTTCATCGTCATTGAGAATTTGAAAACCAGGGTCAGACGTGTCACAAGCCATCCACTCTCCTACATCTTCAGCACTTACTTCTGTACAACCAGGAATTTTTACAATCATTTTTCTTATTTCCTCTAGTGACAACGCATCTTCATCATCATCATCCTCTCCATATTCTTGTTTCTCATTTTCTTCAGATTCTTTTTTTTTGTTCTTCTCAGACGGTAGGCCTTTCAGTTTATTCCACGCACGTCTTAGCGTCACTGCCGTAACCAAACTCCAAGCTTCCGCTACCATGTAACAGCAGTCCTTTAAATTTATTTTGCTATGATTTGCCAAAACCAATTCTTCATCTTCAGCACCTTCGATCAGCAGTTTTCTCAGCAGTTGCCTTCTGTAATGGCGCTTCATTGTTTCAATAACAGACTGGTCCATGGGTTGCAGCAAACTTGTAACATTGGGAGGCAAAAACGTCGTTTTAAACTGCCCATTCTCTCTTTCCAACAGTTCTGCTGTAGGATGAGTGGGTGCGTTATCAACAATTAAAAGCACCTTACTGCCTTCTTTTCCCACCGATTTTTGGTGCTTTTTCACTTCAGGAATAAACACTTCATCATACCATTCGGTAAACAAAGCTGCAGTCATCCAGGCCTTGGGTTGACTTTTGTAGAAGAGTGGAAGTTTTTTTACGTTTTTAAATGCTCTTGGATTTCTTGATTTTCCTATCAAAAGAAGTGGCAGTTTATGATTTCCAGTGGAGTTGGCACAGTTAAGCACTGTAACACGTTCTTTACTGACCTTATGTCCAGGGGCACTAGATTCCCTTTTAGAAGCCAAAGTGGTTTTTGGTAATGCTTTCCAAACAAGGCCAGTTTTCATCGGCATTATAAACAAACTCCGGATCATAGGATTCTGATGCAGTTTTTAAATTTTTCAATAAAATTTTCAGCAGCTGCAGAGTCTGCTGAAAGCTTCTCACCAGCCAAATCTAACTCGCGTACACCATGCCTGAATTTAAAATTCCTTAGCCAGCCGTTACTAGCCTTAAAAGATGAATAACCAAGCTTTTCTGCTAAGATTTTGGCTTTTTCACAAAGGATTGGACCTGAAATCGGATTTCCCATAGAACGTTGCTGCAAAAACCATTTAAACACGGCATCTTCCAAATTTTTGTTGGTTGCTGTCTTCATTGTTTTCCTGGAGGAACTTCCATCTTCATTTTGAAGCACCGAAACAAAGTTTAAAAGTGTTGACTTACTGTTTTTAATGTCAGAAATTGTTGCTTGTCCAACACCATAAATCTCAGACAACTTCTTACCCGTTACACCTTTATCGAGTTGCTCTATAATTTTCAGTTTGTCCGCTAACGATAGCACAACACGTTTTCTTTTCGAAGCCATGGTATAAAAACAATACAGTATTGTACACGCACAAACAAAAGTAAGCCGTAGCAAAGAGTAGCGTCCTCGAGCAAGGTCAATAGCACACTGGCTAATCGAAACAAACAATGACAGGTGCGCCGTGACTGCAATGCGCCGGAACTTGTCTTAACTTGCCGTTGTGCCTACACTGACTTCGCGGGGGGAAGTCAGTGTAGGCACAACGGAAAGTTAAGACAAGTCAAGTCAAGACTTGACGCGCAAACACTGGCTTCGCGGGGGGAAGAATAATAGCGCACTTAGACTTTTTTGGACAATTTTTGTGATTCGGATAATCGGCGATTCGGATAGTCGGAGTTCGGATAATTGGAGTTCTACTGTACAACCATGCCCGAGGCGGTAGTCAAACCCACGATCCTTCGGTCCGAGTTCGCTACGACAAGAGTAGATACTTACAAATTACTATGAATTTGTACTAAAACATAATGCTTGCAGCTCGTTCGAGAGTGTCTTTGGGGTACTCATTTCAAAACGCCAACTCAGTTCCTTTCTTCACCTCAACATTCCATTCGTTCGCCAAAGAATGACTTTCTGCCCTAGCTCAGGGTAGCCGTTTTCTGGGAAAAATTGGAGAAAATGAGGGAATTTCATTGCTCTAGAAAAGTCGGGGAATTTGTACAAGAATCGTTAGAAGTCAGGGAACATTTTGAGTCCGTTATATAACTAGATATTATTCTTAAAAAAAGTTCAACAAAAAATAGTGAAGCCATTTTATTGTAGAATATTATTTAAAATTTGTCCTTTATCAAGTGAAATCAGAGCTGGTAAATTAGTATCAGCCTTCCTACTGAATAAGATAGTGTAAGAAGTACTACAGGTCTTATCAATTAAAAATAAAAATGCTCTAAAAAACCTGGTAAAATTAGGGAAACTTGGAAATGAGTGGCCACCCTGTGTGGTACGTAAATATAAATTTATTCAAAATGTTGAAATATTTCCTTCCCAGAACATACTGTACTACAATGTGCAGATGTAGCAGTACAACATGGGCTGTTTCCGTAAGCAAAACCTGGAATCTGCATGCTTCTCCTGACTAGAAACAAAAGTACATTTGCTCAACAATGTAATTTTATATCAATGCACAGAGAGCAGTCAGAAGTATTTCACTCTAAATATTTTTCTCGAATCGTGGATGGGAAGTGATAAAGTTTATCCTACGTGTAGTCGGCAAACATCCGGAGAGAGAAGTGAAAGTCGTACGTAGACGTTCTGTAATCACCAAAATGAGACCGAATACGAAATATCTTCCTTGTGTGGACCTGCTTGTAGATTCCTCCCATATTCAGCTGCCACTTGATTCAGCCTCATTTGTCCTTCCTGCTTTCTCAGTGCGTGAGTCGGAATTGTAATGATGATAAGGTACAGAAACGGAGTAGTAATGTAATCACCGTGCTCTCTCGACTTGCAATGAATGTAATTATAGTTCAGGTCCATACATCTAGTCTTCAGAAGAGTATACTAAGCTATTTATTGAATGCTTTTTGACAAACTGTAGTTTTCATTGGGATGTAAAATCGGCGATCAGTTTTAATCTCATCGTTTGGTAATGACGCATTGAGAAGAACTAAGTTTGTGGTATACATTTCTTTTATCTCCATGCGGCTACAGTGAAGGAGAAATATGTGACTTTTATAGGGGGGAGGGATCAGCATTTTCATTCTGAATCGGTTTTTACACCCAGGGATGTTAGCCCTGGAGAAGTGGTGAAATGATAATGATGGATGAAATGGACAATAACGAAACATTCAGAGGCACACAAACACAACCATGCCTGAGGCGGGACTCGAACTCGCGATCCTTCTGTCCGAGATTGCTACGACACTATTGCCTTAGCGATTTCGGCTATCTGGATCGGCATTATATTATTATTATTATTATTATTATTATTATTATTATTATTATTCCACTACATCACGACTAAAGACGTTATGAGTCGGCTGAATATAAAATCTACTCCAGGTTGCAACCAGCTACCTAAAGAGCAGATCTAGGGACTGTCGGTGCCTCTACAATACTTTGCGCAAATTAATTATTATTATTATTATTATTATTGTTGTTGTTGTTGCGTTAATCCGTACTTTGGCGAGTGCGTTGACGTTGGAGTGTTATTTTTAGCCGGCGCGGCGCGCGCGTGAGCGTGTGCGTGTGTGCGTGTGAGGAGCTCGGGAGGCCGCTCGCCTCGCCTCGCGTCGCGTCGCGTCGTCCGCGCCGGCCGCCGAGCGAGCGCCCAGCGAAGGCCGCGCCGGCGTGAGCGCTTGGGGCAGTGCCCGCGGCGGGCGCGCGCACGCGCAGTGGGCGCCACCGCCGCCCGCGCGCGCACAAACCAACGTCCTTCGTTGGGCGTTAGCAACGGGGAACGCTAAAACGTGCACATTGCACTTTTCAGCACAATCGACGCCACATTTAGGGACACACCACTTATTTACCGTTTTCCTCACTGTTACACACAGCCCATCACCTCTACATAACCACTGCTACACCCTGCCTACACCTGCTACTCAACGTACACAACCATACACAACGAAATCGCCTCTTCTAACTCCAATGCGCAGACCTAGTATCTAGGTGGTCTTGCACAAACCCACGAGTGTTGCTAAAACAGCACGCACTTTCTCGCCCGCATTTTGTCGCAAAATTACGCGAAAAGTATTAATCGCGCATCGTATCTTGGCGATGGCCTTGCTTCTCCCTCACCGGCACAATAAACAGTTGACGGCAAAAGCTGGCAGCGAGCACCGATGACAACTTTCCAAACACATCTTCAATGGCGCGAAATAGAAACTATTTTCCGTTGAAGACGAGAACTTCTGTTCGTGATTTTCTCCAAAAAATCTAAATAAATGACCGAAGCAGGTGAAGTTTCATCACTGGAAATACCTCAAACTCTTGAAAAAGTTAGAACACAAATAATTGAGAAAGTTGTGAAGGCATGACTGATTCTCCTGATATTGGTTATGTTTCATAAAATTTAGTGGCCGATTTCGTAACTAATACCCCCAACTCCATCCGAATTTCTTCAATCCATCGTTCAAGAAAAGTTGCACGAGTTTTATTCCAATTTTAGAAAAATTGTACACGACCATATTTCGAAATATATCTTTAAGGAACAAATTTTATTAAGGGAAAAATCTCTATCATTAATACTTTAGATGTAGGAAGACTCCGAAAAAATTTTGAACTTTGCAATTTTCGAAAAATCAGGATTTTCAACGAAAATGAGACCAGCACCGTTCTTTTAAACGTCCTTCACCCTATCCAAAAATAAATTTAATAAAAAATGATGGAGCTACTTTTTTTTGAAAATTTAGAAAATGTCCCAGGATCTTCATTTAGGTACCCCCAAAATTGAAATATCGGTTCAAATTAAAGGGACCGCGACATCAGCCAGATCGATTGGAGAATATCAATTTTCGGTTGCACGTTTTATCCGCTAGCGTTGTTCAGACGGACGGACAGACTCACGTTTTGCCGTCAATTGATTTTTCGGTATCAAGGAACCATAAAACGTGGATTCTGGCTACACCACGTCTTAGATTTCTTTTTCCAAATTTATCGACTAGATTTATCCGCTAGATTTTTCGTTACCAGGGCTCAGTAGTAAGCGTTTTCTGCCAAAAATTCGCCATTTTTTCGCGCAGTAAAACTGTCTCTCTACTCCGTAGCGAGGAACTAAGAGGAGACCACGCAGACGTCTGCCGGACGCCAGGGTTATGGTTCCAAAAACAATCGAGCACTTCCAATTTCGAAGGATTGGATTGCGTTCTTCTCGTTCTGCGTGTACCTGCTGCATTCGCGTACTCCTTACGTAACGGCCGTCACCCAACAGCAAAGCTCCAACGGAAGAGGCCGTCCGGCATTAAATACTATTTGCTTTTCCTGTGTCGCTCTACGGAACAGCAAATCTTTTGACATTCGAGGTGGGTGAAGAGGCATTCTGCGAGCTGCATTTTGGAAAACAGTTTTCTGTTCTCTTCTTCAGCAGCATCCTTGCTGCCACTGGCCACCACTAATTAATATAATTTTAATAAAAATGCGTACACGTATATTATTCCGGTTGCAAAAATAAAGTGTTGTTGTATTTTAAAATATTAAAATGGATGATCTCTTATGGGGAAGGTACATGAAAAGTAAATTTAATGTACCGTTAAAGAGAACAAATAAATTGATTTGATTAATTCCCATGCACATATTGAATTAAAAATATGTGGAATTAAGTATATAAGTAAATTCTTCGGACAATCACGGCACGTCTAAAAACCCTGTTTGATACATTTAAATGTCTGCAATTTCTGTATAGGCACACATCGCCACACCAAATTTGTACGATTGTAACGCCATTTAAAAACGTTTGGACGGCTGATGTTAATATTAGTAAATAAAAAAGTTATAACTTAAAAACAACGTTAAAATTATGTTGTTTATGTTATTATATATTGTTTTTTATGAAATTAATATAATAAAATAAAATATACATTTACACCTTTCCTTTTATGCATCTGAAATTTTACCCTCTTTTGCTGCGTCTTAACTTCAGCTGAAGTTAGGACATAAAAACTTCAGCGCTTGAGAATTTGTTTATAGATACTGCTAAAACACGAACGAATACTTCTCCCTTGTTAGAGTCCATGGAAAGTGAATTTAATTATGTGGTCACGGGGTAAAAGTTCTTAAGTCAAAAATCTTAGTTTGGAGAATACAAGGGTTAGATTATTGAGCCGTAAGCTATATTAAGCCGATTAAGCTGTTTTCCAACGCTTTTTTGTCATCAGGAGGCATCGTGAATTCGGTCGTTTTATTAAAATAAAATATAGATACTCAACTTGTAGTTTGAGTTTCGCCAAAGATTGACCGAAGAACTTTCACTCCGTGAATCGTACTTGACATTCTCAATTTCTCCGCGTAAACGTAATTGAAGGCCCCTGTGCGGCCAGGCGGTGCACACCGGCACAGAAGGGCTGAGAGCTGGCCAAAGCTCCTGGAAGCCTATTACACGAATTCGAGACGGGAATCATCATTAAAAGGCTAGGAATATATGCTTGGACATGCAAAACATCAGGGTATTTTACACGTTACGATATAACGACATATAACATTAAGGGCATTTTTTTTAGCAAAATTGCAAATTAACACATAAAATCACTTACTTACATTAGTACATTGAACAAAAATCTTGCTCCTGGCTTTTCGTATATTGATGCTTCGACCGCCCAAAGTTTCCTGTCCAGAAGACACTACACTCGCTAGGAAACGTCCGACAGACCGAGCTCAATTTTACAGACACGCTACACAAGAAGGAGGAGGGTAAAATTGTTCATGCTAACAAGAGTGAACATTCCTCTTTGAAGAGAGCTACTTGTAAAGGGTGCACAAGTTGTTTGGGGTTTTGGCCAGGTTTCGCCCCTCTGTGTGGCAGTGTGCGGAGCGGGGGCGGGGGCGGGGCAGCTGCTTCCGGCGTCTCGCCGTCGCACAGCTGTGGCCGCACGCGCCCCGGCCCAACCGCCTCCGAGGCGACGGCCATTGAGGCGCTGGGGCGGACGCCGCCGCCGCCCCGCTCCTCCCCGGTCCGCTCTGGTTGGGATGCGCTAACGGCCTGCGGTGGCGGATTGGAGTGAGTGACGCACGCGGGCGCTTGCGACCTCCGACGGAGCCGTTCCGCCTCACCACCTCCAACGTTGAGCACCAACAGATGCACAAGAGCGAGGCGAAGAAGCGTTCAAGTGCGCAGGAGCACAACATCGATGGTGCTCATCGTTCGAGATGGCAAAAACTACCTAATGCAAACTTAAACGTAACGTAATGCTGTAAATGTAGCAATAAAATTTACAAGTAAAAATAAACATTCACAATGACGAACGTAAGTTTCACCTGAACCAATCAAAATTCAACTTACTGAAACTTGATCGATTCGTTTCTACCATGGATCTTTCCACCACGGGGGTCTAACTTTTTCTTCCATGTTCCTATCGATTTGTCTTCATGTATATGCGAGTAGCTGTAGTAGTACTCACATTCCCTTCATCTTATAAACAAGGATTCTCTTGTACCAAATACACGAGTAATTCTGCGACCGTAATTAGTTTATTCGCCATTAGTTTGGATAAAAATTGTCCAAATTCTTACATTCAATGCTCTACACGCATCAAAAGCGTTCACAAACCAGTTCTCTACATTACAGTAACAATGACATAACCACAAACTACCTGAACACAATCTGAAATCGACCTTCCAACGCTGCTCTCTGATTGGTCTTCGGTAGAATTCCCACGTAAACTTAACGCGAAGCTTGGAGCTTGTGTACGCTAAGTTTACGGGCTTGCGTCTATGGTTGTGTCAAGGCATTGCGAATGGTCTCGCTTGGAAAGTCATTTCCAGGTTTTGTGGCGTTTACTTCGAAGTTTGCATTGCGAATGAGGCCTTAAACCCCCGAGGCCTATGGGTGCGTCGTCGATGTTGATGTTTTTAGAGAAACATCGATGGTGATGTTTTTTTAACATCGATGTTTTTCCTTTTCCGATGTTTTCTTTGTGAATTAAAAATTCCCATGAACACAATACTGTAAAAGGTAAAATATGAAATAATAACCGATGGTATATAACACTCTTAGTTCATGTGTTGGAACCAAAGGAAGCTGTTTGTACTACCTTAATCGATCAAACTCTCTCGCTCCAGAAGACTTCCATGCTCATGTATTTCCTCTTTCTTCATATTCACTTCGCACATTGAGATGTGTTCAACAAATGCGTTGTGGACGTAGGGGCTGCTCCTCCTCCTCCTCATACGTTATTCGGAGAATTGATAAACACGACCACTGTCAAATTAAATTTAAATGCACACGAATTTCATATTGGAGGTTACTAAACCAGCCTAAAAGCATCGGTGGTTTCTAGTCGATTAACATCAATGATTTGTTATCGATGTCGTGAGGCCTTGACGATGTGCAGTGCAGGAAAGAGAAGAGGCTGGTACGACCGGCGCGCCCGCCAACTGCCAGTTGCGTAACGCTCGTCGCTTTCTTCAAGAAGAAAGGAACAGTGCTGCAGAGCGAGCGGAGTACACGATGTAAACTTTCAAACACAAGAAGGGGAACGCAGGTTTCTGGAAACGCACCCCTCGCGGTGCTCTGCAGCCAGACATCTGGGGCAGATGGGACGAGCCCAACACTCTCCCAGGTTGCAGCTCCATCGAGTGGTGGAGCATTTAAAACACTAAGCATTTCATTTAAAATAATTAAAACTAAGAGGAATGAAAGTCTATTTCAAACATTACTTGCATAAGTTTATGCGTGGTGTCCGTGTCAGGTATGTCACCCATTGCGATGTGAGATTTCCAGGTTAATCTTGTATCAAAGTTTAGTCCTTAATATTTTACCGTTTGGTTGTATCGGGTCCAGGGGATTAGGTTGTTATTAATTTCGAGTGGGATGGGGATTGCGAATGTTCTGAGAGAGAATATTTTGACTGATAATTTTGACGGATTGAGCTTGCGTTTGCATTTTAAGGACCAATCTTGTATGTGTTTCAAAACGTAGTTGAATTTTATTGAAAGTGTGATTTAAGGAATGGTTGGACATGAAGATGGCAGAATCGTCAGCAAATAGCCCCAACTTGGCGCTGAATGATTTTCATTTCTTTTGGAATCGAAGAATCGATTGTGAAACCAAAGAGTAGAAAGCAACGAGAGCTTGAAAGCAACGGCTAGACCAGTCTTCTCTGGCAGCCATGGCCTAGGCCCTGGGTGGTCGGGGCGACGAGCTGCGGGTTCGAGTTCTGTATAATTCTGAGTGTTTTCACTCTGTGATTGTTAAGGAGCGGATTTCTATGACTTTGCATAGTTTTGTCCTTTTCTTCGGGTCATAATGAAGTGAAATTTCTTGACATTTGGTTAGGATTGGATGCTATGTAGATAAATATGTTAGTGCATATTTGGGTATATTTGGCGGATTTTTCCTCTTGGGGCAAATTCGTGTAATTACAGACGGATAATTTGCGTATTTCGTTAAAATACAGACTTATCTCTGAAACGTTTCGTCTTTTCATAGAATCTATTTGTGACCGTTCATTTATTAGGAGGAGCTTGTCACGGTTCGCATTTTTTCTACACGATAAAATACTTGTGCGTGTATAGGACATTTCTTGATATGACATTTCTTAAACCAGACAGAAGAAATGAAAGAAGACATAAAATGTACTTTACTAAGATGACTACTTTAGTTATTTCTATCGCGAAATCTATATTTGCACAAAAATGTATCTTTTCATTCCAAGCATGCTTCTCCTGACTTTTATCAAGAGAGGTTTATTAAAGAAATGAAATATTGATATTTGTTATTGTACATTAAAGTGCATATTTCAGAATATTGAGGCCATAAATGCGTATTTTTAAAAGCGAGATTTTTAGGACATAAAAATCCTCTCCCTAGTGGTTGTGCTGGCTGCTCGTGGCGCCACGGACCACATCTCAGCCATCATTCGTGCTTCGTCATTTATCGCATCATTAACTCCACTATCATTCATTCAATGCAAGGCAATAGCAAATCACCTCCACGGTCACCCCCTGCCTAGGGAAGGGGCGAGGGATGGAGCCAGAAGTTCCCGCCCTCCCAGAAATGTAGAGGGCGATCGTATCACTGATTTAAGTTGCAAAAAAGGAAAGCGTGGATTTTCATGATACTTATTACGATTTTTACGTGATACTAATGTTTTTGAAATATCTTTCTCTTATACCAGGAATTATCAGTGCATGGTAAAATTGCTGTAGACATTAAATTTTATTGTAAATGAGTTATGTTGACATATGATTCGAGATTATTGTGTAAGTGAGGAGAGGAGATGCCCACAAAGAGGCGGTATGGAAACTTCTGGATTGTATTGCTACTGGAATTATTTATTTTTTTGTTAAATGTACATGGCAGATGAATACAAGGCAATGCTTTGAATTAGTTTTTTTCTATGTTTAGCTAAAAGTCTCATTTATGAAAGAAATAGGTGATAAGTAATGCAATATTTTTCGGTGAGGCGACAGGTTCGTGATAATGTTTTATTGTTCATTGAACCCTAATCATCAAAATACTCTTAACAGTGTGAGCACGTGATTGTCTTCTCAGAAACAATGGAAAGAAACAGTTCTTTTATCAAGAGTTTTAGGCCACGCCTCTGTCTTGATTTTGACGATTACATGTGCTAAGAGAATCTATTTCGATTGCGGATACATTCTTTTTGTTTGAAATATTGGAATATTGCTTTACGAGTTGATAATGACTCAGAAATGTCGGGTGGTCTCTATATCGCATAAACTACAGATATGTCAATTGCTTCCAAGCTTGCAAGCACTTTAATCTTACGAACACTGCTGGCGAAATATTCGTTCATTACGATAATTTCCAAATCTCCTGTTACTTGGTTTTTGAAAGATAATTTGTTGGCGATATTTTGAAGAAAATAATTTGTTTAAAGTCCTGTGAACTGGCGTCAGCTTCGCGAACACTGATTCATTTTGTTCCCGCGGGCGGCCCCCGGCGCGGCGCCGAGGTTGAGGTTCACTACAACCGAATCTTCTTATGCTTACTGTTAGTTGCAATGCAAGCCAAACGGGACCAGGGACTTTAGTCCAGTATATCCGAGTTCACTAAAACCGTGTCGTTTCTTCCCAAATTGAGTGAATCGTCCGTTTTCCTCGGGCGCTTGAGAGCCCTCTCGTGCCCGCCGCTAAGGGGCGGGTGGGCGGGCGGGGAGGCCGGGCGGCATTGCCTTCCCCGTCCGATCGCAGGTGAGCGGCTGCGTTGAGTCCCACGCCCCGCTCCGCGCCCAAGGCCCCTCACGCGCCCCGACGCCTTCAGCCAGCGGCTCACACTGCGCACCACCTTCCCCCATTTCGGAGAACTGCTCCAATCGGTCCGAATTATTGGTTTTATTTCCGGATTCGGCCCTTCATGACCAATTTTAGATCCATTGCATTACATTTTTAATTTTATCAAATACAATTTGTCTTGGACCGGAGCTGGAGTATCTCTCAGGATTTTCATTCACAACGTACCATCGTAACATTTTCTAAAATAATAACTGAAACGACAAGAAATATAACGTTACTCTCATAATCACATTTGTGATGGTATTTTAACAACATTCTCGAAAGACGACGAAGGATCACGAAGCATGGCTAATGTAGGGTTCCTGATGTTCTCTTTGACTTAATATATTTAATTTCATAATGTAATGGCAGTATGAGCCATATGATCCAATATATTTTGATTGGAAGTTTAGAAATTCGCGGAAGCCACTTTTGAAAAGTTAACATTTCTGCAACCCATGCACGTGAAAAATTACTCCTGTCCTGTTCCGCAATTGGTACATTAGATGTCAAAGAGCTGCAGAGATATCATAATCAATAGCTTCAGGTTTGTGGTATTACAAACTGAAAATACACGAAAAGCACCAGTGTATACTTACAAGCGCGCGAGAAGTAAAGACCCTGCAATTTACAGTTCACTCATTTTTACTAACTTACAGAATGAACTTCGCTTCAAGAGGGCTTTCAAGTACCCAAGGAAAAGCGACCGATTCACTGCATTCGGGGAGAAATTACTGTCGACTTCAGTTTTAGTGAACTCGGATATAGTGAACTGAAGTCTCTGGTCCCATTTCACTTGCATTACAAAAAAGCATAAGAAGATTCGGTTGTAGTGAACCTGAACCTCGGGTATAGTGAACGTTGGAACTACGTCGTGGAAAAGTCAATCGATTTCATTAGCCGCTTGCGCCATCTCGCCACCGAAAGCTTCTCCGAGAGCCTTCGGAGGCTTTTCGGAGACTTTTCGGAGACTTTTAAGGACAAATAAAGATATGAAATTTTCAGTTCGTGTTCGATTTGTCGTATTTTGAGGTATCCTCTATCTTAATTAAATCAATCGTTATGGAGAAATACTATTTAATTTTTACATCATCGGATGTAGTGAACCAAAACTTTATTCCCAGAAGTTCACTAAAACGGGAGTCGACTGACTGTACGTTCTGTTGAATTTCTCGGTTTTTGATTGACTATTATTTTCGGGTGCGTGAACTGCTAAGATGGTGAGTCCCGTAAGTGTCATGCACCTTTTAATTGGCGGGAGGTGATGGTGAAAAATGAATTTAGTGTGTGCAGGAATGTAGTGAAGCATATGGCAGGTTTGATCACTGCACATGGAACTCTGGTTGTTAAACAACTCTGTCCGCGGCCCAAAAGCGTTAACCTCGCAGCGAAGGCACCCACAGAGCGCGTTCAGAAAGCTGCTGTTTCTGCGCGCCTTGTGGTGTGCAACTGGAGCGCGCGCTGCTCTGCTTGCAGAACAGAAGGACAGCGTTCTTTCAGGGCGACGAAGAAAGAAAGAAAAACTACTGCGAAATCCAAACTCGTGGAAAATAAAACAGGAAAAAGAGGAAAACTACTTATGTCGCGTCTACATGACTGATTATTAGAGAGCGCATTTCTATGATTTTGCACATTTGCTCCGGCATTCGCCTTGTTTTGATCGTCGAAAGCACGGAAAACTACCGATGAGAGCAGCCGGCCGCTAGAATTCTCCTCCAGACAGCGACTGAATTCGCCCGAGCTGACAAGCTTGTCCCGAAAATCCTGCCGGCGCGCCGTCGGGACTCGAACCTAGGACCTCCCGATCAGAGGGACTGCAATGACAGTTGGACTGAGCCATCTCTCCCGGTAAAAGAAGAGAAATATGATTTTATGAATACATTTTTGATTGCTGGATTATACACTATATCAAAGAGAACCGGGAACCTTGTTTATCCTGGATAAACGAACACCTAGCGTGAGCGTAAGATATTCTTCCAAATGTTTAGGAGGAGTACTTCGAATGATCATCATCTACTAGTCACAGCTCTACAAACAATTGTTCTTTTCACGTAAGAGAGGAGGATTAAATATTCGAACTCGAAAAATTGGATTGTTTTTACGATAATGCTATTAACGCTTCACTGTATCTTCAATCTGCAATAGTTACCCCGAATAGAGATCTAACCCACAAAAAGAAAAGTATTCAAGAAGCAGGAAAAAACTTCTAATCAGTGTAAATTAATTTTAACGTCTTTGAGGTCACTTAATTTAATTTGCAATTATTCTATGTAGTGTAAATTAATTTATTTCTGTAAAAAACTTACATCCCATCAATATATTATGAACTGTGAATCACTCTGAAGTCAAATTTTAGTCAAAGCACTACCGCTCATAACATACTCACATCGATCCGACTTCTTGCTGCAGATAGATTACTCTTCACCAATAGGTCAACTTCACCTAAAGAATGACTTGCTTTGGAGTGGCCGGGGCGCCTCAGAATCGAAGGGGCTGTGCTCACTATTCCACTGAAATCTCAACTTTGGACTTTTTGTGGGTTCGATCTGAATTCGGGGTAATTGTTCATTAAAGGTCTGATTATGTGGCTGAATTGCCTGCCAACATTTCAGTTTTTAGTGACAAGCAGGTGTGAGAATTTTATACGTGGGAGTAAAAAGAATATTCCTAATAAACTCTATTAGCATAACAGTAAAAAATATCTAATGGCATTTTATGTAATCTATCTTCATGAAATTCATTTCAACACTGTGTAATTTCGATCGTGTCTTCTTAAATAATCTAAAGAATGTGAATAATAAATCAAACAGGAAGGCGTAGATATTAATTCGTAAAAATTGTTCTACAAATGTGATCGCACGTCGAAACACCCGACTGCGGAAAGACTGTTTTAACAATGCTTTGCCGTAACTTTAAATGGATTCTGATTTACGTCATCATGATCACATCCTGTCCATCAAATGGCATCCGTTTTGGAGGAAATCAGATAGCTCTCAGTGTGTCACATCGAAATTGGTGCTACGATTTGTTCGACTGCCGAAAGCAGAGTCAAAGGGAGCGCTTCCACGGCCATATAACGACATCCGACTGCTGAGACCGTCTAACGCCGTCTGTCTCTGGAAGAGAAGTTGCAGCCTGTTAGAAGAGTCGTTAGAATGCCAAATTTGGAATCGAGCTTCGTTTGGTTGTCTTTTTATTTTCGAAAACATTCATGTCCTTATTAGAGCTTGGATGAAATAGTAACCAAAACAGAATAGTTTTCATATTGATCATAAACTTCTGAAATAAGTTCGTATATACGCTGAAAAAAGCGAAAATAAAACTGTAGTATAAAATACCATTTTTCTTTTGGTAGATTTTGATGTTAGAATCAGAGTGAAATCTGTGTGCAGTGTAGTGACGAAAGTGCGTTCAGGCCAAAGTTGTCGGACAACTCGGAAGAAGATTACTACTTAAGTGAACGATGATAATGGAGATGATTTGAAATTAATAGCAGGGGAAATCGTGTATAAACTCGTTTCCAACGCCCGAACCCGGAATTGCCGGTACATGAGTGCCCCGAAAACCAGCAGCGACCCCATTTCGATCTACATGAATGTCAGTGGAGTGACCGAATTTGAGTACTGGTATTCAGAAGTGCATTTGAAGCTCGCTAATATCATGTAGTTTATGCATGTATTCGACATAATGCAAGGGACCAGGCAACAACGTCACAACGTAAAGATATTTCATTATTTACACAGTCCAGTCAGTTCCCTCACAATATTACCAAATAAGAATTTCATTGTTATTTTCTTGTATTTTATTAACCAAAGGTGACTGACTGAACATTCAAGAGCATTTAAACTGGATTGCAATGCAGCTGGGAACATTTCTAGAAATGTTTCATTGACTGCGTTAACCTCAGCAAGTGTTAAATTTAGTCATTGATTTGAAATGTCTATGTTCTAGAGATACGCATTCATTGATCTTATTAGTCGCAATTAATTTTGAAATTTGTCGTCATACATACGTGCTAGCTGAATGAGGCGTCGCCGACGGTGTAAACTGTTTTAAAACTATTTTCGTTTGTTGAAAATTTTTAGTACGCAAGTTATAAATGAAAATAACTTGCCTTCGGCAAAATACTTGAAATCTTATTTATTAAGAATTAAAATTAAATAATAAAAATGTTACAAAGAATGTGGGCCGCTGCTGTTCACAATGTTCTATCGGGGCGTGGCCACTATCTATCCGGAACACGGTGTTGGTGAACTTAATCCGAACGCTCCCAGAAGAATTGTTCTGATACTTCCTGTGTTACATCACAGATTATTACAGAAAAATCGTACATTTGCACATTTCTAATGTAAAACATACCGTTTTATTCTCATTGATTTAGATTAGAATGTATTATTTTGTATATGAAATTCTACAAATGGAAATTACACCACTACATTTTCATATCTGCTACACAACAAAATTATTAAAGAAATAGATTTGAGGCGTTGGTTTGTGGTTGTTTTTTTTTTTTTTCACAAAAAGCTTTTTCGGTCACATTGCGTCCTTTTCAGTGCTACAAAAATAATAACAATATATCTAAATTACAAATAAAATTTTAGCTATTACTTTGAATTTAATAAAAATAGAATTTAATCAAAATAGAAAAATATGGAATATAAAATGCGAAGAAAGAAACATAATTTTGCTGAAAGAACGTGAAATGAAAACATGAAATGATGAAATAACAAATGTAGAGAGGAAGATATGCATTTGTTAAGAAGCTATAACGTGAGATTACTGTTAAAATAAGAAAGTTGATTGGAATGACATCATTAGTATCATAGTAGTAGGAAATGGTGTGGCATTTACGATGCTATCATATCCAGGACAGCTGTCTGTCTGGACTGAGGCCCACAGCCGCCTCTAAGAGCACTGAAGATGGCCGCAATGCGGCCGAAAAAGCTTTATGCCAAAATAAACAATTACGATGAGGAGCCTACATCAAATATTGATTTCATTAGTATCATATTCTAAAGTGAAGTATTTTTTTTTATTTCACTTCACTTTAGAATGATAATGATGTCATTCCAAAAAAGCTTTTTGCCAAAATAAACTACGACAAACCAATGCCTTAAATCTATTTCGTTAATGATGCCAATGTCGGAAACTCCACACCATTTCGGCTCAAAAGTAAAACATCGATGGCTGAAAATTAAATCATCGATGTTAATAAAACATCGACCAAAAACCATCGATGTTTTAAAGCTGGATAAGTCATCTCAGACATTGAATTCGTGCGCAACACAATGTAATTTGACAGTGGCAGTGCATATTAATTTATAATTAACATTAACTCAAAATAAGGTTATAAAGCGCCTCTCGGTGAACGATGAATGTCGAAGGAAATACAAGATTACGAGGGAAAAGGATACAGGAAAGGGGAGAGGAAAGAGGAGGAGGAGGATAGAGGAAAGTAGTACATAGTAATATTAAGTTATTTCATATTTTAACTTTGCAAAATTGTGAGTATGAAAATTCTTCATCCATAAATAGAACATAAAAAACATAAAAATATCGAGGACCAACACCAGGCGAATGCTGGAGCAGTACCCTAACAAACGGGCCACATATCGCGCGCGCTCGTTCCTTCCTGTTCCTTGTCCTATCCTCTCCTCTTACACACACACACAAACATGGAGTACACTATCACACATGCCGGGAGATCGGTCGGGAGCTGAGAGCTTGTCCCGGCTGGGGCGGTGCTCTCCGCTAGTGGGAGATACGTGGTTGGGGAAACCCCGCTAGTCGTCGGTATGTCGACGCCGGATCTCGCCATCCAGCTGGGGAAGATCACCGCCACCTCCCAATGAAAAAACACGCACTCCACTTACGGGAATAATGACCTCCGTAGTTGACGCGTCCGGCATCACGAACAATCAATCCATCAGTCGAGCAAAAAGCCTGGATGTTCCAATGAGATTGGCTTCAATACCCCGACGTCTACAAGATGGCCCTCGCCTTGCCCTCCCGGCCCTCGTGGGGGGGGGGGGAGAGCACGGCGAGAGCGCCGCTTTCTAGGCGCGATGCACCGGGCGCCGATCCCACGCGCTATTGCTCCGCGCGGGCGGCGGCGGAGGCGGCGAGAGCGACGTACAAGCTGCCGATTGGATGAAACCGTCAGCAGCTGATTTGTGTCACACGCAGAATAAGGAAAATCGCTGTAAATAATTCGATTTACTTACAGTATCCTGTGACAGTACATCAGCTGTTACGTTGTTATCCAATCGGGAGCTAGAGCGTCATCATAGTGACGTCACTTTAGCGACGTTTAAGCTCCCCTTTAGATGACACTGTAGCAGCTGATGAACTGTCGCAGGATACTGTAAATAAATCGAAGTACAGTCTTGTCAGCAAGGTCGAATCCAGGCACTATCTGGAGGAGAATTCTAACGGTAATCCTCTGATCGGTATGTACTGTGTTTCTCTCATCAGTACCAAGCAGCAGTGCCCTCCCAAACGGGTCACGGACGGCGCGCGATCTTTCCTTCCGCTTCCTTGACCCACAGTCCCGTTTTACTTTCACGCGTGCGCGCGTTGCAGTCCCCTGCCGCACCTGCCGGCTGCCCAGAGGTGGCTGCCGGCGGCGGCGGCGCTCCGCTGGGGCAGAGGCGTGGAGGGGGAGCGACCGACTTGGTCTGGGCCGCCACTCACTCTCCGGCTGGGGAGACAGACGGCCACTTCCCACGAAAAAGCAACATTCGCTTCTCTAAACGGACCAAACGGTCGCAGCGGAATAATTAAATCAATCACCTTTTCACTACCCGTAACTATTACTATACTGCGATTCACTCACAGCTGCCTCCGACTAGTGAAGACGAATGATGACTAGTGATGACGAATTTTACCAAAACATCGATTTTTCGACACATCGCTAAAGGGTTTTCGATATTTAAAACATCGATGTTTTAAATAAAAACTAATAAACATGCTATTTTCCTATCCATTTTAATTGATGTACGCAAGTAGGTTATATTATACTATTTTGGTTAGCAGCATATTAGTAGTAGGGGACTATGCCTATAAAAATTTATTATGAATGTAAAAAAAGAAAATTAAAATTAAAGAACATCGTGCTTCGGTATTTTACCATTTTAATCTTTTAATCAATATTCTACATATACTATACAAAATACCATAAAAATAACATAACATTGTTTAAAGGTATAATAAAGCATTGCAAGAATTATTAACTCAAACCATCGATGTCTTTGCAACAAAATTTCGATGTGAAGAAAACACTGAAAGCAAAATATCGATGTTAATATATCGATGTTTTTTTGCCATCCCTACCTCTGACAGGTCATCAGCTGTTACGGTGGCATCCAATCGCGACAGTGACATTCAAGCTTCCGATTGGATGACACCGTCACAGCTGATTTCCGTCCGAGGCAGCTGTGAGCAAATCCATCTCATCCGCCACCACCGACCTTGCGCATCTCTTCAGCGTCCTCCGGCGGCTCCATCCCCCCCCCCACACACACACACGTTGCCCTGGGCCCCACGGCCATCGCCCCTTCAATCCCACCACGCTCTCTCTCTCTTCCCAGCGCATCACCCTTGCACCGCCGTCCCCCCACCTCCGCCGACTACACCCCCCCCTCCCGGTCCACCTGCCACTCCAGCTCACCGCACACGCCTTTGCTGTCACAACTTCGTCATCATTTCATGCGATTATATCATTAATTTTTAAATTCGAGTACATGGATGCCTGTAATATTTACGATTGTGAACGGAATGTGATAATGTTTAATGCTGTTTAGTAGTAAAAATTCGCATAGAACAAAATGTTTACTTTACCATTTATGCGACATGTCTTCCTGTTTCCAAATGTAAATTTTCAAAACACAAACACTAATCGCGATGCTTGTAGTTCGGGACAGTTCAGATTTCGAAATTAAGAATTATGCCTTTTTCACTTCAATGGAAAAAGACGCATTCTCTGCAAAAAGTATATCGAACTCATATGTTAGCCATCTTTTGTCTTTCAATTTTCAACAGTTTAGTAGTTTGCAAAAGATTTGACCTCGCAAGATATAATGATGAAGTAAAATTACTACACTTGGAATTTTTCATTAAAATGTAGGTGGTGGGTGAGTAAAAACCATAATTGATTAAACAATAAACACCAATGATGCAAGTATAAATACCATCTGTGGGAGGAGAGTGAATATCTGCGTGTGCTGTCTTGCACCGTTGCCCAACGCTCGCGTGGCGCATTCCAGTCACGGCCTCCACGTCGCCCGCCATCTCTCGGCCAAGACATAAGCTTAACGCATACAAGAAGGCATTAATATGCTTTGTTTAATTTACAATATAATTAATTCTAAAAACTATTAAATTTAAATTTGTAGAAAGAATAGCGCAAGTCACTCGACACTGCCAACGATCGCAGTCCAAACGCACAATTCAAATGTTGGCGGTATCTGCAAGTATGTACATCAACGCCCAGCTGTAAACTTTTTTTGTAAATAATACACCGTAGGATATTAAACTCAAGGTATCGGTTCGTTAAGGTATTCAATACGCAAGTACCGTTTGAGCAACATGCCCATGTACCGAAGTGATGCCTACTAAACTTTTTAATGGTAACAAATTGTATTCAGTACCCAAAGGTGAAAATATTAGTTTGATTGAGTATATTTTTGTGACTATTAAGGAAAGTGAAAAGCTAACTCTCAAGGAAGATTGAATAATTTCTTCCAATGTTGTTTTTAAAGCAGTATGAATTGTTCCAAGAGCATATCTCTATAATACTGAATAAAACTTTATTGAAAATTTGTTTCCAACACCAATTGCATTGTTGTTTTTGTTTGATATTCTGTAAGTACATTAGAAGTTCCATTTATGTCTTTTAAACAAATAAACACGCTTCAATAACAACCTTCGTTCCTAATGGGAAGGATAGACAAATTGATAGGGAAAGGCTGGGGTTTTACATGCGAGAGTTCTCGCACGGGTATGCTAGTTCTAGTTTACTATTGGTTGAATGTTAGAATGTATTTCGAGATATCCATGGGCTGTGTCCATGGGCTATGGATTTGAATTAAAGTAGTGCCTGAGACAAATAAGACGGTGTGTGAGTTCTTTGTGACTAGTGCGAATAAGTTGAGGAGCGTACACAGTGATATCGCGGTCTTTTGTTCAACCAACGCCATCTAGTGTAGAAGGCATTACAGAGTTTTTGCCTCCTCGACCGTTAAACACTATCAATCTTGTGCGCATGCGTTAAAATGATGCGAATCTTGAGCTGCGCATGAGCAGAAGATCGATAGTGCTTAACGTTGGAGGTGGCAAAAATTCCCTATTAGTTCGTGTATCGCCTTCGATCAAATTTCGATACTCGATTTTTATGTACCGTACTGCGATTCGTCTTTCCATCATGCTGTGATTGGTTGATTTGTTATTTCTTCCTTCAGCACAAGCACAGTCGCGTGAAGCGTGCATGCTCTTAAGTGAAGGTGTTGGGAAGGAGTCCGCTTGTAGACGCCGTCCTAACTCCGCTGTGAGCGCCGTGCGTGTGTTTATGTTTGCGTCGTGAATGCAGAGGGACGTGGGCCTCTCGGCGCCGGGCGTCGACGCCGCGCCCGCCAAGTGCAAGTTCAGCCGGCCCTCCCCGCCCGCCCCCGCCGCCAGCGCCTCTTTCACCGCCGCCGCCGCCGAGGCGCCGCCCGCGGGCAACGCGCACTGGGTCACGGGCGGCGGCGGCGGCGGCAGCGCCGTATAAGGCAGAGGCGGGCGGGCAGGCTGGCGCTCGCCGGCGCCGCCAACGGGGGCGAGGCCGCCTCCCCCACCCCCGCCCCGCCCCCTGGCTGCTGCGCCGTCCGCAGGGGGCTGCGCGGGTGGCGCGCTCGGAACGATTCTCATGCGACGAGCTACAGTGCCATTTTTCTAACTCTGCTTCTCAAGTCTATATGGCCACGATGAAACATCACGCACCATTTCGCATCTTTGTCGGTCGTGCCGCTAGATCGCAAGCACTGCTTGATACAGTCGCGATCATGCGAAATCTAGCGACACGACTGAGAAGGATGCAAAAATCCCGTGGCATAGTCCATCGTGAAGATGGGCCTTGAGGAGCAAAGTTACAGATCGCACTATGGACAGAAAGCTAATATCTGTTCATCTTCCAGATTCTCTTTCCGACGGCTAACGACGCAACGTGAGGCCCCAAGTGCTCGTTGACTGCACAGTCTGGCGATGCGCAACGATCTGAATCGTCGGCTCGATTGATTGTTCATGATTCCGGGCGCGTCAACTTCTTAGGTCATTAATCCCGAAGTGTAGTTCGTGTTTTTCATCAGCAGTTGGCGATGATATTTTCCCCGGGATGGCGAAATCTGGCGCCGACCTATCATTGACTAGCGGGGTTTTCCTTAACCAGGTATCTCCCACCAGCGGGTCACCGCTCCAGCCGGGACAAGCTCTTAGCTCCCGACCGGTCTCCCGTCGTGTGTAGTTGTGTAGTGCATGTTAATGTGTGTGTAAGGGTAAGAATAGGGCACGGAAGAGGAAGGAAAGATCGCGCTCGGTCCACGGCCCGTTTGTTAGGGTACTGCTCCGGCATTCGCCTGGTGTTGATTGGAGAAACTAGAGAAAACTACCGATGAGAGCAGCCGGCCGCTAGAATTCTCCTTCGGCTGTATTCGACCTAGCTGAGAAGGTCGTGTCGAAAATCCTGCCGGTCGTCGAGAGAGGACCTCTCTGTCAGAGGCACTGCAGTGGCATCAGTGTAGCACTGAGCCATCTCCCCCGGCCATCGGCTCGAATCAGTTGAATGCTGGAGGTGCAGGGGGCGGTGCGCGGGACGCGGGGCGGCCGCTTCGACAGCCGGGGCAGGCGGCGGGAGCGACCGCGGACGCGAAGCAGAAACCCGACGGGCGTTGCCACAGGCGCCGTCCATCACCCGCGCGCGCCGAGCGAGCCGGCGACGTCGTGTCGACACCCGTGCGAAACCAGAGGCAGCCGTTGGCGCCTCCGCGAAGTTGCTCGCTGATGGCCGTCGCCCGCGCGGAGGCGAACGGGGCTCCCGAGAGCGAAGTGGAGTGACGCTCACATTGACGTTTGAGGACGCCGCGCCTGTCATATCGAGCTTTGGGCGCCCACGTGATGCTCGCAGCGCATTTTATGGCCTCGGCGCAGGGTGGGAAAGGAGAAGGTGAAAACATGTCGCGTTAAGCTTCGGAATCTAGCAGAGAATGCCACTGACCCCATTTCGCCATGAATTGTTCAATACTTCAAGATTAAATTGCTTTTTTTAAAACAAATTTTGTCAATAATAGATAAAACATTTTGTTTCAAGTTACATTCCACAGACTCATAACGGAAAATGTTGTTACGAGATATTCCGGGCATTTTCATTGTTCGATTCATATTTTGGGATAAGACTTTTTCCACTTTTTCGTTACCAGGGCCGACAGTAAGTTTTTCTTTCGAAAATTTGCTGTTTTCCCCCTCAGCATTACCATATTTTCCCTATACTGCGTAAGCAATAGCGAGAAAGTGAAAATTAGGTGTTAATAGAACTGGCCGCTTAATAAAGGTTAGCGGGTTACTGAAAGCGTCTAATTATGATAATTGCTATGAAATAAAGTATGTTCTGTTTCACATTTTTAATTATCATAAATGAAAAAATACTTTTTAAACAAGGTATTTAGGGACATTTGCGTCTCTCGGCTCATTGAAAAACACCTTTGACTTGTTGCTCATTCTCTTCCTCGAGGATATCACTCTCCGTCCTCGCCGAGTCCAGGAAGCAAACCAATCTTGAAGATGCATTTCATATCCTGTAGACACTTTACAGCAGTTCTATTTATTTACACAGATAATGAATACGTAGCTCAGTTTAAATTAACTATACATATGCTTGATGGCTTAATAGCTAACTTAAATGAAAACTTGAAATTAATTAACAGGTTGAGGTTACCCATCGGGCTCCTCTAGTCGGGATCTAATTCGGAGAATTTCCTGAGGAAAATGTGAAAGGGAAACTTATTTTGTACTCTGGTTCTATGTGATAGGTTTTTGCCGAGTCTGTGAACTGATAATGAAGGGATTTGGGATATGTTGGAGAAGAAATTGGTAGAAAGATAGGTGATATGATAATCTATAGTCTTTAGGTCGAATTCTTCATGTAAGTGTTTATTGGTGACACAGCCAGGGAGCGTTTGAAATGATTCTGAGAAAAATGATTTTGTACTATTTGTAGTTTACTTTGGTTGGTTTTTGCTGCATTTAACCAGATTGGGCAGGCGTATAGTAGAGAAGGTCTTATTGTAAATTTGCAATGCCGAATTGTATGATAATGGGCTGGATGTGTGTGTTAATGGCTTTAATTGTATTAACTTGATTCTGGCTTAAATGATTTTGGCGTCTATATACTGCTTCCAATTAAGTTTTGTGTCCATGTTCAGTCCTAAGTATTTGATTGGTTTATTGAGAGGCAGCCAGTTGATGGTTGTATTGTTTAGCAAAATTGGACGTGGGGGTGAGTGTGGGCGGAGTGTGAAGATCTAGGCGACCTTTATGGTTAGATTGAGTTTCGTATTTTGAAACCCATCTGTCAAGTAGGTTAAGATACAATTGAACTTTGTTTCTGCAATCAGTAAGTGAAGGACCGGACTTAAAGAAGGCTGTATCGTCAGCAAACTGTGCAATGTGGATGTCTTTTAGTTTGGGAATGTCTGTAACATGAATTAAATAAAGTAGGTGATAGGGGTGATCCTTGTGGTAGTCCTGCTAAGATCGGTCTTGGGTGCAGTTCCATCTGACGAAGGAGTTCGCGAATGGCTTTCGATCGGCCTCTTCCGCGAGTCCTTAGACTTCCACTGGAGGGGAGCGCGAGTGGGCAGGCGAACGCGCTGTTGATTCATTAAGAGATATTCATTAAAAGCGTACGTTACTTCCTGAAAGAGAAAGCGAGATAACAGACTGGATCTATAATCTGACAGTGCGACCCGTCATAGGAAGATAGTAAATCAACTGTGATCTCCATCTCTTTTCCGCTTTTTGTTATAATACAGTTCAGAAGTACTTGATGTGGCCGCTTGTTCATGTTCATTCTATGAAATATATGTGGCCGCTCAAAAGAGGGGATATTTATAGGTCTTTGGGAAATATTCATTCGTCTGCGTGAATTAAGGACCTTTAGTTGAGGTGATCGCTTAATAGAGGCGACCGTTTGATCAGATAGAGCTTGTCCCGGCTGGGGCGGTGCCCCGTTGGCGGGAGATACCTTGTTGGGGGAAACCCCGCTAGTCGACAGTAGGTCGGCGCCGGAATCTCGGCACCCAGCGGCGGAAGATCACCGCTACCTACCGCTGAAAAAACATGCACTACACTTACGGGACTAATGACCTTAGCCGTTGTGGCGTCCGGAATCACGAAGAATCAATCAATCAATCAGGATGCATCAGGAGATAAAATCAGATGACGGTTTGTGGAAGACAAGCACACGTATATTTTTTATAGTCCAATATTTTCTTTTGTAATTAGCAAAGGCGTGATACGATTGAGTGTAGGAGGGGCTGATGGAGGAGAAAGCCCGGTGAGGCGTGGGAGGGGAAATCCCGGTGGCGAATGCGGCGAGGGGCCGGGCAGCGCGACGCCGCACGCGAGGTGCGCGGCAGGGGCACGCGCCGTGGCACGCGCCGTGCGTCACGCGGGCGTTTAGACGGGCGACGCACGGCCAGTGGCGGCTGCGCCCTCCCCCACACAAAGCAACCTCGGGAACACTTGCAGAAAGAATTAAAATCGCAATGAATCGACTCGTTTAATTTGTGCGTACCACCAGCGCAATTTTGAGCGTGAATTTAGTTGTAAGTGCCCGATGATGCGAAAGATAAATGAGTTGCATCGCGGTCTATCGGGAGTTCGTCCGTAGCTGGTGCATGCGAGGCAATGGGAGCTTGAGAAAGAGTTGGGGTACTAGGAGTGAGGTCGGCCCAACGTGCTGCTATTACGGTTTTATTCGGCAGAGACCGCGGCTATGAAGTAAGCTATGCATTTCGAACCTTTCATCTGATTTCATAAATTAGTCTTGTTTGCTAATATTGATGACTTCCAGTCTCGCTGGCATACTTTCAATGAGGTGCTGGAAGGTTTCATGGGGAATAACAGTCCATTCTTCACGGAGTGCTGCACTGAGGAGAGGTATCGATGGAGGTCGGTGAGGCCTGGCACGAAGTCGCCGTTCCAAAACATCCCAAAGGTGTTCGATAGGATTCAAGTGAGGACTCTGTGCAGGACAGTCCATTTCAGGAATATTATTGTCGTGTAACCACACCAAAGGCCGTGCAGTATGAACAGGGACTTGATCGTATTGAAAGATGCAATCGCCATCCCCGAATTACTCTTCAACAGTGAGAAGCAAGGTGTTTAAAAGATCAACGTAGGCCTGTGCCGTGATAGTGCCACGCAAAACAGCAAGAGGTACAAGCCCCCTCCATGAAAAACACGACCACACCATAACACCACCGCCTCCGTGTGCGGATACTTTTGATCACTTAATGTAAGTAAACGCTATTATGGATTGAGTGTTCCCAAGGGTGTTTGTGGAGTCTGGCTCTGTCCCGCTTCCCATTTTACGCAAAGCGGAGCCACACCCGTTCCTTCCAGCACTGTAATGCTAGTGGGATGTTTGGGACCAAGTGCACAAGCCTGAAGGCTCTTTGCCTTGTCTGTCGAGTGACAAGAAGGTAAAACAATTGTGCATCTTACACTAGTTTAGAATCTACAACCGAAGCCCAGAGCTCTTACTGCCAACTGTGTCATTTACGTCAGCTGACCTAGTGTTAATAAATTATCATTTTTTATTATTTCTTTCTTACAATTAAACACGGCCGTTATGTTTTGTAGTGTATATTTTGTTGTGAATTGCACCTTGGTCTAAGCTAATTTACCTCTTCAAAGGTTTGATTAATATCTCAACTCTTTTGACACCTTTACAAATGGATACTGTCTCATTCTTGCAAACTGTGCCCAGTTCAATTTGCAGCAAGTGATTCCTCGATGTTTGCAAAACCGAAAATTGAGTTTGGAAGAAAGGAGGTAGTATATGAGTTTTTTGATAACGAAATTCGATAAAGAAAGTGAAGGTATTTAGATATGGAATCTGATGTGCTGATCACAGTGTTGTCACGTGTATGCTGTAAACACGCTGTTTTCATCTTGCCCACACATTAGTTCTTCAGTGTGCTGATAAGCCTGGTGATTAATTGTTTAATGTTCTTGTAAGAGACAAGGCGTGAAGATTCTGAAGAGGAAAGCGTTGCGTCTGGAATGCTGGGGAATGGAGATTCGGAGTTCAAAAAACTTTGCACGTCTGAAGGAATCTTTGAATCTCGTGGATACAATTTTCTCCTCTCACAAACATCGACAAGAATAGATTACGAGAAGCCACCCAACTGTTGTGGAGGAGGTCCGAGAATCGAAAATTATTTTTCAGTTTCACTATCGAAAATTATTCTTAATGGGTGACTCATATTCGATATGATGAATAGGAATTTGTTTCTCTATCAACGCTCTCTCTTTCTCCCCCTCTCTCTCTTGTGCTATTGTGGACTTTCTTTTGAATCCTGAAATGGCGTCGGTGAAAACACGATTATTGTTTTCGTTCTTGGCTCTTGTGTAATCGCTAGCAATAAGAAAGGTCGTATTGTATTTCATACACAGAGTTCTGTCGTCAAAAGGGATCGGAGGCCATACTTAAAAGAATGGAGTTACTTGTGAACGAACAAAGCCTGTCAGCATCAATGAAAGAAATCCACAAATGTTGAGTGATATTATCTTCCTTTCTTATTTAGGTTTTTAACACTTCCTGACCCTGGAGACTAGAGAAAGACAAAATGTGACAGTGCCTTCGAGTTGTCCAGGCTCGCAGGCATGTTTCCTGCTAGACCTGTGCCAGGAGAAACAGCAAAATAACGAAAAAGGAAGAAAAATCCAACATAAGGCAAAATACTAAAAATAGGCATCAGAAGCTAAAAAATAGGCAAAAAAAGACAAAATGACCATCTTTTAAAACATGTCTAGTTAAGTTATCCCTATTGTTAAGTCTTACTATCGTAACATTAATAAAAAAGTCATTTGGGCAAATTTCCGGGCTCCAATTGTAATGTATGTACTGTGACTGTGTACTGTGACATGTCGATGTGGTAGTAAAGTTAGATTCTAGATTTATTCGACAAGGAGGTTTGGAACCACGAAGATGTGTAGGTGAGGATGGCATTGGATGCGGGTGACAAGTGAAGACTTGGCTGTGAGTGGAGGGGGCGGACGTTGTCTACGGTACAAAATATAATGTTCGAGAGAAGAAATTCAACAAGCATTCTGAGAGAGACTCTCTCTCTCTGAGAGCACAAAAATCGTGAGCTCTGATTATGGCTTAAGAGTACATACAGTCGACTCTGGTTATAGTAAACTCGGATGTAGTGAACCCTCGGTTGTTGTGAACTTAAGTGGCTGGTCCCGTTTGACTTACATTACACATAAGCATAAGAAGATCCGATTGTAGTGAACCTGAACCTCGGCTATAGTGAACGTAGGAAATGCAACGTGTGGGAAATGAAATGGACCTCTTATATTACAGTAATCCCTCAACATTCGCGAGAGTTCTGTTCCCAAAAAAACATCGTTAATGTCAAGTTCGCGAATGCTAAGTCGATCTTTTAATGAAGAAAGGTGGGTTAGGTCCCTGGATATCGACAAATTCTAAAAAAAAAAATATCTGACAATCATTTACAGTAGAACAGAGGAAGCGCTACTACAAACAATTCACAATTAACATCTCAAAATGAAAAAAAAATGTTTGAAACTGATTTCAAAGTTGAAAATGATTGGATATAGGATTTGGCAATTTTTTCGTTTAATCACCCACCTCGTTGTTCTAACATCCAAATATGGAAGAGTTGATGCTTCTGTTCTCTCTTAAATTTCGAAGTTATTTCCATGTTCTGATCACTTTCGAATGCCAGAGCTAGTAAACGCCATTAAATTTTGTTATTTAAGTTGCTTCAGGACACAGTTTCGCTTCCGTTACTTCATCATTATCGTTGAGGAGGTTTTCTTCACTGATTTCCCGAAGCTCGTCTACATTTAGCTCTTTATAATGAGCGTTGCACAGATCCTGAATGACTTCTGTTCATTTGGCCATAAACCTTCCTCCAATTTGACACACATAAATTGAATTACTTTACAATTGTGTTATTCTGTAAATGTGAATCGACATTTCATCTTTAAAATGTTTGCAGAAAGTGATACTTTGAACTCCGACGTCTGCCGAATTCTTTTCCCGGATGAAGCTGATAAAGGGAATAAGATGTGCTCGCCTTAAAAAAATGTAGTACGACCAAAAGACGCACTCGCGAATGTTGAAGTTAAAACTGGTTGCATTTCTCTAATCGCGAATGTGCGAAACTCGCCAATTGCAAATTCACGAATGTCGAGGGATTACTGTATTAGGCTATTCAAAGGACCTTCAGAGTGTTGGACGGTGTTCCAACAGTGCAAGAGGCTTTGAAATGTGCACTGTATGACAGAGACATAGGACAATGTAGAATCGTGTATGGAGAGAACAGGAACTCTGGAGAAGGATCTAGAGAAATTACTACTGAAAAATATAGGAAGCAAATAATTTAAAATAATTGATATTTCTAAGTTCAAATAAAGGTACTGAAATGTTCATTTCGTGCTGTTAATGAATTTTGCGGAATATTAATAAAGTAAATCATTGTGTAGAAATTCCATTTAATTTTGACATCATCGGATTTAGTGAACGAAACATGTTAGACCACAGAAGTCACTATAACAGGAGTCGACTGTATATGCGGATTACACAAATAATATATGTATATGCGGTTGAAACAAATAATTTAGAAATGTGTTCGGGGAAAAATTGTTATAGACAACAGAAGTCAGGTAAAACCTACGCACGGATACTGTGGACAATATCACAGCGACGAAGACTTTAGACAAGATTCGTGAGTAACATAGTCACATAGTAATAGTAGGCCTCCTACTTTTACTTTAGTTTTGACATCTTGACATATAGCTTCAATAGCTTGTGTCAATTGTTTAGGCACAACTTTGTTCTTAAAAATGTGATCACGTCTCGTAGCCCTACTCGATGAAATGCCTTCTTGAGGTCTACAAAACACAGGAAGGCGGGCTTGTTATATTCGATCGCTTTCTCGACTATTTGACGGACAAAAATATATGTCTTGTTGATGTGTTTGTGCGGAATCCTTGTTGGGCTTGAAGGCACAGAGTATGAATGTGACAGGAAAGACGTTTTGCGCATTTTGGGGCCGCTTCTGTCGACTGCGCGTCGGCGTCGGCGGCCGCGAAAGCGCAATGCGGGTGTTGCGCAACGCCCCTCCCCGCCCCGCCCCCGCGCTTTCCTTGGTGCAGATGTCCCCGCGCTTTCGCCCCACCGCTGCGGAGGCGCTCTCGCCCCCGCCACTCCCGCCCTCCCGCACCGCCCCCGACGCCCAGCGCGCAGTGGCGGGCGGTGACTCAAAACTTGGGGAGCCCAAACAAATTCAGGCAGGGAAGCACATTGTGAAATTGAAAGTCTGTGACCTTTGGTTTTCTGGGAAACCTGTATTGGCGGTATTCGAAATATAACAATTAGGTTTAATATTTATCATCTTTTAGGATCAGTTCTCTGCGAAAACGGCACTTCCAATAAAGATGTTATTGTGTCCACTGAAGCACTGGGTCTGCCACACAATGTAACCATCGCAACGCGCTTTCAAAAGAGGCCAGACGCGCGAGAGCCTCCGTGCCAAACCAACTCCAAAGCTGGACAAAACGAAACTACTCTACTCACGGCGACAGGGAGGCGCGTGTCAGCTTGAGCCGCCGATGTCCTGCAGGCACAAGGGGCCGTCCAAAAATTACGTAACGCAAATTTCAAGTATTTTTAATACTCCCTCCCCCTTAACGCACTTCCCTATCTCTATGTAACGCTGCCTCAGACCCCCTACCTTCCCTTCAGCGTTACATAGTTTATGACCCCCAAGCAGTTCTAGTACTTGGTGGTGCTACCCATTTGTGACGCATGGAATTCCTGGGCTCCATCTTGAATTGTAACGCTGTGTTTGCAGCAAGAGAAACGACTTCTTTTCAGTGTACACTCGCCAGCCGCAAACATTTATGTCAATTTCAGACAAAGTTTATTCTAACAACTTTTAAATTCAAAAAATAAGTTTCGTTTTGCATTTGGGAGGCCTGGCCTCCCTTACCTCCTCTGAAAATCCGCCACTGGCGCCCCGCGCCGCCCCCCACGCCCATCGGGGCGACGGTCCGGCGGTGGGCGTGCGTCCTCGTCCTCGTCGTGGGGGGCGCGGGCGTTGAGGGCGGGAGCCGCTTTGATGCTGCAAGGCTGCGGACGAGGGCGGCGTTGGCGGCGGCTCTTGTCTTGGAGTGCCTCCAACTGGGGAGATGGAAAGCCGGCGGGTCCTTGTCGTAGAGGAGGATGGGGGTTATGAATATGGGACTGTCTTTCGAACACACGAGGTTGCCAGTCCGTCCACAGCAGCCTTACTCTATAAAAGGGAGGTGATGAATGCCCTCGTCCTGAAGGCGGCCCCGCCTCGGGAAGGATGAGGTTGCGAGTCAGTGCGTGGACGAGGCTGGCCAAATTGGCATTAGGGTCGAGGATTTGGGATACTTCATTCCATTTTGCGATGGCATCTAGTTACCACATTACATTTAATGAACGTAAATTGTGATAATCATTTTCACGAAAAATGGGAAAATGCAGAGTTTAATCGTTTTAATCATTATAATCACGCTGTAAACTGTTTTAAAAATAATTTCATATATTAAAAATTTGTTTCATTCTTCATTTCTTTCATCGCTAGCTTTGTTCCAATATGTTCTTGCAGCATCTGGCATTGGACTTACCAGTGAATCGTAGAAGCCGTTCAAAAATTCCCCAACACCCAATGTTACCTTCATACGAGATATGAACAGGTAATATTGTAATTTCAAAATTATAATCGCTGTAAAAAAAATACAGGTATATGAATGATGCGACAGCACAGCTATATTGTTTATGCTTTTTTGCTAATACGCACAAAATTGCACATAGAACATTTTCATTAGCACAAATGCCAAATGCAAAGATGCACTTCATCCCTAATCAGTTCCGAAAATTCTGTCGCAACATCTTTTACGACTACATTTGATCCTTCCTTTGATTGTCTGAATATTTCCATAATTTCCTCTCCTAGTTTTTGAAGAGATTAAAACTCCGCAAACTTAGTCTAATTTGTGTTCACTTGTACTTCTGTAATCTGTTAATCGTTTTGTATGCGAATTTATAACGATTAATCATTTTGTATGCGATTTAATTTTGTATGCGAATCTATAAAACATTAAAAGGCGACTGTTTTGTATGTTTATGTAAATATGGTGTTAGTTAAGTTGAATAAGAATACGTTGTGGGTCATTCATTTGAAAATCGATATTTGCACACTTAAGAACGTAAAAGTGAGAAGGTGTACGTAAGAAGGTCCATTCATTCTTGCTTGGCGCCGGCTCGCTCGGGCGCGCGCTCTCGGCCAGCGGCGCGCCGCTCGCCTGCCACCGTCACGCGCCGACAGCGAGAGCGAGTGATGCAAGTGCGAGAAGCGAGTTTGGCTCCTCCAATGGGAAATCAATGGATCTCACGTGAGCTCATTAGTGATGGACCTTGATTCTTGTTGCTCATGCTCCCAACATTGTTTACTTTTATTTTCTGCCTCATGTTCCTATTATTATGGGGAGTATTCTTGCCCAGAACGGTTATGATTGAAGGTGCTGTAATTCATTTTGATATGAAATACGAAGTCAATTCGTAAATAATTTAATTGAAAACATCCTGTACATACACACCGTGTGTTTCCAGTTGTAATGAATGATCAAATGAAATGATTGAAAATCAATTAGAGATTATAGCTGGTGGAGAGGGACTGCAGGTTTCTACGGAAAATTTGAGCCCCTAACGAGCAATAACAGATGTTACAGTGTTCGATTAGAAATCCAATCAGAAACAGAGTATAAATTCAGAACTCGACAAGAATTACGAAATGGTGAAAGGTCTTCTACTGATATTTCCTTTCCAGGAAAAGAGAAGAACAAACCCTTAGTGGACTCTACTAGTCGCTAGAGCTATTCCGTGTTTGATATTTTGCCGCCATGCAAGTCTTTTATCGAACAGAACTCCAAGATTTTGAGTTTTGTTGGGAAGGAGCCAGGTGGTGTTTTCATTTTGATCTGTGAGATTTGGGGGGACGTCTGGTCTACGGAGGGTGAATATTTTTGCCTGGCATTTATTTGGATTTACTTGAATGTGCCGTTTTTTGGCCCAGTTGGAGAATAGATGTTACTTGTCTGCACATCGTTGAAACGTGGAAGGGTAACCTTTCTCCTTCCGGATCATTCACCAAGCTCATTTCGCTCGCTCCTTTGTCCAGTCCTCTGACGCGAGCGCTCGCGTGTCCTTAGCACTACCCCACCCGCAGAAGCCTCGCTCGTTTCTCGGCGGCGCTCCGGATGCGACCTCCTGAATGTATTCTTGGAAGCAGTTCATTCCTTCCTTATGCTGTCGTAGTAGGAGGTAGTAGATAGAATGGTGCTTGGAAAGTAGTTATGACATTCATGGTGGTGAAACCCACATTTTATGACGTAATCACTGAGTGTGTTTTCGACAGGTATTGCAGCGGATCTTTTGGAATTTACGAATATTTTGGATTCAGAATACTCCAAAGATAAAACAGTTGAGCATCGCATCTACCATACAAATGAAGTGTCGTCTGAGCACGGGACGGGATATCATAAGAACTCAGAGCTTGCGGCAACCGATACCTTTTACCGCGCAAATATCTTCACGACAGAACTGAACACTCGGAACGCTCTCACAACTGCACGAAATAATGAAATCGCCTTCATAGCGACACCGATGTCGATGTTTTCAAAACTTCGTTGTGCGTTTTCAGTGTTTTGTTCGTGGATCAAAGATGCCCATAATCACAATTTTGTAAAATGTTAAATAAGAAACAATAACTGATGGTACCAACATCTGCTTGGATTCGCTGTTTGTATAGTTTGTATTTCGAAAAATAATCAAACAAACAAACAGACAAAACGCGGTTAGTTCTATCTACATCGAGCAGTCTACCATCCCTTGCTCTAGATGATCCTAATGACCTGGTACTTCCTTCGTCTTTCCTGTTTTCGAACATTGAGAGACGTATAACTTTGTTTTCAGTTAAATGCGAATTAGGAATTAATAAGCACGGGCATTTTCAAATTAAATTTTGTTGCGCACGAATTGAATGTTAGAGGTTACTAAACCGACTTTAAAACATCGATGTTCACAAACTAGATGGGCTTTGGTGGATGTATTATTAACGTCGATGCTTTGATTTTGGACATCGATGTTTTCTTGTCGATATCGCATCACTAACAGCGATCGAGAAAAAGTTTGAGGAACTGTCGCTTGGAGGGTAGTTGTCGAATTGGTCGATGATTACTGAAAAATGACACATGCTTTTCTGTACACAGTACCTCCAGTCTGGTCCGTTTTTTTTCTGTACCGACCAAAGACGATGAACAAGTGATCATGTAAAACGTTACATAATATAGACACAAGTGACCCTGGTGTTAATTGATCGGGGGATGCCAAACATCCTCTCCTACAGAGTTTCAGTGCGCGGAAAATGTTTATTTCCCTCTTCCTGCGACAAAATGAGGTAGCAGTTTCATTTACGACTTGCAGGCTTTCAAACGTTCAAAGTCAAGGAAATTGGAAAAGAAATCCTCCTAAAGAATTTTCTTAGAAATAATTCAAACTATGTGCCGTACTGGTTAATTTCTTCACCCCTGTTTTTTTTCCCCTTGGGCAACTACGAACAGGAAGTCTATTGACAAAAGTCAGCAGGCGCCGATTCTTTTCTGGCGATTTTATTCGCAGCTCTGTGGCCTCAGACGCCGGAAATTGAGGGCCGGGTGGAGCGGAACGGATGCAGCTGTGGCCTACGACGAGCATGTCAGCCGTCGAGAGCAAAAGAGGTGTAAATCAAATTTTGGAAGAAGATGCACTGGGAGATGGTTTGAACATTGTTCCTTCACGGGCTAAAATGGTGTGATTCAGACTTCAGTATTTCTCAGCTAGAGGTTAGCACAATGCAGAAGTAGGCAACAAGTTGAATGCAATTGTGATGTTAGAGATGGGACGAAACAACAGCTTGCAGAGGTTCCTAGCAAATCGCTTCTTGTTTATCTGCACCCGTCATAAAATAATCATCTCGGAAAAAAATCATTTAATTTCTTTCAGTGATATGTGCATTGGTCGAAAATCGTGACAAAGCGTTATTTTTTCCATTATATTACTATCTCAGACGAACATTGTGCATGCCAATTATTTCAATGTAAGTCACAGTTTTCAGAAAGCATGTGTGCAAAAGTGGTGAAAGTCAACAAAATAGTTAATAACTTAATAAGCAATGTTTCAGTTCAAAGTATCTGTAGTAAGTTAAAAGAATATCTCCTTAAGACGTTCACAATACTTTAGATCACTTACTTCTAAGCATTATAGTTTTACAGTGTTTTTCGTTTACACGTCATTTTCCGTAAAGTATGCTTTCTGACTTGCACCACCGCGGGGCTAGGGTTTGACAGAGCCGTCGGAGAGTCTTGGAATCTGCGAGAACCTCTCCCTGGGGCGCGTCGGTGGAAAGGTCACCCGCTGCCTCGCGACTTCGCTGGCCTTTCCACTCTCGGCGACACAACGCCGAACGCCATAACTGCACAAAAGTGCAGGATTTATTGCCTTTTAATTAGTTCAAGGAACGGACGCAGAGAACTATTCGTTTGTCTACCTCACGAGAAGAATGTGAGTGCGTTTCTCTAGACTCCTTTCCAGTTGGTGACAAGTACGTTTTATGTTCATTTTGTGATTAATTTCGGGGCCGGTTTAACACCGACCCACAAGCCACACGTGCCACGAGCTTCGCGCTTGGCGAGTGCGCTCACGCCGAGGCGAGGCATCGCCTTCCTGGGCCGCTGGGCCCTCGCCAACTCGCGAAGGGCATCGGAATGCGCGATGGCTCTCATCGGCGCCGACGAAGGGGAGACGCAGGCGAACGTGCGCTCTCGGGGTTGCAACTCGGGATGAAGTTGCCACCTTCGAAGAACACATGACACTAATTCCCGGGGGGGGGGGGCGCAGTTAAGGGAAAGTGAATACATAAAATGTACATTTATTATAAAATAATATCGACTAGAGATTAATCACAAAATATTTCATCATTTAATGGTGTGTCATCTAATTCCATCTGTACTTCTCGTTTGAAGAAACTTTCTTCAGTACTTTTTGTACTGGTTGACTGACAAATCTGAAAAATTCCCCGCATGACATTTCATCATTCATCTTAGTCAATAATTCAGCATTGACTAATTCAATCCTCATTTTCTTTCTATTCATGCTTCTAAGTCTCTCATAATAGAATTTTATTCTTAAAATCGTCGATTTGATTCGCCAATCATAACCGCGCTAACGGATCTTCCGCGCAGTTCTAGTTTTATGTATATATGAAAACGTTCGATAAAATGAAACTATGAAACACAGATTATGTTTTTTAAAAGTAAAAAAAAATATTTTATTTCAATTTCTATATGACCCGGAGATTTCCAGAAGTGACCCGGCGCCCGGTGTCGCCCCTAACGCGAGACATCTCGGGGTCCTCGCGTTGGCGCAACGGCGTTCCCCGCGCGCGGGCGCCGCTGCTGCAACCTGGTGGAAAGCGTGGGCGGAGCGGAGCGGAGCAGACGTTATCGCTGCCCTGATACGCATCTGGCGCGGCGGAGGAGAAACGATTATTTAACGCCTCCGTGGAATGCGGCTTCCGAGAATAATTGGGGGCTCCTTACGCAACATCTTCGATGCTGCACACTTCCTGTTCTTCCGTACTGGCTGCCCATGCGTATTCTTGCTGTCGTAAAGACTACTTGGCTGTTTCGAATCGCATTCCAGACATGAGATAATATTAGAATTTCGAGAACAATGGACATTTCCGCATACTCGGTCAATTGCCACAAGAGTAAAATACTCCCACGATTCTAATTCCTCGTAATTACGTTAAGGAAATGGAACACTCATGAATTTGATAGAATACATCGATGGGGTCATTTTCCGTACATGTTGAGTTGTCATATGTAGATGTATCAGAATATGGCGATAACACTTGTTAATGATTTCGTGAAAAACACTAAACGCCTTTTGAAAAAGCATACTTTTATTTGGTGTTCCTCGGTGCAAATGAAAATTGACCTGTAAATTGCAATCGTCAATACACGCATTAAATGACAAATGTATACTAGTTATTGTCAGTCCCTCAGTCAAACCGGAACCCTATGTTTTGAAGATTTCCACTTCATTACAGGTCCGATCAGTTAACGTTTCTTTATGAAAAAATAGCATCAACTCTATCTCTGTAGATGAGAAAAGATGGCTGAGGAAAAAATGTGTTTACGCGTATTGCAATATTAAACTAATTGTCAAATTTTGGGAAAGTTCAATGAAAATCTTCAAATAGTCATTCAGACTATTTTTACCTCGCTTATGTTGCAGGATTTACGTAAATTGACACCCTGAGGGTCGCAAAGTGATTCCTCGTTGATTGATCTTAATTGATTGTTCGTGATGGCGGGCGCATCATCTACAGAGCTCATTAGTCCCGTAAGTGTACTGCGTGTTTTTCATGGGAAGGTGACGGTGATCTTTCCCCGGTGGATGGCGAGATACGGCGCCGGGCTATCGACGACTAGCGGGGTTTTCCTCAATCAGGTATCTCCCTCCAGCGGGGCACCGCCCCAGCCGGGACAAGCTCATAGCTCTCCCGGCATGTGTGGTAGTATAGTGAATGTTAGTGTAAGTGTGGGTGTGTAAGAGGGAGAGGATAGGACAAGGAAGGAAAAGGAAAGATCGCACGCGGTCCGTGGCCCGTTTGTTAGGGTACTGATTCGGTATTCGCCTGGTGTTGATAGGAAAACCACGGAAAACTACCGATCAGAGCAGCCGACCGCTAGAATTCTCCTCCAGAAAGTGACTGAATGCGACCTAGCTGACAAGCTAGTGTCGAAAATCCTGCCGCCGTCGGGCCTCGAACCCACGACCTCCCGGCCTGAGGGACTATAGATGATTCCTCGTGGGTGGAAGAGGAAAGGTTATTGGGAGTTTTTCCTCGCCATATCGAACAGCACTATCGATCTGCGTATGTGCAGTTCAATTTCGTCGCTTTTGTGCATCTGCGCATGCTCAGAAGATCGATAGTGCTGTCCGCTGTGGCGTGCAGAAACTGTCTAATAAAGATCGGTTTGTCGTCAGCGTACGCTGCAAACCTTGATCAGTCTTCGGCCACCGTTGCTTTTTAAGACCCGATGCCGCATCGCTCCATTTGCGGTGTCGCCTTGTAACCACTCGCAGGCGCCGCGCAGTGCCAGGAGCAACTCGGCCAGCCGGATGCGCACACGCGCCCTCTACAAAGGTCGTTCTTAGAATCATACAGTTGGCTTCGGTTGTAGTGAACTTCTGGGGACTGACAGGTTTGGTTCACTATATCCGAAGATGTCAGAATTAAATGGAATTTCTCCACAATGATTTTTATTAATATAGAAATCCAGCAAAATACATTAATAGCACGAAATGAAAATTTCAGTATCTTTATTCATACTTAAAATTTAATCAAATGTCAATTATTTTCAATTGTTTGCATCGTACATTTTCAATAGTAACTTTTCTAGGTCCTTCTCGACAGTTCGTGCTCTCTGCATACTACATTCTCTATTGTACTCTGTGTCTAAATATCGTAATGGAGTCTTGATACCTTCAATGCCCCTTGCAATGTTTGGACACAATCCCACTCTGCGAAGACGCTTTTAATCGTCTAATAACATGCGATATTGAATTAATTCCCAGAACTTACTTGCTACGTTCACTACAGCCGAGATTGAGGTTCACTTTAACCGAATCTTGTTACGCTTATTTGTAATGTAAGTGAAACGGGACCAGTGACTTATGTTGACTATAACTGGAGTCGACTGTGTGGAAGGCGAGTCCCTTTCCGTCTTTTCAGCTTCAATTGCTGTCTCTCGGGCAACGGCCGCGTTGCTTTCAACGCGCCGGCGACGATCCGGGCCCAGTTTTGTGAGAGCAAGGTGGGAAGTTACTTTGGCTATTCCACTTGTGAAATTAAAACTGGTTGTGTTTACGCACACAAAATGCCCAAATCAGGGCGGGGTACCTCAAAACGTATATCGCTTTTTCTATCCGATTTTTTTACCGCTTCTCCCTCCCGACCAATCAAACTGTTGTGTCTCATCGATCTTAGGAGGCGGTATTCATCGATCGCTGTGTGGATGTCCAATCAACCGCGTATGTACTGAAACTCTATGTATGTACCTCTTTGATTTTAACATAGCTTGCAGTTATTTTCTATATATTTTTAACTTTCTTGGACATAATTTCAGTCGCGGAATAGCCCTATTAAATACCACTAGTGATTTGGAAGTTATTCATATGATATGTGCTTATTACTGCGGAAGATTTATCCTTATCGTTTCGATCGTAATGTACTTTTGCCTTTTAAGGTCTATTATTCATTCACTAATTAGATCACAATCAATTAGAGAGGATGATCAATCATCCATATGAATTCTTAGACCGTAAGTCGAAATTCAAAGAGTACTAAGCGTTTCTGAAAGAAATGGCAAATGGCAATTCAGAGAGAAATATGAAATGGTGATTGAGTGCTTGTTTTTTTAAACTTCTTCATTGTTTGAGTATTAGAAATAAAGATCCAGGTAGTTTGTGCTTTGTTTTGGAAAAAAGCTAATGGGAAATGGAGGACCGGCAAAGAAAGAGGGCGAGGAGCTGCACATGTTGGGCTGTGCCATCAGCAGGAGCCAAATACGCCAGCGCGAGGGTCAGGTAAACAGCGCGTCGCGGAGACACTGCGGTGTGCGGACGCCTTTGACGAATTTCTTGGAATCCTTGAGCGATCGCAAAGGTCGGGAGGCGTTGCGCAATCGCCTGCTGCTTCCCTAGCGGCTGTTTGCGCTGCCTCCCCCGCCTGCGCTGATGCCATCGCCTTGTGCCGTCTCGCCAGGGGCGGATCGGGGGGGGGGGCATCGTAGATTTGTATTAAACAATGAGCATATTTGTTAGAATTTTGTTTTATTTATGTCCTGGATATATGATATTATACAATATTATTGTTTAAAATCGCCTCCTATATTATTTCAGTAGTATACCTTCGCTTTGTGGTTCTCACACGCAACCAATCTTTACAAATATGGTCTCTAAAGAAAGAGAATTACGGAGACGTGACGAATTGCAGTTTCACTACAAAAATATGACGGATTTATTTTGAAAACGCATCTAGTCATGTAAAATGCAACCCGCAACGCACGTCAAGGTTTTTTTTAAAAAATCTATATAACTCTTAAACGAAGCGTTCTAGGGCCTTAAATACTTCAAAGAAACGTTCCTCGCACCGCAATCTACAGGATGCGCTCTTCTTGACCGTTTGCTGATCCGGCGCTTCTCGATTCTACCCCACCTTTTCAGAGCATCTCCAAATGTATGTTAAATTACTAATTACCTGATATTTAATGCGATTGAATTACACGGATGTACGGATACATCAACCATAGTGTGAAACAGTTACCGTCGCAGCCGACTTTACAATTAAAGTCAGTGCGAATAAGGTCTACGGAAACGAAATTCAACTCGTTTTTAATTTTATTATCCTAATGTGGGTTCAACATCAATGTGCAGTGTCATGCTTACATCTGCAGTGCAGGTGACGGGTGTATCAGCTGATGAGGTGAGACGAAATTTGCAGATAACGAATGATAAGTGTCTTGCCTTAAGAGGTTTCCCAGTTGACCGATAACACAGATACCTTTAAGAATTCTGTTGTCCATTCAGGTCAAGATCTCTCTTTTGTTTCTTGTCAGCTCGCGTTTCGTTTGACACCCCATTCTCGCTCTTTGTTTTCTGAACTGAATATGAAACAGCGTTCATTTTTTGTGATTATTTATCAGTACAAGGCCCGATAAGATGTGTTCTCGCCCACTAGATTGATTGATTGTTCGTGATTCCGGGCGCGTCAACTGCCGAGGTCATTAGTCCCGCAAGTGTAGTGCGTTTTTTTTTCTTTTTCGGAGGTGGTGGTGATCTTTTCCCGCTGGATGCCGAGATCCGGCGTCCACTAGCGGTGTTTTACCCAATCAGGTATCTTCAAGCGGGGCACCGCCTCTAGAAAAAGAACCATTCTCTGTCTCTTTAATATGAATTGAATGAAGCTTGAGAACGCTCAATACATTTGTGCGTAAGAGAGCCGTTTGCGGCGTGGCCGTCCCTAGCCCCTAGGGTCGTGGAAGCGCTTCCTATCGAGGAATGCTCTTTCGCGGTGTGGGCATTCCTGCTCCAGCGCCCTTTGAAGCTGAAACTATTCGCGGCTCTGTGCAGAGAGGGAGCGCTGCTCTGCCTCGGCAACGGCCGATTGCCCTTTCCGTTGAGTCTTTCCCGAATGTTATGGGAAAAATTGTAAGAGGTTTCTTCTTAAAATAAACGTTTTATTCAATTCTCGGGCTTCGTAAGTTTGGTAGCACGGGGTAACTAAATAGTAAATTATGAAACGATTATGTAATGATGGGTATTAAGTGTGATATTACGATACAAGCGAAGAACGAGCGAGTATCGTAAACTTCACACGAGTCTATTAATAACTATTACATTGAGTTTCATAGGGTAGTTTTTCTACGACTTTTATAAGTTAAACTTTTGCATTGAATTCGTTTCGTGGCCGTTGAATAAAGGATTAACCCCAGAACACCTAGGGGAGAATTCCCTCCCTAACCCTACTCTCGCCTGCTGTCGCAGGTGGCGGTGGTTGTCATTTCGCATGCGAAGGACTACTGTGCTAGTGAAATGGGATCTAAGTAAAATTACGATCCAATTTATTTTAAATAATATTCCACGAAAAATGACTAATAATAAAATAAATTAAAACTGACAAGGATAATATAATATCAAATGTAATTTTAATGTACACAATCGAACGAAACATTTACTAGAACGGTTCTCAATGATGAATGAAGTGTCAATACTTGGTTTGTAAACGTCTCTCTGATTGGTGAAGAACCTGTGTCATAATGAAAACTATCGAAATGAGTGTCATTATGCAACTGCTTGAGCCATCCAATGACAGCATTGTACAATGGGAGAGGGAAAAAATGGCTGTCGCTTGCGCGTGCACAAGCGTCCCGTGGCGCTGCGCGAGTAGCCCAAGCCAATGCGGGGAACCCGACCGAAGTGCCCCGGCGGAAGTGGCTGCACCCAAACGATCCGGCCTTCTCCTCCGATTCAAACACAGCAGCACTTGAAGCTGCGAGGACAGGAGGACATGGTTATCCAATCGGGGGCTCCAACGCCAAACATTGCACTCCTCACGAAGCTGCCGATCGGATGAAGTGCTCCCCTATCCTCCCAGTTCGTGGCCTTGCAGTGGAGCTATGGTTGAATGGAAGCGGCCAAAGAGGCCTTGGCGGAGGTTCGCTCCTTGCTCGCCCGCGAGGGGCAGCCCCCGCAGGTGACTCAGCGCAGGAGGGAAGCGGAGCGGCCCAGGGCCCTGGGGGCGCGAGGTGCCAGGGAGCAATCGATGCCGCAGCCCCGCGCCCCTCCCCCCAGGGCGCGAGCCCTCACACGCACACATCAACTGGGCCATTTCAAATATTCATTTGGATATCATCAATTCATTTCTAATGAATAATTGATGAAGCAGTTGGACGGATCAATCATGACAGATTTTGTTTTTTCCCGGTTGTCGATTGAATGATTGATTGATAGTATTTGCGGGGCCGTCAATTACTAGGGTCATTAGTTGTGTAAGTGTAGAGTGTGTTTGCTCGGGAGGTGGAGGTGGTGATCTTCCCCCGCTGGATAGCGATATCCGGCGCCTATCGGGACTTTCCCCAATCAGGTATCTCCCACCAGCGAAGCGCCGACCCAACCAGGACAAGCTTTAAGCTCCCGGTCTCCCGGCATGTATGGTGGTGCAGTGCATGTTAGTGTGTGTGTGTGTGTGTGTGTGTGTGTGTGTGTGTGTGTGTGTGTGTGTGTAAGAGATGAGGATAGGCCCAGGAAGAGGAAGGAAAGATCGCGCGCAGTCCGTGGTCCGTTTGTTAGGTATTGCTCCGGCATTCGCCTGGCGTTGATCGAAGGAACCACGGAGAACTCCCGATGAGAGCAGCCGGCCGCTAGAATTGTCCTCCAGAGAGCGAGTGAATGTAACCTAGCTGAGAAGCTCGTGTGGATGCTGCCGTGACATCAGTGGATGCGCTGAGCCACCTCTCAACCACTTGGGTCCATGACCCGCAAGCGCATCGCGTGCTCTCTCCCCGCGAGTGGCGGTGTTCTTCCCGCATGCAGATGGGGTCCGCCCCGCCCCGGTCGGGGCAAATGCTAGGCTGCGACAGGAGGGCCAGCGGAGTGGTGGAAGGGTAGCAGCCGCTTGTCACCGGGCCATCGCACGCACTCCAAAAGAAAGACGAGAGGAAGGAAGAAATGAAACGTTTTCGTTAAGAGGGAACTGATGTGAAAATCACTTATTCTGTGACCCACTAATTGTAACTTTGGCTAATTCAATTTGATGAAAACCAAAGCAGTGGGGACTGATACCTCCAAAGAAGGGGGGGTTGTTGCTCCGAATGACGCAATTGTAATTTAAACAAGTGCATTATCCCATGGGCTGATTCCTAATATTAAGACGCTCAATTTAAATAGTTGAAAGCTGCATGCATGAAGCGGCCTTTAAACGGCGCGTTTTAGGAAGGGTGTCTGTCCTTAGAGGGAACGAGGTGCTCGTGGGCGACGTCATTTGCCTCACGCTCTGCCCTGCCCCGCCCGGCCCGGCGCGGTGAGTCAGCCCCCCAGACGCCGTTTTGGAAACTCGATCAGCGGCGCTCGCAGGCGACGTCCCACGCATTCGCTCTTTCCAAGCGACTCAGCAGTTGCGGAAAATGCAAATAGCGCATGCAATGTGATTTCAAATTGTCATAATTATCTACGACCATTCCACTCGTGAAATTAAAACCAACAGTGTTTAACTTAACATACAAAACGACCCAAACGGGACGGTATATCTCAAACTCTTCGTCACTTTTTCCTACCGCTTCTCCCTCCTGGCCAATCGTAAACTGTGACTCATCTATCTTAGGAGATCATCTATCTTATATATAGATTGCTATGTCGATATCCACAAAACCGCGTATGCACTGTCACATAACCTTTTTGATTTTAACATGGCTTTCAATTATTTTCAAAATTTGGTGTATATTGGAACTCTGTTGGGCGTAATTTCTTTCGCCCATTAAACACCACTCGTGCTTTGGAAAGTCTCAGATAAATCCCCTCCTCCCTTCACGAATCTGGGAATTTATCCACAATTTCCAAAACACTCTAGTATTAACTATGATAAATTTACATTTTGTGCTCGCCCCGTCCAGTTTGAGTTCCATAGTGCTTCCTGTCCTCGCTCTCTCCGTGAAAGGTTTTATTTTGCGAATTGAGATTAACGAAGTAACTGAGGAGAACCGCGATGAATTTAGATACCAAAACTTGGGTCGTAGGTTTGTTTAATATTTGATTTTGTTGTTGAGCTGTATTGCGATTTCTTCGTAATGTCTTTCCCGTTTACGAAGAATAGGCAATATTATAATTTAGAATCGTTTTTTTATTACCATATTTTTCAATATTCCTATTCATGGTAGGTTTCGGAAAATCTCTCATTTTTCTCTTGAAATCTTACCTCATTAGCTGAGGTTTTGGGAATTATACCCGTTTAATTTAGTATCTTCAACCATATAAAGTACCTGGAGGTATCAGAATCTAGAATTTTGTTTGAAAGCGTCGTATTTTGTTTGAAATTCATGAACAGTTTATTCATTTATTCGCGACCGAAACAAGACGCCACTTGCATTGAAATGGGTCTCGGCCGCGAAAGCATTCGGTTGGCGCTGTTTCGTGCGGAATAGAGATGGAGTGAGTGAGGCCGCAATACATTCGCAACTAGCAATTTCGCCCGCGCCTCGACCTCCAAAGACAGCTGAACAACTGCAATGCGCACTTGCAGTTGAAGATCGAATGAATTTTCGCTTCCCTTGCAGTGAAAGCAATAGAGATGTTTTTGTTATTTAAGGTCGCATCAACTTGTAGGTCTTTAGCGACCGCTATTGTATGTAACGTTGTGGAATGGGGATGAAACGATGTGGTGATGATAGGGGGTGAAAGGACGAACGCATTCAAGCAAGCCCGAGGCGGGACACCGCGGTCTGAGATCACTACTGCGTTAGCGATCTGGGCCATGGGGCCGCAATAGAGATGTTTGTTAATTCACAACTAGCAAAGCGCGTTGTTTTCCTTAATGTTTCGTTTTAGAGATATTTCCTTTATAGAGAGATTCCTTTTCCTTTTATTGTTTTCAATAGAAAAAAGGCTCTTAAATAGTAATTCAATCTGAAAAATTCTATAACTTTCTTTATAAGCTTGCAGGATTGAAGGAAAACCTATGCAATACGAAATCTTATTTGTATTCTACATATTTCTAGCACCTTCATCCAACTAAACCATACATTTTCCTTGCGCCACATTCGACTATCTATTTCTCAGACTCGAGAGAGAGAACTTTGTGATATTGAGTTAACTGTTGTGAGATCTGTTAGCTATTACATTAACTAATTTGAAAGAAAATTCGAAACTTTAGCGTAACTTTAGACTCCTGAAACAGACCTTCCTCTGTCAATTGCCTGTGTCTCCTACAAAGGTTGCTGCGAAAATGTAAAGAAACAACACGTCTCTAGTAGACCTTCCTGAAACGTCTGTTATTTTCTTGTAACTTTTGAACGTCTTTTCGCTGAATTTTAAAGAACTTTGGCCTAAAGATCGCAGATCGTGTTTACTCCTGTTTAAGATGATGTTGAAATCTAAAACAAGATTTTCGCCTGTTAAGAAAAACTTAGTATTCAATAGTATCTTAATTGTTCGTTGCGGTCTGTATCACCAACACCGCTAAGCGTTTTGAGTGTTTGCATGTGCAAGAAGCATTTTATTGGCAGTGGGCAGAAGACTGAGCGTTGACAGTTATTGCAATATTTTAAATATTTTGTGAATATGAAAACTTTGTGATTGTATTTCAACATTTGGAATTTTTAAAAGGGAATACAACCGTATATGAGATCATATTTGAGTAAAATGCTTCAACTCGTGAAAGATTGTGAAATTTAATCACAGTAATGTTGTAATATTGTTGTATTAGATTAAGCATTCGGCTTTTCCAAGTGGCTACTATGTAACAAGTAACTGCCTGATATCAGTGTATCATAATTAAGCTGCGGATTTTCAATTAAAAATTCTATATTTTTGGCTACTTATTCATTTTGAGGCATTAGTAGTCTCCCTGATTCATAATAGATTACAAATCCGCATTGCATATTTATTATTCTGTATTACTTGGTTTTGTGTTTGATTTTGTAACCTTAGGCTTACGGACATTGCATTTCTTTCGATGTCAGAGTTGAATTCTAAATAGTTTTTATATCATTTGCAAAATCAATATTTCTTCGTTTTATGTTTCCTGCAGATCAGATTAGGTAAAGTATGGATTTAATTAAAAAATTGTACTTGGAACTGTTTATGCAAATGCTCATGTTCAGTGCGAGGGTTCAGTTCAAAAAAGTGGCCAGGGCGCGCCAACTTTGTTTCATCATGGTGTGGCGAATATTTTGGGAACTTCACATTCTGCCTCATTTGCAATTCCCGTCTCCGCTACTGCTCAGGGATGCAAATGTGTCTTGTGAAGTACTTTATGCGATTCCGGAATTTCAATTTCAAATGGAAAAGCAACTTTAGCTGTCTGAGGTGGGCGAGTCGGCTAGCGGCTCAATGTCTAGGTCAGCGCTGTCCAACTTCCAAGGCCTCACGGGCCAAACCCAAAACTTCTAATATGGTCGCGGGCCATATTGTCATTACTTTAACAACCCACGCCTGACTTCTTCGTATTGTACAGCCCTGGTCTAGGTCCTGGAGGTTAGGGGCTGTCCATAAATCACGCAACGCAAATTTCGAGAATTTTCGATACCCCCTCTCCCTTGTAACGCACTTCCCTATCCCTATGTAACGCAGCGTAACGCTACCTCAGACCCCCTCCCTTCCCCTTTAGCGTTACGTAATTTATGGATGATCCCTTACGCTTCACTTGTCTTTTGAGTGTCGAATGTGAAGTATCTCGTATACGCTGACATAAGATTCTTTTTAACGTGATCGATTCAGTGCACTTCTTCACATGTGTTAGGGCAGTAGAATACGTTGGAAAATGTCACATTTAGGGCCCGGAGTAATATTTCAAAGAACATTTGTTACATCCTGAATATACGGAGTGTATACATACGTATATACGTAGTATAGGGAAAGTTATGTAATGCTGCGCGAAAAAAATGGCGGAATTTCGTCAGAAAAAAATCATTGCCGGGCTCTGGTAACGAAAAACTGGATAAATCCAGTTGCTAAATTAAGAAAGAAAATCACCTAACGTGGTGTAGCCAGAATCCCCCTTTTGTGGGACCTTGATACCTAAAAACCAATTGAAAGCAAAACTTCCGAATGTCCGTTCGTCTGTGAGCACTATTAGTTTCGTCTATTTTCTTGATATAAAGATTGGAATTCCTCAGAAATTATTTGTATGAAAGTGGCATTGTCTCATAATACTTTGAATTATTATTTTGTTGTAGTATTTTTTTTCTCATTACTCAAAGCGAAAGTTGCCAATCTTGTTTACTGATCGATCAGAACATCAGATTCTGTTTAAAATACATTTTCAAAATATAGCTTTAATTATCCTTACAATATCCTGAAATCATTTGTTTCTTACTTGGCAACATCTAACTTATCTATCTTATTTATCTATTTATTAACTTATTTTCCATCTTACTTGGCGACTGGTACTACAGGACCAGTAAGGGGATGTAGTACTGCTAGTGTAGTGCCATCTATGCACATACAGTGTGGTTTAATGTCTTAAGCACTTTTCGTCAGAGCTGGTAGTCGGGCTGAAAAAGGTAATTAACAAGACAGGAGATATGTAGTTATCTTACAATTTCCTGATTTATTTATAACTGTACTATACCAGATGACACAATCGACCTATTAATTCTATCAAATGTATGAACAACTCTAAAGACTTGAAATGGTTCTATATTCTAAATATATTACGCATTACATTTTATATTTACGACTGACGATCTGTAATTAAAACTCATAGAATGTTCTTCAGTATTCTTAAAAAAAGCTGTCATTTATTTTCGTGTTCGATGTTGTTGCATCAACTTTCTTTCTCGTTTCAAACCTTTTCCCCCTCGCGCCGAGAGAACCTCCAGCCCCAAAGACAAGAAGAAAGACGAGAGGGGCGTGTTATTGTTCTCCTGAATCGAGACCGGGAGAGATGGCTCAGTGCATCAATTGATGTCACTGCAGTCCCTCTGATCTCGAGGTCCGAGGTTCCACTCCCGACGGCGGCAGGATTTTCGACACTCAGATTGACAGCTAGGTCGAATTTAGTCGGAGGAGAATTATAGCGGCCGGCTGCTCTGATCAGTATTTTTCTGTGGTTTCTGCAATGAACCAGGTGTATGCCGGAGCAATACCGTATCAAACGGGCCACGGACCGCGGGCGATCTTTTCTTCCTCTTCCTTGTCCTATCGTCTCCTCTTACACACACACTTACACTAACATGCACTACACTACCGCACATGCCGGGAGAGCGGTCGGAAGCTTACAGCTTGTCCCGGCTGGGGCGGTGCCCCGCTGGTGGGAGGTGCCTGGTTGGGGCGCATTACACTTACGGGACGAATGACCTCAGTAGTTGACGCGCTCGGAATGACGAACAACAAGTTTTCTTTCTCTTTTGAATCCGTGTGCTCCGCGCGCTGAGAGAACCCGCAGCGCCAAAGCTTCGAAAGACGAGAAGCAGCGCGTCTGGCGATGGGTGGAAGCCCGTGCGTTGGCTTCCTGTTGCGGCGGGGCGGGGAGAGCGCGAAGCGTGTGCGGAATCCGCGCCACGCGACTTCCGCGGCGCCAGGCATTTGTTTTTTGCGGGGGGGGCGTGGCGGGGCGGGGCGCAGCCTCCGAGCGGCGCGGAGGGCTGCTTCCCAATGGCCCAGTGCCAATCCTTGGGTGCTCGTCCTGGTGGCAGCGCTCGCGTCTTTCGGGCACATGGAAGCAGGCGATGGGCGCGCAGACCGCCGCCCGCCTTCACGCCCTTCCCCCTCCCCCTCTCCCCACGCCTCGTGCGCAGTGCGCAGGCGCGCGGTATTTCCGGATGCCGCCCCCCTCCCCCCCCCTCGTTCGTTTCGCTCATGATCTTCTTCACGGAGCGCTTTTTCCTGCGCCAGGAAGCGCCGGCGCCCACGTGCTCACCTGAGGACTGTTGTCGGTGGAGCACTGCTCCGAGGGGATGACCTAGTCAGCTATGTGGGGGACGTGTTCAATTGGATAAATGGTTTCCACAATAAAATACAGAATGAAAAATTGACCATGTAACTTCGTCTCACTCCGATTCACGATCTAGCTCCGGAATGATGTGATTTTTTCTCTTTTTCGCTTTTTAAGAACTGGGTCATATAGCGGCCAGTGTGATTGTTTTAAGTGTAGGAGGAACAGTATGCATAACACGATCACTCACAAACATCCATGCCCGAAGCGGGATCCGAACCCGCGACCCTTCCGGCCGAAGCAGCTAGGGCCCTTCAGCCGTAGCGACCTCGGTTATCGAGGCCGGGGATGTGAATACTTTCGTTCTCGAATTTCGAGCAAAGCGAGAATAATTTTCTGTGCTGTCCACCCTTTCTTCATTAAGCGATACTACACCACGTCAACTATGGTTGTCACCCACGTACTGACATTGTGCAATTGTCAGTTCGAGCGACGTCTTGTGATCCGGGAATGGCGCTCGTGGCCTGCCACGCGTGCGGCCGAGAGTTCGGACCCGCGGCCTTGGCAGACTCGCTTCGGCCTGGGTGTTTTGCGCGGGCGCTGTTTGTCGTTTGCTCCTAACGCATCTCTGCAGTTTGCATGTGAATGGAAGGCGCTCGGGAGCCTCAAAGGGCCTCCGCCCGAGGCTGCGCTCAGCGCCTGCTCGCTCTCTTCTGCGCCGGTCTGAGAGACACCATTTGTAAGAAAAAGACGTTGAAGAATGTTTTTCTGAGTGTAGATGTCGATATAGTTGCCAGAGACATCTTCAGAAAATAGTGAACCGGGGGAGGAGGAATGAATAGTAAGATAAGACAGATACATTTTTGGACAATGACGTTTTTGTATATTAATATATCAATCATGTGCTTTAATATTATATGATCTTTTTAAAATGATATAGTAATCAATAATTTGTAATTAATCATGTTAACATCACAATTGTTTGCCTTTACTACAATTACCTTTGGATTGCGTTCTTTGGATTTTACTTATACTTTACTCAATCGATTAACAATTTTCGACAATATTTTTGCATCCTTGAGTAGCTTTTACAATGTTATAAATCTTCTTGAATAATTCTTTAACTTCCGTACACTTATACGGAATGTTAAAATAATGTACAACCTACTCAACCTCCAATCTGTTGCGTTCGTCTATCCAAACATTTGTCATAACGCTGAAAATTCTTTCGATGCTAACATTGGAGTCCGGAACTGATGCACAACAGTGAAACAATTTCAGTCGATTTGGGGCCGAAACAGACAACTTCGCGGACCTACACGATCGCCAGGATTACCAGCAGGTCTAAGTCCGCTCTAATCGAGTTTAAAAAAATAACTTTTTACGTAGGCACTATTCTCATTTTGTTATTAGTAAATCAATAATTGAAATAATAAACAGTTCACTCAGATAGTGAACATCTGGCGGCCCTAGATGTCGATCGTTTTGACACCGGCAGCGATGAAAATCAACGATTTCCAGAGAGAGTTGTTAAAGAAGAAACGTAATACATTCGAATGTTTTGTGTTATTCAATTCACATATTTCATTCTGTCCACTTATTACAGCATCCATACCGATGGCCTGAAAACCTGCTGAGATTACATTTTAGCAAGTTTGATGTAGGACGTACTTTTATCCTATTTTTCGTATTTTATAAAATTTTCCTTTCATTCAAAATATTTTAAACATTTGTTTATCAGTGCAATTGCTGTAACACTATAAGAATGAAATTGAGGTAGAAGTGTGTTTATATTTGGACTGTTAGGCTTTTAACACTTTCAGCGTAATACTTTTTCCCAGATAGTGATTGCATGTTTTAGTACCAAGATGTGAGACAACCTGGAACGGAAAGAGAAATTCACAAAACGATAATTCGTTGATAAAGAGAGATAAGTCCACAAGTCGTGTGTACTGCACGTGGGATTTCCTAAGCGATTCGCGAGAAGGAGAATTTAGCTCTGACATTCGGATTGTGATTCCTGGTTCCAATGTCTGCCTTTCCAAGGAAAGGATTCCGTACCTTGCGCGCACGGTGGAAATAAACAGAGCATAAACAGAGCATTGCGCAAGAGTTGATCAGAAGTATGGCGGCTTACGTAGCGCAGGGCAACAACTCCTGAAACTGTTTTGCCTCTCATCGGGAGGTCCTAGGTTCTACTCCCAACGGCGGCAGGAGTTTCGATACTAGCTTGTCATCTAGATCGAATTCAGCCGCTGTCTGGAGGAAAATTCTAGCGGCCGGCTGCGGTAGTTTTCTGTAGTTTTTCCGATCAACATCAGGCGAATGCCGGAGCGGTACCCTAACAAACGGGCCACGCGCGCGATCTTTCGTTTCTCTTCCTTGTCCAATTCTCACTCCTTACACACAGACACACACTTACAATAACATAAAATGACAGTAACTGAAAATGACGTACCAGTTCGTGGCGCCGTCCATCGGTAATGCTGGAATTCAATAGGGTGTTGGCCCACCCTCAGCCTTGATGATGCTTCCATTCTGGCAGGGACACTTTCAACCAGGTGCTTGAAGGTTTCTTGGGGAATGGCAGCCCATTTTTCACGGAGTTCTGCACTGAGGAGAGGTATCGGTGTGGCCTGGTACGAAGTCGGTGTTTCAAAACATCCCAAAGGTGTTCGATAGGATTCAAGTCAGGACTTTGTGCAGGCCAGTCCATGACAGCAATGTTATTGTCGTATAACCACTCCGCCAGAGGTCGTGTTGTATGAACAGGTGCTCGATCGTGTTGAAAGATGCGATCGCCATCCCCGAATTACTCTTCAACAGTGGGAAGCAAGAAGGTGTTTAAAACATCAACGCAGGCCTGTGCCGTGATGATGCCATGCAAAACAACAAGAGGTGCAAGCCCTCTCCATGAAAAACGCGACCACCGTAACACCACCGCCTCCGTGGCCGGATACTTTTGATCGCATAGTGTATTTATGTATCACCATGATAATCAATAATGTTTGACAAATTATCTCGTTGTCACTTAAGTTGCAAGTATGCATAACACCTTAAGCAGTGTGACAATCGTTTTATAAGCCTTTCACAACCATGGTCGTGTTTTTCGTCCAGTTTCTCTGATCCTCTGGGCAACTGCGAGGTTCTTCTGGATGTAAATGTTTCTGTACTCTGCACACATTCTGTTGAGGTATGTGCTGGGTGTATGTGCTACTATTTTGTCAACAAAAATAAAATATGAAATCGTTAGTTGGTTTGCCGATGCGAGTAAACTTTCTTTTAATTAGGAGCGGACAATTTGTATTTTTCAAAGGTTGCTAATGTTGCTTTAATCCATCATTGAACTACGTATATATACTTGGATTTTTATAACGTGGCACTTGACGTAAATCAGCTTACGGTGTCATTCAATCGACAGCGTTGAACGTCATCACTGTGACGTCACTGTGGTGACGTTTAAGCTCTCGATTGGACGAAACTCAAGAAAATTTCATACTGACAGTATATTGTATTTTTTCTTGTAATAATAAGCTTTTAAAAAGCAAAGGTTAGTTTATATTTTCTTAGTAATTTTGTATTCCTGTGTTCAGTATTTCGAAGTGTTTATACTTTGCGTCGTTGGGAGCCTGTCTGATGCGAGTGTGTGTGTGTGTGTTGCAGGTCCGCGAGCGGCGGTGGAGACGGAGACGAAGGCGGCTTCTGCGCAGGCGCGAGCGCCCACGGCCGCCCCTCCGCCCCCGCAGGTGAGCCCACCCCTCCCACCCGACTACAGTCGACTCCCGTTGTAGTGAAATGGGCTATAGTGAACCCTCCGTTAAAGTGAACTTACGTCACAGGTCCCGTTTCTCTTACATTACAAATATGCGTAAGAAGATTCGCTTATAGTGAACCTGAACTTCGGCTGTAGTGAACGTAGCAAGTAAGTCCTGGAAATTAATTGAATCTCGCATGTTATTAGTCGCGTAAAAGGGACTTCGGAGTTCGGGACGCTGTTCAACAGTGCAAGAGGCATTGAAGGCTGACAATATTGTTTTACGATACTTACAGACAGAGGACAATGCAGAACAAACATGGACAGCGCACGAAATCTGCAGAAGCATTTAGAGAAATTATTAATGAAAAAGGACGAAGTAAACAATTGAAAATTATTGATTGTTTAAGGACAAATAGAGATATTCAAGTTTTCAGTTCGTGCTGTAAAAGTAATTTGCTGTATTTCTATATTAATAAAAGTAATCGTTAGGAAGACATGCTATTTCATTTTGACATCATCTAATATAGTAAACCTCCGACACTGGGAACCAAAAGTGTTAATGACCAGAAGTTCACTATAACCGCAGTCGACTGTAATGGGGGACGTGGCCTATTTGGATTCGGAAATGTTGAGATTATCCGAAAAAAATGTACCGTATTTGTACAAATGCATCTAAGAGATTACCAGACACAATGCTGTGTAATGTGCAATGCGAGAAAATGGTAACGTAGCGTAGCGACATGAAGAAGAACGACAATAAGTGAAACTTTTCTACAGTCACATCCCGCAAATATCTAATTTTCGTCTGACAACCTTGTTGCTCAAAATGCTATGATATGTCTCAACTTAGAAAGCAATTTTTCTATCATATTGATTTTTGTGCATTGGACGTTTTCTGCATAAACTCATTCAATTGTAGATCCTAAAATGATGTCATGCACGTTTTCAACATCTTGAGTAATTGTTGAGTAATAACACTTAGAAGAGGAAAAGTGAGAACTACTATGTGTTACTACTATAGTACTACTGCACTCTCCACTGTGAAGAGGAAAGTGCAGTACTACTATGGTGTCTTTAAATATACGAACTCCAGTATATTAAATTAAATTTAATAAATTCAATTATACATTTATTTATGTTAAATTGTATATTGTATCTATTTGTATTGAATTATATATTATATCGTCTCCTGTATTATTTCAGTACTATACCTTTGGGTTCCGGCTCTTACACGCAACCAATCTTTATAAATGAGGTCTCTAAAGAAAGAGAATTTCACGGAGACTTGACGAATTCCATTTTGACTTTAAAAATTTGGATGATTTCTTTAAAAAAACGCATCGAAATATCCATGTAAAATGCAACCCGCATCACATGTCAACCTATATTGGCAAATAACTCGTAAACAAAGCGTTTTAGAGCCTTAAAAAGTAAAATTTGAAGCCAAAGACCTCAAAGAAACGTTTTTCACATTATAATCCACAAGATGAGATATTCTCCGATCCATTCAATTAATTTTTCGGTTCCTCGCTTCAACACTATCAAGGCCACCTCAATATTTCAGTCCTTCCTGTTGGTAGCAATTTTTGTGGCAACACGCTTAGAAGGCTTAAATTCGACAATCTTTATTTACGCTTTCTGTTAACACCGTAGTTTGTGCAGTCTGACGAGGTTTATTTGCATAATCATTAATTCAAGATTTGCTCTCCAGCAACAACTATAAGTACTATTATAGTTGCTTGATACCCACACCTATGAAGATTGTTTCTTATGCGTGTAGTGAAACTATTCAATTAACGTTTTTAATGGTCTATAAGTGCTGCGTACTTAATTGTGGAGGGATGTGGGTATTCAGTGAAGAGTGAAGACTGTGTTTGTGTTTTACCTGTACCAATATTTTCGTTATCATTCGATGAAATTTTCAAGTCAACGGGTTCAGACACGTAGCTTTCTCAAAAGTAAAAAGCTAATATTTTTGTTACTATCACGAAAAACTAAAACCTAATTGACATAGAATATTGAATAATTACTTCAAATGTCTTTAAGTAAGTGTTGGGAATTGTTTCAAGCAAATTCTCCATGATATTGAATAAATATTTATTGAAAATTTCTTTTACACATTAATTGCATTGTTTTTTATTTTTATTTGTAATTGTGTTAGTACATTGCAAGTTACCTTTATAGATTTTAAACAAATAAACACGTTTCGTTAACAACTTTCCCTCTTAGAATGAAAATAGAATGATAGGGATGAGTGTGGGGTCTAACATGCGAGAGTTCTCGCACGGGTATGCAGAGGTAATGGGAGAAAACTTGTGCTATGGCACAACACAAAGGACAAACTTTTTAAAGTAGCTAAAGTAAAATAGCTTGAAATAAATGGAAAACAAAAATAAAAACGCGCTAGCCTACAATACTACGTGAATCAATTAAAAAACAACTAAATTTAAAATTATACAAAGAATAGTGCAAGTCACCCGTCAACTGCCAACGATCGCAGTCCAGACGCACGATTTAAATGTTGGCGGTATCTGGAAGTATGTACACCAACGCCCAGCTGCAAACTCATATTGTGAATAAAACACCGTTTGATATTAAACACAAGGTGTCGGTTCATTTAGATATTAAAAATGCAAACATCGTTTGAGCAACATTCCCATTTACCTAACTGGGCTTACTAATGCCTACTAAATTGTTTCTAATGCTAACAAATGGTATTTAGTACTCAAAGGTGAAAACATTGGTTTGATTATTTTTTGGCTCGGAATTGTTTTTCTTGAGATACGTAAGGACGCAGAAAATAATTCAATTTTTTTTAGTAAACAAATAATTTTTCAATTTTTTCACCCCAGCAAGATGGCACCCTGACTCTCCAAAACCCACTCGGTTCTTCATAACAATCAAGGAAAGTTACATTATATTGCAATGAGTAGGTCTGTTCTTGCCCGATCCGGTATTTTCGCACTTCTTTACTTGGCTTTCTCAAGAGTAAAAACCTTTTCTTTTATTTGACTACCAAAGAAAGCGAAAAGCTAACTCTCAAGGAAGGTTGAAATATTTCTTCAAATGTTGTTTTTAAAGAAGTATGAATTGTTTCAATAACGTCTCTTTATAATATTGAATAAACTTTAATTGAAAATTTGTTTTAAACATCAATTGCATCGTTATTTTGTTTGATATTCTGTAAGTACATTAGTAGTTCCTCTCCTTTATGGAAAGGGTAGACAAATGGATAGGAAAAGGGTGGGATTTAACATGCGAGAGTTCTCGCACGGGTACGCTAGTCTATTTATATTATGTTATATATTATTTAATTATAATTTGTATGAAATTATATATCATAAACAAATTTGGGTATAATTGGTTTCAATTATTTAAATTCTTTTGTAGACCGATACCTATTTTTGGATGAAAAGGCAAATCAGGAATTGCATGTGCTTCTTAATTTCCATGAGTTTGAATGTTTTGCATGCAATAGCTTCAGGCAGCTGCCCAATTGAATTATGAGCTGACTACCGTCGTGCAGCCCGCCGCTCCATGTTCTGGTGTTCCGTTGAAGAGCGGCAATGAAGCGCCCACTTCGTTCCCGATCTCGTGGACCAATTTGTCCCGAAAGTACAATTTTTATTCATCACTAAAAAATTCAGCAGTACATGAAAATTAGGTACTCATTTTATCATCATGTGTAGAACCTTTCCTCTCTTGCAATATTCATCTGGATTTTTTATTTTGAAATGCAAGAACTTTTCAATGCGCGAATAAGTTTCCACTTTTCACGCCCGTAAACTGTTTTTGTTCCGCAAAATTGCACAAAGTGACGTTTGCCATGTAATCTCACTTTCCATTCACAATATCGGTTATAAAACATTAGAGAATAACGTGCTGAAATACTATTTTGTTTTCCTCTAATATAAATGAATCACACTTCAGGATTTTGATGTAACTATAGTGCGATTTTTGTAACTTTGGCCCTCAAGCCCCTATTTATGAGTGTAAGTGCTTAAAATAACATCAAATAAAGTAGTTTGAAAACTTGAAAAATTTCTGTGAAAATGAGCTTCAAATTTCGCATTTTTAGTAGCGCTAAAACGCAATTTTCTTTAAAGTGGCACATAATTTTTAAAAGAAAATTGCCATTTAGTGCTAGGTTTTTGTGTTCTTCAATATTCTGAAATTAATATTTTCGCTCTACCAATAGGAAACCGAAAAATTAAGAAAATGACAAAAAAAATTTACTTTTAGCGGTGATAGATGGTAGCTGGCAAGAAAGAGTTTGTGGCAATTCCGAATAGCTAGCGAAGACCGAAGGAAATAGAAAACTAATGCGGGAAAGTCTGTGCCATTCTGTAGCACCACTAGTTTCGCGCAGCATTACATAACATTCCCTATACTACGTATATCACTCCGTGTATACATACGTATACGGGAAAGTAAAAATGAGGAAATATCGATACTATGGATATTCAATTACGATAGTGTCGACAACTATCGATAGTCAAACAATGGATGTTTAAGAAACACTAGGGAGCAGAGAGTTTTTGCACGCCATAGCAGAGAGCACTCTCTATCTTCTGCGAATACGCAGTTCAAGTTTCGCATCACTTTAGTGCATCTGCACATGCGCACGTCGGAGGGTGCAAAAGCTCTGTATAAAGTGAGCGCAAGCGCGGATGAAGACGCGCGGGGGCGGGGGCGGGGGCTGGGGCGCAGTCCTCCTGCTTCCTGTCGCCGCGCGGCGCTGCGCTCGCCTGCCCGCGCCAAGGCCTCCCACCTGCGTTGCGTCACGCGGGGGTCGCGCCGGCGCCTCCAAGCACACACATCCTCTCTGGCATTACGAAACGATGAAATTGCAGGACGAGGGACGCGTCGACGGCAGCCGCGCTCGTGCTTGTAAAAACGAGGGCCGCCTACAAATCCACCGGCGGAGGAGGCCGCGGCATCTCAAATCTATGCTCTATGAGAGAGGGGGGAAAAAAGCTTTTCATAGGCGTAAATATAGGAGGTCGGAGTGTTTGTACGTGTAGTGTGTACGAATGTAATCGTCAGTGGCGTAGCATCAAGGGACGCAGTTAAGCATGCTGAGCATCCCCACGTAAATATTAATCAAAGAACCCTAAATATTGTATTGGTAATCTTCCAGGTGACTGAAATACATTTAAAGAAACGCGTTTTGTATTTTAAAGTGATTTCCTACGATTCCTCTCGTCACTCTTGTTCCAGAGATTCACGAACGTCTTACGCTAGCGTACGATTGCGAAAAGAGGCTGGTGAGCAAGTTGCTCGTTTGTGCTCGAGAGCACAGCCTACTTCACGTTGTCATAGAAAGAAACGTCCACGAAATGCATAATTCTTTCTCACTCGAGATTCTCTGCTTGCTCATGGGTACATACAGTAGAAATAGTGCTTGCCTACTAATTCGTAATTAATATCCAAAAAGTTGGATTCTTTCTCAAATATATTAAATATTATATTGGTCTGAATTGTATAAATTCGCAAGGGATGTCATTGCTATTCGCGCATGAGAATCAAAGATGAGCCATAATGTGCTTTCAAGAAGACTCCTGACGTAAATCTATTCAAGTTTTGTTACATTGGTTTGGATAACAGATTCTAGAGAACATGAAGAATCATGATGTCTTCAGTTCGCGTTATTGTTGAGCATCCCCAAACGCGCGAGTGACGCTACACCACTGGTATCCATTTGCCTGTATCTATGTGTGCATGTTCTCTGTTAAAATAGGATTATGAGTTCGAAACAGACACTATTGTATCTACATCCTTCTTGAATTTCAAAGGCCACATGCCTGATAAAATGATGCTGGGGCATGCATCTCTTAACTGGAAAACAGGCAAAAATGGAACAGTCCTGACGACTGTATCTTTGTACATAATAAGCAAAAATGTGATCGATGACATTAAAATATTACCCTTAAGCGTGAGCCGCCTAAAAGAAGGAGGGGCAATTATACGTATTTGTGGGCCCCAATGTACGTACAAAGTACTCTAAATATACACACTTGAGTGTTGGTAAGATTCTAGTAGCGTACGAGTGGTACGATTTCAGAAATGAGCATTAAGATGTTACCATAGGTTTCATGCGTTTCAATGTGGCTTAAGTGGTATACCTGACAATAGTAAACTCGAAACCTAATATCAATTTATTATTGCCCTACCTTGGACACAACTTATTAACACACTGCATACAACGAACTCGAATAAGAATGAGAACGATTTTTACCTTAATAATTATTTGATTAGATTAGTTATTATATCATAGCCTGTCGTTTCTTGATTTTCACGCTGCGATAATCAGGCCTGCATCGTTCTTCTGAGCAGAGGCGGATCCAGCCGATAATGGGGAGGGGGTTATCATAGATGTTTGTTTAATAATAAACATTTGTTATTATAATTTATATTATTTTAGTGTTGTATACATGATATTACACAACATTATTTTTTGAACAATTACATAATTCTAATAAATATTTAAATAATTGTTTGGAAAATAAAAAGGTAACAAAGGTTTTTCCCTAGGCCTTTCGCCGGATACCCCCCCGCTGCCTCTATGCAAGTTCGTCAGATTAAGAAACATTTGGCCAGAATGTCCACAGTCGTACCTTTTAAATTCTAGTTAAACTTTACAGTGGGTCTTTTAAATATTCATGAAGTGGGTAGAACATGAGGATTGTGGAGCCCTCATGTGGACAAACGCGTCCTCAGTGGCATATATATTTCATTAAACCAAGTCGCTGTCCCATCGTGTGAAGAAACCGCTCGGGAAGTGGGCACCCTGAGCCCTTGGCTGGCCCATACCTCACCAGGAGGAGGGGGAGGGAATCGCGCAACGAACGCACGCTGTGTGGTGGCGCTGGCTTCCAGCGGTGTCTTCGGTGTTGCCGTCCCTGTCTTAAGAGGATGATGCGGCGACCAGTGGCATAGCGTCAGGGGACGCTGAGATGCTGAGCATCCCCGTATATAAGAACCTTAAATACTGTATTGATAATCTCACAAGTGGTCTGTTGAGCGAAACACGTTTTGTATTAATTTAAAATTGATTTACTATGACTGAATTCGGCGGGCTGTTGAAGCTGGCCTCTGATTGCTTGTAAGCTAAAATACTTCAGCGTCTGCCGCCAGATTGCGACGAGCAATGACGCATGCGCAGATGGCGAGGTCCCCCTCTCCCCTCTTCACCCCTGGCCCAGAGAAACCCGACTGCTTTACGCTAGCGTCTACTGCGGAAAGAAGCTCGTTTGTGCACGAGAGCGCAGCACACTTCAGGCGTTCAGTAAGTTATCTTTCTCTCTCTCACTCGGGAGTCTCCGCTTGGTCATGGTACAAACTGTAGAAATAGTGCCTGACTACTATTTCTTAATTAATATCCAAGAAATTGTATTATCTCTTAAATAGATTACATATTATTTAAGTCTGCAATGTATAAATTAACAAATGGTCTTATTGCCATTCGCGTATAAGAATTAAAGCTGAGCCATTGTATAATTTGCTTTCAAGACATCGGCAGCCCTGACTGCTGTGAGGATTTTGTGGGAAGCGCCTACACCGTCGTAAGCAATCGAGATCGTGGAAGTAGTCCCAGTGTATCTGCCTTGTGTTGCGTTCGCCTGTTAGACGAAGTAGTTGATAGTGACATTTTGTGTGTTATTGTTGAGCATCCCCAAACGTGTGAGTCATGCTACGCTACTGGCGGCGACCAGCGAGCGATTTCATATAGATCTCGATAGATCAGATTATGCAGGATCTTGAAAAATGTATATGCGGCCTATAATCATTTTTAATATGATTTATCGTGACATATTTTTGTTGTCGTAATTTTCTCAGGCGACCGCCGGTAGCCCCGCTAACCCTTGGCCGAAGCGGCATGTCACGCGTGTCGCGTCGGTCGCACCAATTTGCCGCCGCCCGCGCCCTGTTTGCACGCGCGGGCGCGCTGCGAGGCAGCCGTCTCGTCGTCGGCCTCAACGCAGCGGCGCGCAGCGCGTAATGGCGGGGCAGCCGTGGAAACGCAGCCCCCGAACCGCTCGCCTCGCGACTCGGGCGCTCGGGGCGGAGCGGGGATGCGCAACAATAATGCCAACTGAAGACATCGCGGTTCTTAATGTATCGAAACAAGTGTTACATTACTTCAACAGGTTTATGTCAGGAAACTTCTTGAAAGCAAATTGTGAAATGCCGGCCTTGTGGCCGAGATCGCTAAAGCCATAGTGGTCTTGGACCGTGGGATCGCGGGTTCGAGTCCCGCCTCTGGCATGGTGGTATTTGTGTTCGTCCTTTCACCCCCTCTCATCACCACATCGTTTCACCCTCGTACCATAACATTAAATCCAATGGTGGTCGCTAATGACCTAGTACTTGATTCGACCTCAAATAACAAAAAAAAGATAGTGAAATGGCACAGGTTTAGTCCTCATGCGCCATTCGCAATGAGATTAGATGTAAATTTATATATTTAAAACGAAAATAAAATTTAATATATTTAAGTAAGAATTCAACTACTTAGATATTAATAGAGAGTTAGCAGGCAAGCACTGTATCTACTGTTTGTGCCCACGACCAAGCATAGAATCGCGAGTGATAAAGAAAAATATTTCTCTGACAACCTCAAGTGTGCTGCGCTCTCGTGCACAAACGAGCAAGTTGATCTCAAGCCTTTTTTCAGCCTTATACCAGCGTATCGGGACTCGTGAATCCAGGGGAAGGGGCGAAGAGGGGAGGGGGGAACATCGCCGTTTGCGCATGCGCATGCTCGTCGCAGTATCGCGGCAGACGCTAGAAGCATTTTAGCGTCCAAGCAATTAGAGGCCAGCTTGTAGCAACGCGCCGAATTCAATCATAAGAAATGACTTTAAAATTAATACAAAACGTGCTTTGCTTAACAGACTACTTGTAAGATTATTGATACAATATTTAGTGTTCTTTGGTTAATATTCTACTTGGGGATGCTGAGCATTTTAGCGTCTCCTGACGCATGCGCATCTCTGATCGAGACACGTGTGTACGACCCTGCTTCGCGCTGGACGATCTTCCCTTCGCATTTGCCACCTCATCCACGGCGGACGATGTAATTATCACAGATCATAATGCAATCCAATATTTTAATTTCGAAAATCCAGCTTTTTTTTATTATAGAAACCCTATTAGTCTAAACATTCAACCGACAGTTCTTAACCTAAAGCTGGCCTTGTACCACACTGCGATTTTTGCTCCTCAAGGCCCGTCTTCACGATGGAATATGTCACGGTATTTCGCGTCTTTCACGGTCGTGCCGCTAGATATCACATGATCGTGACCGTATCAAGCAGTGTTTGCGATCATGCGACATCTAGCGGCAGGAGTGAGAAAGACGCGTAATGCCGTGTGATATTCCATCGTGGCCATGGGGGCTTGAGAGGCAGAGTTAGAAAAATAGCAGTACAGCAATACGTTTCCGCTCTATCTTCTGGCAATTTGTTTCTGCTTCTTCTGGAAAACACCTTTGAAGTAGTAAGGGTAAGGTAGCGCAATAAGTTGTCGGAAAAATATTGCCTCCAAGATATCAAGTCTTGTGCCAAACGATGAGAGGAGAAGCGCCGATGGTAGATGTTATGTTAACCACTAAAACATCTAGACATTTGTTATGAAGAAGTAGACTCAAAAAAATACATTACCATCTTCGGAAATTCAGTTTTCAGCAGAAATACTTAGATGAATTATGAAAATGCGCATTATACATTTTTAGTTAAACTGTGTTTACATATTACCATAAAAGCTTCAGGATCATCACACATTGTATATTTTAAAAACAATGATTACATAATGTTCAAGGCTGTGAAAAAGGTGTATTTAATTCCTTTAATAAAATAACTGTCCGAACACAAATTTACTTTCTCGCTCTTACTTCGTAAGAAGAGAAAGTATTGTAATTGTGCGCCGGAAAACTACTTATTTTCGCCAGAAAAACTTATCGCCGAGCCCTGGTAACAAAAAAGTGGATTAATCTTGTTGGTATAAGTTGTAAATTACTTCCTCCCACACCTTCTGTTGTCACAATCCATGTTTAGTTAGTCGTTGATAGCGAAAAATCGATTGACAGTTAAACATGTATTCGTCGGTCCGTCCGTCTGTGAACAACAGTAGGACGTAAACCGTTCTGATGATTTTCTTGAAAATTGACATTCCTCGATCTGATTAAAGAAACTCGAGACCCTACGAGTTTGAAACGGATATTTTAATTTTGGGGTGTATTTTACATGAAGCGGCAATTATTTTTCAAAATTTTCTAAAAATTTGCTCCAATTTTTTAAAAACTTTGTACTTGGAAAGCTTAAATAACTTAAAACAATGGCGCGGATCTCATTTTCGTTTAAATCCCGAGTTTTTCGAAAATTGCAACAGTTCAAAATAATTTTCGGAAGATACTTGTTTCCTTAATTGAATCTATTTTTCAAAGGCAGGTCTTGAAATAACGTCATTTACAATGTTGCGATAATATGTGTGGTTTTTGCGTAATTTTGCGTGAAATGGAGGCAATTTTTAAACCATGTTTTCTTCCCTTAAAAAAAAGCTGCAAATTTGTTCTTTAAATTTTATCGTAGTATGTATCAAAGGACGGTAAAAGTGATACTAATGCCATTTCCTGCGAGCATTATGTTTTCGTACATTACGGAAAGTTAACCTTGTAAAACTAAAAATTTCAAGGTAGAAATGTTTGTCTTAAACAGAATCTGTTCTAAAATACAGGGGTTCCAAATTGTCATGTACGATTGTTGTACCACTGATTTATTTAATATTTTGTCCACAAAACATTCTTTTTAAAACGTATTTTCCATGACAGACACAATTTTTAAAATCAAAAAGATTTCGTGGACTTCACTTCCAATTAGATTCACTTTGATGCAACATGTAAATGTACTTCTATTAGAAGTATAACATAATTAATTCGGCCAAAATGTTTTCAAATATCCGTTCCTACTTTTGAGGATTTAATGAATGATAAGGACATTTTTTTCCTGACGGAAGTTTTGAGTTATTCTATCTTCTACCATTTGGTGGGTTTAAAATATTTTCTAAGCCTTCTTATGTTGTATTAAAACTTTCTGCTCCTCATTTTACGAAAAAAACATTTGCAGTACAATATATGTTTGCGGTAAAACCTCATCAATATTTTGTAGGCATGGTTCCGATAATTTCTTGTTTCGATGAGAATTCGATCTCGCACAGCAATAGCTGCCAATAGGGAGGTTTTGCCACCTCAAACGTTAAGCATTATCGATCTTCTGCTCATGTGCAGTTCAAGTTCAAGTCATGTGCAGATCACTTTAGTGTATCTGCGCATGTGCAGAAGATCGATAACGTTCAAGGTGGCAAAATCTCTCTAATATCTTTCCGAGGACGAAAACACAGGAATTTACATTACGCCAGGAATATCTAGTTAAAAAATTTCCGATAACAAAAATGCCGCAGTATTATTTTTTTTTATACAGAAGGCAAATTTTCTTGCGAAATAATATTGCTCGCCATTTTGTTGCAAGTGTAAAGCCAGCTTAAGCTCCTAACCACGGTTCTTGTCTCTAATAGTTCTTAACCGAAACACTGATCAATTAAATTGTCTAATGATATGAAGAATTTTGTTAAGATTGTTTTGCTAACTTGCATACATTTTTTTAATAACTGCGATTAAAAAAAGATGTGATGACTTTTAATAGATTCGCAATATTTCAAGACAAAAACTGTAAATGTTTCCAAGAAGAAACTTTTGACTGTGTATTTAAGGAAAATTTCTTTTTAAGTAAATTAACGAGCACGATACCAGGTTGAACAGCATTGACAGAAAGGAGTTTTTCTACTGTAAACAACACATAATTGTGAAAGATAAACACAAATAAAAGGGCGAATGTGCATCTTGTTCCTTGTAGTAATTGAGAAAAAAATGTTTGGAATCCATACGACAGAAAGATTATTTCTATAACATACACTCAGAAATTTACCACTACAATAGGACGGTTCGACTCTACATTTAGTAAAGTAGGATGTTTAGAAGTATTTTGATATATTTATCATACAAATTCATAATTATCAATTTAATGGTAACATGGCAGCTTTCAAACTTCACGCATTAGATTAGAAGAGAAAAAAAAAGAATTTAAATAATTTAGAATGTAAATTTATGTACATACAAACATCGTGGTTCTGCCCCGTGACCGAGATCGCTAAAGCAGTAGTGCCGCAGTGATCTCGGACTGAGGGGTCGCGGGTTCGAGTCCCGCCTCGGGCATGGGAGTATGTGTTGTTCCGTTCACCGCCTCTCATCACCATTTTGTTTCATCCTCATACCATAACGTTGAACCCAAAGGTCGTTGTACGGGTTCGGGTGCCGTAGGGTACGAGAGAGGACTGGCCGCTGCAGCGCGTGGACGTGGGGTTGGGTTCGCTTGTCGCGTAGCACTCGGCCTTTGTTCCGCTGCAGCGGCGGCGCCCGCTCGGCTCGCGGCGCGCGTCACGTCCCGGGGCGACTTCCTCTGGGCGCGCGGAATGCCAAGGAGGCAGCGCCTGCACCGCCGCCTTTCGGCCACGCGGCCGTTTTGCGCGGAACAGACAATGCGCAACTAGGGGGCGGATTTCCATGACCCTAAACATCGCCCAACAGGACCAACAAAATTCCCCTAAAATGCTTTTAAAATGCCCCTAAAGCAGGGCTGTCCAAATTAGAAGGGCTTACGGGCCACATGGAATTGTTGTTAAGCCGCGGGCTGCATTGTCATTTTAGATGGTTTTTACCCTCACTACTGAAATTACACTAAACGACTTTTATTCAACATAATGATTAATGTACCTACGAGAAAATTAATATATTATTAATTAAAAATAAGAGTATTGCGTAATTGTATTTGGTTAGTATAATAAAATTTTTCAACTCGGTCGCGGGCCGCACAAAAAGTCCGGCGGGCCGCCAGTTGGAAAGCCCTTAAGCCTTAAAGGAAATAAAAATGTAAAAAATGTAGTGAAAACCAGTTGGGATGATGAAATCAAACTGTTGGATACGTTACTCATGTAATCGACGCTTTTTCCATTCGTTCAAGTGAACTCAGCTTACAAACTTTTGGTTCAGACTGTTCTGTACCAGAAAATCTCTGTCTTCAGTTATCCCGAAATTGGCTGTACCGCCAATGGCGCAGATAGGCTCCGACCTTGGATTACATACTCACAACGGCTGACATTGCAACTTGCGAGCGAAGCAATCGAATGACGCGAAAAGGTTAAAACTGACTTGTTAGTCGAAATCGACGAGAAAAGCAAAAAATTGGCGTATGAAAATGGGTAATTTCCTTTTGTCATAACATAAAATTAATTTCTGTATTAATTCTGTATTCTGGCATTTTTTCTAAAATGAAAAAAAAAAACATTTCATTTAAATCCGCCCCTAATCATAACGAAACCGATAACAAACGAATTTTAAAATATTTACATTTTCACGTTTTATTCTATAGATTAGTTTCAGTTTGACATTCGAACCAAACGTTTCTGAAGCAATTTCAGTAGTGCTTGACGGAGAGCAGTAGATTTATTTAAAAACAGATAAAAAAGTGCGTGCTTTTGAGCAATGAAAATGCGAACACCATACGATATTGCGATACCTCCCCCCCTTTTGCTTCAGAAAGAAAGTCCCGGAATCTGGTCGCGATGTCCAAGAAATGTCACGCCTCGTGACTTATAATTGAATCAGTGATTTTTAAAATCCCGTTAGACACTCACTTTTGCATTTTCGCTTTTTGTGAGAAAACAGAATCTGCAGGAGAGATGAATCGTTCCATGTGTAAATCCCGTAAATCAGATGAACAGAATGGCCGTGAGCACGCTGCAAAGTTTTGGGTTGGATTTGAAACTCCATAAGTCATTGACTTATGGAGAAATACACGAGGGTTGGGGCTCAAGTCATGACCATTTTTTGTGAGAATACGAGTACTGGTGGAAAATGTAAAATATACACATGGAAGGGCAGAGTATGAAGTAAGTGCATGGATATATAACGACTCACCAAAATTGTCGTACTCATACTTATTAAAGAATTTGAAATGACAGTACCGGTTTCATGCTCAAAAGCATTTTAGCATACACGAGTTCACAACATTCCAAAAGCATTATATGTCCTTTTTAAAGGCCCAATTCGGCAGGTGCTCGATTACTGCACATGCCGCGTCTGTCCGCACACTCACAGGTCGCCACGTGCGTTGCTGGTCACTGGTTGCTACGTGTCTTCGCAGAAATTCTCGTGACCATCTCGCGACTGTCCGGTATGGAATGGCGTTATTCTCAAGAACTTCTACCAATTCCTTGTGATATTCTCGAGCATTTCTCCCATGGAGAACGGCTGTCTTGAAGAACGAACGCTGCTCGAAACACGTTGCATTCATCTCGCACAGCGGTAGTTGGACAACCGATTTCTCGTTGCTTTCTGTACTAATAGACACACTCACAGAGACCTCTGTGAATGTGAACACACCTTACTGCCGTATTTCTCTCACCCTACAAATACAATTGTGCGCTTCAATAACATTTATTTTAGAAAAAAAATAGTTGCCATGACTTCTGCCCCAACCCTCTTCATGACTATATGTATGTGTGTGTAGTGTGTTTGACATATATCACTGACAGATTGGGATTTGTTAAAAGCGAAATTCAATAAGGAAATATTCCTATGTACTATCGTAAAAACACATATTTCAAGCAACTCTTTCTGTAATATATTTGAAGTAGATTCACTTAGTAATTTCACGTATTATTGTAATAAATGTGTCAAATTACAATCTGAACCCGCAATATGTATTTATTTACATGTTTAGGTAACAAATTCCTGATAAGTTTTTGAAATCTCGTAAGTCATCAACTTTTAAATAGGACCATCGACTATTAGTACTATTGGTACAAGTAAATTACATGTCTCCGTAGCTTTTTCAATAAAAATTTGTGCACCAGGAATAAGAAAAACAGAGAAGAGTTCTCTATGTACTTAGTTATTCAGTTTTTCTTGTTTTCTCACAACGTTACAATTTCTGACTTGTGGAGTTTTAAAAATAACCAATTCGATTATGCATTTTGAAATACTTTTCGCCCTTATAGCGGCCGTTTTCTGTTCGTGCTGGCTGAGGACGTATAAAGAAAAATCGTCAAAAAGAAAATTAATGTTTATTTTAACAAAACAATGGTATATAATGAATTAGTTAGTATTGTATAAATTTAAAAAAAGGCTTAATACGCCTGTAACAAGTAATGTACTTCAGCTTCCGGGTCATTGACCCCCATCTCGATCAGGTTTTTGTCCAGTTTCCCTGATCCATTGAGCAAATGCTGAGATGACCCCTTGTTTTGCTTCTGGACGTAAATGTAGCTTCACTGTGCGCACGTTTTGTTGAGCACTCTTTTTGCTTGTAGTGATAGGAGTAGAACGGAGGATGAGTCACTATTTTATTAGCAATGCAGAAAAATCAAATCAGAAGTTCGTTTACCATTCGAATTTTGTTTTTTATAACTCGAGAACGAAAATGTCTAGTTTTTCAAATGTTACTAATCTCGTTTTTTAAATTCTGGACCTCAAAAAAATGTGCGCAGATAATCTCCTCCCTATATTTCACATACAGTTTTTACTGCATTTTTTAGACCAAATAAATAAATAAATAAATAAATAGAGGCCGCCCTTGAGCTCAGGACGTTCCGTTGCGTTCGCATGGAGTGCTCGCGCTGAGAACCGCATCGCCAGAGCCCCTTCCCACAAGGGGCGAAATGCGCAATTCATGAGCGAGCGCCGCCTATCATAACCTGACTGCGGGACATTGCGTTTAATTAAGAGAAAGAGGCTCGCGCGGGCACAATGGTTCCCTGGTCAGAGCCCTTCCCAGGGGGTCCTGGGATCCACGCCCCCCCCCCCCACGGTCCCCCACGCCGCGACGCGGAGCTAAGAATGGGTACACTTTCATGTCGTAGATCAGGGATGTCCAACTTGCAAGCCCTCAACGGCCACAACGAAAATCTTGAATATAGTTGCTGGCGATATTGAATATTTATTATTCGTATTTCCTGCTAATGAGCTTTCGCTCGGTGGCAGGGTTTGTACAGAACATATAAAGACCTACAAAAAACAAGTTCAGAATACATAATATAAGGAAAGTACAACTAAGCAACTAAGAAGACATGTAACACACCGAAATATTTGGTATCACAAGCAATTCCGGAAGCAACGCGCACTAGGGGGAAGAGTCGCTAGTGCTGCAGCAGGTAGGTTGTTCCAGTCGACTAGTGAAATTTTCCCCCAACCAGATATTTCCCACCAGCGAGGGGCCACCCGTGCGGTCCCCGGGGCGCCTCAGCCGGGACAAGCTCTAAGCCCCCAACCGCTCTCCTGGCGTGGGTGGTGGTGTCGTGCATGTTAGTGTAAGTGTGCGTGTAAGACGAGAGGATAGGACAAGGAAGAAGAAGGAAAGATCGCGCGCGGTCCGTGGCCTCTTTGTTAGGGTAATGCCTCGACATTCGCCTGGTGTTGGACGGGGAAACCACGGAAAACTACCGATCAGAGCAGCCGGCCGCTAGAATTCTCCTCCAGAGAGCGATGAATTCGTCCTAGTGACAAACCAGTGTCGCAAATCCTGCCGCCGTCGGGAGTGGAGTCGTAGGACCTTCCGGTCTGAAGGACTGCAGTGACATCAGTTGATGCAATAAGCAATCTCTCCCGTTGCAAGTCATTCCGACATTTCGTCATCAGGCAATCTTGTGGCATTCGGCGTGGAAGCTATTCTTGATAACAGTAATGCTTTGGTTTTAGTGTTTCGCGTTGAAAAGCTCGTGATGAGGCATTCGACGTATTGTCCTGTGCGAGGGAGGCGCCTGCTGTGTGCGGCCGCAGGAAATCGATGTTGCGCGGGGCCGAGCGCGTTGGCGCCCTGCGCCGGGCAACGGGGGCGCGGGGGCGTAGGGCGCGGAAGGGATCGGTCGCGTTCGCCTAGCGCCCCGCCCCCCGCCCCCCGCCCCCCGCCCCGCCCCTGTGCAAGGAAAGGGGCAGAGGGAGCGATGCGTTGGAGAGGGGGTGGTGGTCAAATGTTCTGCCAAAGAGAAAAGAAAAGAACCTCATTAGTCTTTGGCTTGACGTGTTACAGAATTTGGGTGAAGGGAGCTTAGCACAAGGAGCTTAGCCAATATCATAACGGGCCATTCGCTCAAGCGAAAAGTGCCCTTTGTATAAACAGCCCCCCTCCCCCGCCCTGTTGTCTTCGTATCCGCTCACCTCGGCCTGTCCAACGCCGTGCCCTCCCGCGCAAATGACCGCCTAGGGTTACCGTGTGAGAATGGGTGCAAAGAAGAACCAATGAGTTTAAAATGCAGGACAAAAGCAGGACATACTAATACAATGGCTACTAACAGATACGTACGTTCCGAATTTGCAAACTAAACACTGTTCTCTCGGCAGTGTGACGCTTCTTGAAGTTTTTGTATTTCACCTCCGATTCAGCAGTAAACGTGCATCTATTTTTTCCATTATACCATATAGGGAACACCAAATAGTGTTTCGTTAATGCATACATTATGCTAAAATTGACACACCTTTTTTGAAGCCATGCGTGGAAGTGGTGATTTGTTTTTCCTCTTTATTTCTACAATTTTAAAAGTGAAATCTAAAATTCTTGTAGAAAGGTACGCTCACGGCTTACTAGACAAGGAGTGTGATATGAAGCTCAGACAAATAGAAAATATGCATTCTTAACATTCTAAACAATGACGATGCAAGTCACACGTTACACTAACTTATTGTCAAAAATATTTCAGAAATGAAAGTAAGCAAATGTAATTTTAGGAAAGAAACAACATTAGTCGACGGTGCTTGAAAAGACGATCGCTATTCGTAAGACGAAAATACGGTCAATTTGCTGATTTTGGAAAAGAAGTACGGACGCCAGGACAATCGCAAGATATACGGGCATTTCCTGCTAAATACGGACGTCTGTTATCCTACACCTGCCTGCCCGTTCCTTCCGTCTCCTCCAGACAACAAACCTGTCCACTTCACGTACCGAGACGCACCACTTCCGTTCCTGCGTGCTCTCCTCAACACCATGTTCCCTCGTCCTGCCGCCTAGGGGTGACAAAAACACCCATGTCTTCCACCAGGAACATCAATATATCAACATCAATATTTTCCTTTCAATGTTTGAGCCTCATGCAATGCTTTTAAAGAATGCTTATGTTATTTATATGGTAATTTGTATGGTATACGTAGAATATTAATTAAAGATTAAGGTGGTAAAATGTAACAAAATTTCTTTCTTGCATTCAATAATATTTTTTCTTTGCATAGTAGCTTACTATTAACATGCTGCTAACCAAACAGTAAAATATATCCCATTTGCGAACGGTAATAAAGAATTGATAGGAAAATATCATGTTTATTAGTCTGTATTTAAAACATCGATGTTTTAAACATGCACGTTTTTTCTCGATGTTTTCATCGACATCGAAACCCCTGTAGCGAGGTTCATCGGAACATCTATGCTTTGATAAAATTTTGCATCGCTCTGCCCGCCTCCGTGGCAGCGCGTCCCAGCGAATGACCGCCCTGCGCGCCCGCAACCAGAGGCTCTTAGACCTTCAGGCGCCCCTTCGGGGTACTTCCAATGAGGGTTGTTATTTGGTTCGGCGGGTAAACTCTAAATAGCGGCCCTTGTGAGTGGCGTCCATGGCACGCCTCTGCCCGCCGCCGCCTCTCGTCGCCCCGAAGGCAGGCACCTGCCGGGGCTGCGTCGCGACGTCCCTCCGGCGCGGCGACGGCAGACGCCACGCACGGCGTCTGCGGCGGCGGCAGGCGGCGCGGCGCCCGCGCCTAAAAATAGCCTGGGGCGAGGGGGCGGGGCGGGGCGGGGCGGGGCGGGGCGGGGCGGGCACGTGGAATCCCGGGCGCGCCGCCACGTGAGCGCCGCCGTCAACAACGCGCAGCCACGCGCGGCGTTTGTTTTGCACGCCCCCGCAGCCGACAGCGAGCTCCGCTCACAGGCAACTTCTATGGACTAACACGTTCGCTTCGCTATATCCCATGATATCAAAATTAAACAGCATTTCTCCACAATCATTGATTTTATTAATATACATACACAGCAAAATGCATTAACAGCACGAACGGAAAATTTCAATACCTGTATTTCTACGCAAAAAATTAATTATTTTCAATTGTTTGCCTCGTACATTTTTCATTAGATCCTTCTCCAGAGTTCGTGTTCTCGCCATTCTTGATTCTGCATGGTCCTCTGTCTCAAAGTATCGTTCTGCAATCTTGACACCTTTCAATACCTCTTGCACAGTTGGAACACGGTCCCACTCTCCGAACGCTATTTCAATCGCCTAATAACAAATTGCTTTCAATTGATTTACAGAACGTATTTCCTACACAATTGCCGAGGTTCGGGTTCACTAAAACAGAATCTTCTTATGCTTATTTGTATTGTAAGTGAAACGGGACCGGTGACTTAAATTCATTATAATCGAGCGTTCACAATATCAGAGTTCACAACAACCGGAGTCGACTAAATGTCGTTTCGAAGGACGTGGATGTTTTTTGTAATTGCTTTCATTCTTTCGTCTTTCATTGTCTCGAGACACCGTCGCAGTAACCTTCGTGCAAAATGTTTGGTATCGAGATTTTGAAGAGCATGATGTGTAATAGGCAATTCAAGTTCTTGGAGGCAAAAAGGTTGCGACGTTGCAAAACTAATTACTGTTATATTTTACTACCTATAATGATCCACCTGCATTCGTGCATTATCATGTCATTTTGGATCTGTGTAAACATTTTCCAAATCGGGCCCCATGATTTGCATCATTTAGTGACTACTAAGATTTGTTTTCTTTGTTACGTTGACTATCCTTTGGATACTTTTTCACAATTTGTTTCTTCGTCGTTTCACACTCTTTTATTCTAGATTAGATGTAATCCATCAAAATTGACGGAACGAAATTACTCTCACGTTAATATTGAATAAAATAACAATGCTGTTTAAAAAACAAAAATGCAGTGCAACTTATTTTTTCTATAATTTTAAGTGATCCTTTCTAATTCTAAGAGCTTCCTTCAAATTTCTTTGATGAATCTACTCATTTACAAAAACTTTTTTTAAAAATCTGGATGAGGATAAGGGTATGCATAGAAAAATGCTGAAACCTCCACTGATTATAATTTTCTGCAGGTACTTATGTAGTTGGCCTGGGGTCCCTGGACACTCAACGCACACTCATCACACTTGATGACAGTTAAGATAAATTTTAATAAAGATAAAACGATATTTCTTTTTTGAATGAAAACAACTTTTATAATTAATTTAAGAAATTACGTTTTACGAATTAATTTCTTCGGTTCCTTAAAAAAATATTTTTCCTGAAACTGTTTTTGCGTTAATGAAGAAAGAAAAAGACAAAACAATCAGATATAGTAGATACAATTGTATGTTGGTAAATCGCCTGTAATTATGAACATAAAATTTAAAAACAAAGAAAAATGGAGCACTTATTATTGTAATTGGTCTCTGAAGCTGCCACACAAAGTCAAGAAAGACGCCAATCGAAAACTCTTCAGAAAAGCCTTCCTAATGTTGCTATATGTTTCAAATACAATATCTATAATTAACGTTCTAACTCGGAACTCAGTAAAGCTCCCGAATTGAGCGCCGCGAAAACAAACAAAATTGTCCGGCCATTTGTCGGTCCTGTAGCACTAAATTCTGCCGTGATTTTATAGCGTGGTCAGTTTTTAATTTTTATTTCATAAGGGGATATCGTTAAACCACAAGTAATAATGTGCAAAAATTGATTATCTCGTACTGCAGCTGATCAAATTTCACGATACAATCACGGAATTGAAGGAAATTGTTTGATACTTCAAGATACTTCTGCACTCATCAAAGGCGGAATCGCGTGAGTTATAATCTCGCGCCTTTCTGTTCCTTCTTGTTCCGTTGTGCAAGCCATTCTTGCTTCAAATGTTTTTCAACTGTTTCTGTTGTGCCTCATTTCTGTTCTTCCCCGATTTGAGTCTGTCGTCCTCATTTCCAACTTATTCTAGGACTGTCTCTGTTCTGTCCCACAGTATTTCCATTGAATACTTTTTTGGAACTTCTGTTGTCATCCATAAATCTCTACCGCCATTAGGACAGAGCTCGTCATAGTATTTTCTTTTCAGATAACCTTTTAAAAATGTTCTTTTATTTTTGTCTGTCTCCTCCGCCATGCATCTCGAAGTCTGGAAGACCTGGAACATTTCTTTCTCCAGCACGGAAAACTGCTGGTTCGTGGAGTGTGGAGTGAACGAGGTAAAGAAACGGGAATGTAGAAAACTCGTGAATTCCTGTTTCACCTACCTGTATTCCTTGGTGGCCGTGTCTTTTGAGTCACAGAAACGAGATACCCTGGCAGCAGTACAACCATGCCCCAGAACATGGATTCGTATTTAGGAAAGTGTGTTTCCTTGTGTCGAGACAAATCAATGTACTAGGTATTATCCATCATTCTCTTCGAAGGACAATATTCGCTCATCTTCCGAGATCATTGCGAGAAAGGTAACAGTAGATCTACAGTGCGATTTTTCTAACTCTGCCACACAAGCCGCCGCGATGGAATATCACACGGCATTTCTTTGTCGGTGATGCTGCTAGAAGACCTATCATTGCAAGCACTGCTTGATACGGTCGTGATCATGCGATATATGTCGGCACGACTGAGAAAGACGCGAAATACCGTGACACGGAAGACGGGCCTTGAGAGGCAAAGTTAGAAAAATCGCAATATAAGCGCTACTCGCATTGTATTCATACCAATGTATTAAGAGAGGTGCAGACGATCTCGTACCTATTAGGGATTGGATTTAGCGTGTATAGATTCAGTTGAGATATTTAATGACATTCGTTAATGTTGTAGAAAAAAAAGAACTATTCTGAACGGGTGTCATTGGCTGGGGGGGGGGTGAAGACCCACACCCTGCGATAGTAGGTACAATGCTGTTGTTCTATCCTTGATAACTCGAGAAGAATGTAAGAAAACAGGAAATGTTAGAATATTTGAACATCGACATATTGAGGTAGTCACATGAGGAAACAAAACACATTGACAATGAATCGTAACCCGTCTGCGGACAAGACAGCCAAAACAATCTAAATATTCTCTTCTAAGGTCCGTTCGCTCTAACTTTACTCAGCACGTAAACAAAATGCACGTGGTCGTCGCTTGTTCTCATTGGCTGACGGACACCGCACTCCCCTTCAGGGCGTCGTGCTGTATAGGAGTTAGGTCCCTTTCAAAATTGATTTATTTCCAGAATTTTACACAAACAGTCGAAATATTTTCTCCTTTGCCTTGAAGTAAAATCAGACACCGAGCGTGACGTTAACTGCCAACCTGAGCTGCCAACGGACCTCTTTGAGGTAACGTTCGTTCGCCAGGCCGTCGGCGCCGCTCCTGCTAAATTTTATCAGTAGCAGTTTCATTCCAGAATGAGAAAGTTCTAAAATAAAGCTGTATTTTTGTTTGGTATTGAAAGGTGTGTTTGCTCATTGCGTTGATTTTTGTTTCCTCATCGAACACAATAAGTGAAGCAGTTCCCAGGATAATCCGGTTTGAAACTTTCGCAGGAAAAATCCTTCAGAAGTGGTGAAAAGAAGGTTGTATTGATGTGTTTGAATAATTAGCGCCTAAAAATCCGTCAATGACTTTGTGGCAGGTGGAAGAAATGAGTGCTGAATTGCAGGTGTCGATGTCAGAAGTGTTTGAAAACTGTGTAATGAATTAAGTCATCGGAAAGGTAACATGTAGCAAAAGAGGTAGTGCGATGCTGCCATTCGTATTGATGTGCATAGTAGAAAAGAATTTCCAACATACTTGAATGTGGTTGATGAAGATTCGGGACTGACAATTTTAAAAGAACGCCACTGTATGTACTATTGAAATTCGTGCTTCAGGCGAAAGTTCACTGTGCAAGAACACACGTAATATAAGTTCTGTGGAAATATCTGTGTAGTTTGGATGGTATTTTGGGCGTCGTGAAAATGTGCTTTGACAGACACGTGCGGCATTTGAGTATGGTCGTGGCGCGAATGACGTACCAATCACGAACTCCAGGGCGGAGGGATACACTCAAAGTTTGTTTTCATGCGGAGTGAAGTTACAGCGAACCTTAACATAGTTTTTTTTCTTTTCCGAGGGTAGTGAAAATTCTCGAGGAGGATTAACGTCCAGAAAACTGCAAATTTGTGATTGCTCGAGATACTTGTTGCACAGTAATGGACATTTTAGGAATTCTTGCGAATTAATGCGGATTGAACTTGAGTATGAAAAGATGGAGGGGAGTTGAATTCGAGTTATCAAGAAGTTGTTATCCAAGTTCCAATGTATACACTGTTGAAAAAGAATTGATGTTGACTGCTCTGATCAGTAGTTTTCCGTGGTTTCTACCATCACCACTAGGCGAATGCCGGTAGCGGTGCCAGTAAGAAACGGGCCACGGACCGCGCGTCGATCTTTCCTTCCTCTTCCTTGTCCTATATTCACCCCCTCACACACACATACACTAGCATGAACTACACTACCACATGTGATGGGAGGCGGGTCCGGGGGCGTAGAGCTTGCCTGGCGGTGGCCCGCTGATGGGAGATACCTGGTTAAGGGGAAACCCCGGTAGTCGACGGTAGGTTGGCGCCGGATCTTGACAACCAGCGGGGGGAAGATCACAGCCACCTCCCGATGAGAAAACTTGCACTACAGTTACGGGACTAACTAGTTGAACGCGCCGGAACCACTAACAATCAACCTTTCTCCATGAACGTTCATAAATATTGTATTTCCCACGCAGCTAGATTTTAATTTCCTTGCCAAGTCGTCGTCAACGTGGAATTCGCGTGTGGGGCGGTGGAGGTGAACGAAATGCGCGCGTCGAGTCGACGCGGGAACCGCTTCCACCGCGAGACGAGCGGCTGCGAGAGCGCGTTGAGCCGTCGGTGTTTACTCCGTGGGCGCGCGCCGGAAACGCCGCGCCTCGCAGCCGCTGCCTTCTCTTTGTCTCGAGGGCAACGCGCAGCACGCGCACTGCCGCGCCTTCAATCACGGATGCGATATCGACGGCGAAGTTCTTGGAGACACTGGATGCGATGAAGTTCAGAGGACCTGAAAATGGACGCAATGACAGGGCCGCGTACGATTCAGAGTTGGCGTAATATGCACCCACAATACCGTTAATTTACAAATTTTCTTTTGAAAATTTCGTTGTTTGCACCCGAAAACTACTATTTTTTTACGCAAAGCTTAGAAATGTCCTCAAGGCTGCGGGGCATTGAGCGCAACCCTCTGAAACGACAGAAGAAGAGAAATCGCCAAAAATCAGCAGTGGAGAAGCAAAGCTCGTTAGAAAATGTATACTAAAACATTTGTTAAGTTAATGAGCCAGAAAAGGGCAATGAATTTTTCCATGTGAATTACTCACTCTGTGTACATGTCATTGTATCGTCCATCGATAACCATTTATTTTCAAAGTACATGGACATATGTGGGGAATGGAAGTGAGGTTGGGAGCGGTGCTCGAGTGCGGCGCGTGGCTCGGGCGGGGGCTGCGCGAGAGAGCTGATTACTAGCGGCGCCGCTGAATGAAGCGGGCGCGCGTCACTCGCGTCACTCGCGGCAGCCGCTGCCGCCGCCGCCGCCGCCGCTCCGCACGTCGACGCCAGGAGGTTTGGGCGCGTGGCACTCGGCCAGCGCCACGCCACGCCACGCAGCCGAAACAGCCACGACGAAACATACATGTTGCATACAGTCCAGGGCCCATCACAAGAGGTGTTAAATAATAAACGTATTTATATTGTGTATTATTTTTGTAGTGTATATATACTATACAATATTATTGTTTAAATAATTACATAATTTTAACATAAATATTTAAATTAATTTAACCAAATAAAAGAAGGTAATAAACGAAGACTCTTGGGCTTGGGGGAGGGGCATAACCCCGATGCCCCCCCCTCTCCATCAGCTAGTTCGGATTCAGTCGCTGTCTGGAGGAGAACTCTAGTGGCCGGCTGTTCTCATAGTTCGTTTTCCGTGGTTTCTCCGATCAACACCAAGCGAATGCCAGAGCAGTACCCAAACAAACGGGCCACGGACCGCGCGCTATCTTTCCTTCTCTTCTTGCCTTATCCTCATCCTCTTATCCCAACATGCACCACACTACCACACATGCCTGGAGACTGTTCTGGAGCTTAGAGCGTGTCCCGGCTGGGGCGGTGCCCACTGGTGGGAAATACCTGGTTGGGAAAAAGCCCGCTAGGAAAAATCCGACAGAAGGTTGGCGCCGGATTTCGCCATTCAGCGAGTTAAGATCACCGCCACCTTCCCGATGAAAACACGCACTCAACGTACGGGACTAATGACCTCTGTTAGTTGACCGCGCCCTGAATCACGAACAATCAATCAATCTTGACTTGCAGTTCAACGGCCGTCGAGCGCAGGAATCTCTTGGCCGCTTTGATCCCCCGACGCGACGCCGCGCTGGCTGCCAAGGTGCTTGCGCCGTTATTGCGATCGTAGCCAGGTGCTCGGCCGTCAAGGCGCAGTCGATACCGCCCTCACCGCCCGACGTGGCCCATTTTTCCATGCGGGAGGGCTCCTCTCCTACGGCCACCGCACGTGCTTCTCCGAGAACCGTTCAGGGCTTCACTCGGTCCTGAAGAAGCCGCTGGGAACATCACAAGCACTTGCGGGTGATATGAATAAAAATGAGCTATGACTTTTTTCTCGAGTTTCAAAACAATTGCTTCAAGCAGTATGAATAAAAGGGCGTGAGTAATTGCTCTTCTTTTGAGCAATTTCTCCATTGGTGAGTAACTGCTCGGCCGTGGAGCAATTGCTTACAGTGAATACAATCGAGAATTTGCTTCTAGTGCGAAGCATTTACTTCGAGTTTTCGGAGCAACCTCTGTAGGCGACTCACATCATATTGAATGGTTACAAGAGAGACTATACTTGCCTGTTGTGAGCTGGAAACCTCACAGTTTAGGTAGTGAGTGAATGAATGATGAAGATTTCCTACGATTTCGCCAACTGTGCACGATAACTGTTCCACTTAACCTAACACGGTCGACACCATCAGGAGCAAGCACGCCTCGCCATGATGGAAAGGCCACACGCGACGCACCATGCGCGAAGCGCGGTAACGCAGACAAACCAAAGAGATGAAAATCGACCAATCGCAACAGATCAGTTAGTGAGCAATTACTCAGAGAGAGAAGTACGTGCTCCAAGTTTTGCAAAACGTTTTAATTATATGTAAAGAAGCAATTGTCTATGAGAAATAGTTCCTATTTGTAATCGTAAGCAATTGCTTTGGAGTTCTTACTCATTTTTATTCATATCTCCCAGCGTCTTGGTAATAAAGAGCTGTATTCTTATTTCAAGACAATGTGTTTTCATATTACTCGCTTAATTTGAGGTTCATTCTTTCTTTTCACTCATTCACTCTTTGTACAAACCTTTTGTCGTGGACTACCCGACAATAATTTGCGCAATGGAAAATGGTACGTTGCTTACTTTCTGTTCATACAATGTGCTTGACGTTTTTTATCGTTGGAAGTTCATAGAAATTGTGGGCTCGTTTATTATCGTTGAATCGTTTCTGTGTACCCATTCAATTTTTATAGCCTATAATTCTTACAGTAATGTACTTTTCGATGAAATCTTACAACGTAGGAAGGTTGACATTAACCGATCGTTTCCTTTTTTACTTTCCCCGTATACGTACGTATACACGGAGTCATATACGTAGTATAGGGAAAGTTATGTAATGCCTGCGCGAAAAAATGGCCAATTTTCGGCGGAAAAAAAATTAATTGCCGGCCGTGAAAACGAATAAGTGGATAAAACCAGTTGCTAAATTAAGAAAAAAAAATCCTCTATCTCGTGGTGTGGTCAAAATCCATGATTGTTGCTTCTTTATACTTAAAATCGATTGACGGCATTCCATCCGTCTGTCCGTCTGTGGTCAACTCTAGCGCCTAAACCGTTCGGTCGATTTTCTTCAAAATTGATATTCCCCAGTCGATCTGATTCTAGTCGAAGCTTCGTGATTTTGAAAAAGATTCTTTAAAATTTGGGGGTACTTTATATGAAGCCCCCCGGGGATTTTCAACATTTTCTCAAAAACGGCTCCAAATTTTTTCTTTAAATTTCTTGTATGAATAGAGGAAAATACACTTTTTAACATGGCATAGGTCCGATTTTCACCTACAGCTCTGAATTTTCGAAAATTGTGAAAGTTTGAATTTTTTTCGGCGTCTTTCTCCAAGCTACAAAATTGAAGATAGAGATTTTTCTTCAAATAAAATTTGTTCTGCATATTGAGTTCTTTAATAAAGGTCATGTAAATGTTTTTCACAATTTTGGTAGTTTTCGTGCAATATTGCGTGCAATATGTGCGATTTTAAAAAATTACAAAAACAAAATTTTCTCAAAAACGGCTCCAAATTTTTTCTTTAAACTTTTGGTAGGGATAGTGGTAAATGTACTCTATCAATGACATAAAAGCCATTTTGGTGTATCGGTTGGTTTTTTCAAAAATTACCAAAATGTAAATTTTTTACTTGTCTCTCACGTCGTTAATATTTACATTATCGGCGATTTTTTTACATTATTATATTAACGAGTATATATGCTTTAAATAATGTCAAGTAAAGTTTCTCGAAAACACTACCGTTTTCTGTGAAAAGTAGCTCAAATTTCGGCATTTTCAGAAATGCTCAAACGTCATTTTCTCGTATATGGCTGCAATTTTTTTCTTGAAACTTTTGTAACGGATAGTGCTAATTACACTCATTAGTATAGCGTGAAGTTTATTTTGAGTTTTTTTTTTGTTTTTTTTAAATTATATAAATGTAAATTTTTTGAAAGATCTCACATCTTTAATATGCACATTATCCGCAATTTGTAAAGATGATTATATTTGTGAGTGTAAGTGCTTCAAATAACTTCAAATAAAGTATTTTGAAAACTGAAAAATTTTCTGTGAAAATGAGCTTCAAATTTCGCATTTTTAGTAGTGCTAAAACGCCATTTTCTCTTAAACGGCACATACTTTTTAAAAGAAAATTGCCATTTACGGCTAGGTTTTTGTGTTCTTTAATATTCTAAAATTAATGTTTCTGTTCTACCAATAGGAAACCGAGAAATTAAGGAAAATGACAAAAAAATGTACTTTTGGCGATGATAGATGGTAGCTGGCAAGAAAGAGTATGTGGCAATTCCGAATAGCTAGCGATGACCCAGGAAAATAGAAAACTAATACGGGAAAGTCTGTGCCATTCTGTAGCACCACAAGTTTATTATGTTAGGTACTTTTCTGCGTAAGAAGCTTATTTATGAAGCACTCGTGAATGGTTTGCCTAAGTACTACTTGACACGATTTTTGAAATGTTGTGTTCACCCAATCTGAAGTCGATGAAATGGACCGTAAGAAGGTACACGTTCTTTCGTACGCAAATCGACTGTGAACGGACTTTCCACGTCTTTCAACATTTAGTGCCACTCGAAATTCTAGGGAGCTCCTAAATTCAGAGTATATCTAAATCAATCTTTTATTTTACACATCTTTTTAGCGCAGTAAACATATGTACTAGCATATGTTCGATTATGTATTTATTTATCTATTGCGTTTGCGTTATGTATGATCTAATCATATTTAATGAGCGTGCGAAAGTACGTTCTGGTAATCCTTTCATGATTTAAACGAATCATCATCTATCATTCTGTGAAAATGCCAGTTGCCTTCTTTAGAATTTGAGAGCATTTGTTCCTTGTTGTAAATGGAAAAACATTGAAACTGCTGTCTCTTCCCTGAGTGGAATACGTCCCAACTGGAAAAAGTCATATTCAAAAGCTTCCCGTGGTTGGTGATACAGTCGACTCCGGTTACAGTGAACTTCTGTGGCCCAACATGTTTTGTTCACAAGACCACGCGCGACGCGCGCTAAAGTAGACAAACAAAACAGACGAATATCGACCAATCGCAACAGATCAGTTATTAAACATTACTCAGAGAAGTAAATGCTCAGAGTTTCACAAAACTTTTTATTCATATAAAAAGAAGCATTTAGTTATGATAAGTATTAGTTCCTACTTGTTCTCGTGAGCAATTACTATGGAGTACTTGCTCATTTTATTCATATCGCCAATGGTCTGGGCTGTCCGGGTGACGCCGCGTCGAAGGCTGAGGGGCCGACGTTCGACCAACATATCGTGGTCTTCTTCAGGGCTGTAGTGCTAGCACAGTTGTATGCTAGCATAATTGAAACGTTGACACCTCACCTTTCGACGCGGCGTCACCCGGACAGCACAGATTAAATATTCATTTGTCGTCGTTGCGTTGTTATTAAAAACACGCGTGTCGTAATCGCGTGTTTCCTCTCTTTGATCTTAAGCACCAATATTCGGTGGTCACGGGGTAACGGGGTTCTTAAGTCAAAAATCTTAGTTTGGAGAAAACAACGGTTAGATTATTGAGTCAACGCTTTTTCCTTCGCTCAACGCTAGTTTCCAACGCATTTTTGTCGATAAGAAGGTACCATTTGAATTCGTTCGTTGTACTAAAATAAAATATAGATGCTTAACTTGTAGTTCTAGTACTTCACTCAATTTCGCGAAAAAATGACTTAAGAACTTTTACCCCGTGACCACATAATTATGGTCCGATTAAAATAATTGGTGATTGACAGTTGGGCTTCTGAAGCTGTAACTTCATACAAAATGAGTATATTGTTTGGTTGCTTTCATAAGTATTTATTTCAAGCGTTTATCATCGTGTCCTGGGAACACGTGATCAGTGGTACGCAACCTGTCAACGTCGCTCCTTTCCATTCACAATTGTCAATCACCAAATTATTTTAAATGGACCGTAGTCTCCTGTTTCAATTCTCCCCGATACCTATTACGTAGGAGATTGTTTCTTCTATTATAGAATTAATAGACTATTATTAATATATTGAAGGGTTTGGGACCGAATAGTATTAACCCACATTTGTGTAATTTTTGGAACTGTACAACTCAAAATTAATTACAGTAAATCCTGAATATATGGCATTTCATTAGCGATTTCCTTAATGTTCATTGATTTGACTATTGCTATTGGTAGCGGAACCCGGCAGGCGTGAAGGAGCGCTGACTGTGTGTGTGTGTGTGTGCTGGCAGGGCGGCTGCGCCGAGGCGTCGGGCGGCGCCGGGGGCTGAGGATGGAGGAGGCGGAGGCGGAGGGCAGGACGGCGCTGGCGCTGGCGCTGGGCGCCGAGGGCTCCCTGGGCAGCAGCCTCGAGGCGCTCGACGGCGCGCACGGCAGCGACAGCGGCGTCGAGGCAAGTCACAGCCATTGCACTACTACACCTCTAAGGAAACAGAACGTCACTTGGACTTTAAAAGTATGAAGCATTTGTTTAGAAAATGCAGCGAAATATTCATGGAAATGCAACCCTCAACGCACGTCAGAATTTTGTATCTACATTGTTAAATAACTTCTAAATGAAACGTTCAAAACTGGAAATTTTGAGGTCAATGGCCTCAAAGAATCATTTCTCGTATTGTAATCTATAGGATAAGATACTTTTGGACATTCTATTACATTTTTGTGCGTCCGGCGATTATTGATTAAACTACCAATACCACCTATATTTCACCCCTTGGTGCCGGTGGCCATCTTGTGACATCATACTTAGAAGGCTTAGATTCCCTCCATCTAATATTTACGCTTTCTGTGTACCTCGTGTTTTGCGCAGACAGGCGACGTGTATTTGCATCAGTTATGTTCTACGTCAAAAAGAAGAAAAAAAAACAATATTGGCAAAGAATGGACATTTGTGTACAAATAAGAGAGAAGTCTGCCTTGTCATGTTTGGTTTGTGTTTTAGCTGTGTCAGTATTTTCGTTATCAGCAATGATTCAGTCAAATGTTCAAGTCAGCGTGCTCTATCATGTCATTGCACCGAAGAAGTGGGGAAATAATACTTTCCCTAGAGTGATTAATTATTTCAACAAGCTAATTTATATCTTGCAAAAAGTTGAAGTATGTGCACTGAAAACTAGGACTATTTTCGTAGAACATTGAGTGCTGTAAATGCTATTTTGAGCAGGTTAGTAAAATATCTAGATGATATGTGCAAGCAAGTTAAATTTATTATTAAACAAATCGATTTATTAATCATTGAACAGTGTTACTGATACAGTGCTGATTGGTCTGCTTTCTGCAGTATTTTGTTTTCTATTACCCCTTATACATACAAATTTTTGAGGAAATCGGGAAATGTTGCCTCTCCACAACTACGAACAGTAAGAGCAAGCAGATGAGAATAGTTTGAAGTGTGCTCAGAAGAAATTCAAAACATTGCACGAATCAGATTGCATAGTTTCATTAAAGTTAGATGTAATTTATGTAAATTCTTTCTTAAATAACAAAGGTGGAAATATAGTTGTCACTTCATAATATAGACCAGATGCTGCTACTTCAACTCATGTTTTATAGTTTATATTATAGAAATTCCCCCCTGTATTATTTTATAGTATTGCTGAGTTTTTTTTGCTCTCACACGCAACCAGTTTAAGAAAGAGAATTTACGGACGAATCCCACTTTGACTTTAAAATATGAGGGATTTGTTGAAAAAACGCATCTAAATGTTCACGTCAAATGCAATCCGAAACATTCGAGCAGCATTTTTAAAATTTATTTAGTCAAAAAATTCCTAAAAGAAGCGTTCTAGGGCCTTAAAATGTGGAATTTTGAGGCCGGTGGCCTCAAAGACATGGAGAGCTTTTTGGACATTCTATTACGGTTCTCAAAACGTGTTCAGAGTCGTGCAGAATCTGCAACAGTGTGGGAAATTCAACTAATTACTGATATTCGAGGCGATTGATTTGCACGGGTGTACCTCTCAGCTCGGTAATAAAGGTAAATCTGTGGACACGGAGTAAAAGTTTTTAATTCTGACTCTGGCGAAATTGGGTTAAGTACTGAAACTACAAGTTAAGTATCTACATTTGTTCTAGTAAAACGACCGAATTCAAATGTCGCCTCCTTTACGACAAAAAGCGTTGGGAAATAGCGTTGAGCATAGGGAACAAGCGTTGGCTCAATAATTTTACTTGTATTTTCTCCAAACTGAAATGTTTGATTTAAGAACTTTTACCCTGTGACCACAGAAATAATATTCCAAAAATAGGGTTGTATTTGTCTGATCCTGTATTTTCGCATGGACAACTTTACGTAGCTTTCTTAAGAGTAAATAGCTTTGATAATACTTTTGTGAGTGCCCAGGAAAACGAAAAGCTCATACACCGCGCCGCTACTATCCGCCTGAGGGTGGGGTCTTAGTTGCCTCGGAGGGCAGGCGAAGGGACAAAAACAGGCGTTTACATTGCAGGTTCAGAAGGACGAGAACACATGCATGAGTAATTCGAATGCAATAATTGAATGCATAATGACATTATATACCAGCTTTAAAGACTTCATTGTGGTTTAATTAATCAGACAAGACTTATTAAATAATAAATGCCCAACAAATCGGTAAATAAATAATAATTAAATAAAAATAAATAAATTTCACTCGTGGATTACGCACAAACTGTTCACAATTATATTCAACAAAAAAATGTTCGTGCGCTTTCTTACACTCTCCACAAAACATTGTCACTGTGTTCATTAAACCAAGTAAAGTCCCCAGCGATGGCCTTTGCCATCGTTCTTGAACGAACGCGGTTGGAAGTCTCACACCGGTTGATAGGCGCCGCGTAACTCTCCTGGTGCTGCCGAAGCAACGGCTCGCCCGCTGCGGGAAGCGCGGAGGTCACGACAGGTCCTGCTACAAAATGCCTGTAAAACATTATTTTATAATTTCCACAGCACTTCAAAATTTGCAAATATAGGTTTTGTATGGTCTTCTATCAACTGCTGAAATTTCATGTCAATCCGAGTATCCAGCACGGTGAGTGTTGCGTGTTAATACACAATTCAAACCAAAGCGAAATGTTTTGGTGTTTATGTGTAGTGTAGGTAGTCTTCTAAAGGAGCGTCAACGATTTGTGTAACACACGCACCGAGTTCGTATCTACAAATTAGCTACATCTTAGCTCTGCTGCTTAATGGATTTCGCACATACGAGGCACTACGCAAGCCAAAAGCGAAGCAAACAAGGACCATAAAACGTAGTCCAGAATCAAATTCAGCGACTGCTCGTTTGACCTCAAAGAACACGCGCTCCGTGGGAATACTTGCTCTGCATTCACCGCAGCCGCCGCTAGAGCATTGGGTTACCTAAGTTTTTGTGGCAGCCCTGAGAAACTCGTCGAGGGCGCCTGCGTCTGGTGTGCTTGGATCTCGAGTACGATTCACGGTTCTTCAAGTGCCATCTCTAGCTCAGCCAGTGATTCTGGAAGCTTTTTCAAGAAAAATTATAAATTATAAAATAGCCCTTTTGACAAATCAATAACTTTAGAAAAAAAAAAGCTCATTGTTTTCAATGATAAAACCTACGAGGTATTTGCTCTTTAGGAAAACACCACGGTCGAGACCAGGAAGGGTAGAGTAGTGTTTCTTAAACATCTATTGTTTTATTATCTATAGTTTTCGACACTGTGGTAATTGAATATCGGTAGTATCGATATTTTCTCATTTGTAATAAATAGATTTAAATAATTATTTGTGTTTGAATAGAAAGTTTTCTTTGTATACAAATTCCTACGAAATAAATTACTACTTTAGTTTGTATTAAACTCTTTTATTCATAAAACATCCATGTACGAGTACAAGCTTTAATTAATAACACAAACAAATTTGACAACAGATTCCACTCGGTGACGATGTAAATCTTAATTTTGTAACAAGAACACATTTGGTGCATGAATAATAATATGTTCAACGTGTCCGTTTTCATTTGACCCCTTTTCTTCAACATAATTTCTCCCGCTTTGGAAAAAATGCCCTCTGAGGGTTCCGACGAAGCGGGTATGTGGAAGTAATTGAAAGCTACTGCCCGAAAGGACCCAAGAGGATAACCCTCCCAGAACTTAATTACAGCTTCCTTAATGCTAAAATTATTAGGTACATAATTCAGAAGCATAACTATTAATTATTTTATATGCTTATCAAGTCGGTGTTGCGTGCTCTCAGCATTTTTGTCATCAAAAACGTATTGTCTGTGTAAAACTGTAGGCTTAAGACTATCGAGAAATGATCGGACACAATATCGTTAGCCAACGCTGGTTTGAACTATCGATGTTCCGGAAACACAAAGCACGTGCCTTGTCCTCTTGGTGGAGGCGCTTGAGCTGCCTCTGCTGAGGGAAGATGCCGCGAGCGGACGGAGCTACTTGCGATTGCTACTCATTCGCCTGCAATTGTTCATTCAATCAAACATTTCCGAGGCGAGAGGAAGAAAAAGAAGAAACATTGCGAAAACTAATGTGATGGGTTCAGAAACGCGTGGGAAGTTTGAAGTCAATTGTATTATTGCACTTTACTACAGCGCAACACTGGATTTAGAATTATTTACCTTAACTCATTACATCTGCACTTTGGTGCTCAGTAATCGGGGTAATTTGTACTAAATATTGGTTATATGGAGCCTAAAATCTACAGATCATACGTGACTGATGATTGGGCGATATTTGCAGTTCTGTTGCAAACCGGATCAGGCCCGCACTTTCGTGCGAAGCAAACTTCGCACAATTAAAAGCCAATGACTACGTGAAGGTGTTGCAATCCGTCCGCTCGCGGCATCTTCCCTCAGCAGAGAGTCAGCTCGTGCGCCTCCACCCAGAGGACAAGGCACGTGCCCTACCCTTCCTGGTCTCGACCGTGGGGTTTTTCCAAAGAGCAAATAGTATTTATCGTTGAAAAGGAAGAGATTATTTTCTAGCGCTGTTGATTTTTCAAAAGCTTTATTTTATAATTGATAATTAAATTCCCAGAGGAAGGTTCGTAAGCATTTGATTGGTGCGGGCCGTTTTGGCGACTAACGAGGGTCGCAGCCCTTCTCAGAAGTCGCTTCGACCGAGCCGTGGAGGGCCGCCTTTCCAGCACGTTCTGTTTGTAAACAGATCGGAGCTAAGTTGAGAAGCCTATTAGAGCTTTGCCTCCGGGCTCGGAGGCTGCGTTTGCGCGGGCGGCGAGTTCGGAGGCGAACTCGCCAGGGCGATTTCCTTTCTGGCAACAAACCAGCTCTCTCGTCATTTCCTCCCGGCAGCTGTTGTCACTCATTGCGAGTGGCTCAGCTTCCGGGTCCTCTCGCATCTTCAGGAGGGAGCTTTTGCACGCCACAGCGCACAGCACTATCGATCTTCTGCACATGCGCAGTTCGAATATCGCGTCACTTTTGTGCATCTGCGCATGCCCAGAAGATCGATAGTGCTGTCCGCTGTGGCGTGCAAAAACTCCCTAGTGTTCGATATTTGGAACCTGATGAAAGAAACTCGAATTCCCGAGTACTTCGACGTAAGAGGTTTCCGTCGCAGGTCTGATGGCACCGAAATGCAACGGAGAAAACGTGCGCCACTGCGTTAAACAGGCCCTGGTCGTAAGAGAAACAATTTTCGTCATATTTTCCTTCTCGTTACCAGTGACGGTGTGAACTGCGAGAGCATTCTCTGAAGCCGTGCAAAAATATTTCATAGAACAAGAGTAAGAGAAAATTGCAATAAATAAATCAGATCATAGGTTTACAAATTGTCAAATTTAATGAATCTTTAACATAAAGTTATGTATACATTCATTAATCATTGTTTATATATCTTTTATTTCCATACCTCGTCATATAATTAAAACATGAACCAATCATTTTTTGAATTTGAAGGTTTTCGCAGCGCTATCGTGTGGGAAATGCTTAAGACCACGTGGCAACACTGACTGTCATTTTAGCTGCTCCTTGGGCGGATTCTTCTGACGCCCGCCGCCCGCCCTCCGAGGGCAGGTGCACTGCGCCCTTCAGTCAGATCCTCACGTTTCCTGGAAACGGGCCCAAGCGATGGCTCTCTGTTCAGTTTGGCTCCAGTTCAACTTGCCCACAGTTCCTTTGAAACCTGCATCTTCAATCCCGATTCCCTTTTCACACTTCGAAAAAGCTGGGTTGGAACGAAGGACATGTGGAATTAATTCGTAAGTTTAATATTTTACTGTAATTGGCGTCTCTTCTGTTTCGATGGAATTCTATGTTAAAAGTGATAATGATTTTGAATGTATTTTTACCCAAACAAGCAGCAGCTGTATCAAATACGGTGGAATTCCACTAATATAACTGATATTCCCTGAGATCTATAGCTTAATTTATTTTTCCTCGTGTCAGTTTGAACTTCTGTAAGTCGAAGAATTCCAAAATTCAAACTTTTTCTCTCCCACGTCAGATTCGCGATATCGATATTTCATGGAATTTCATAAACGTGATGGAGGGGGGTTGGTTGATCATGGTTTGGGGGAAGTACCAACAATAGCTATACCTCCAAAAATGAAAAAGAACTAAGAATCTAAAGAAATGTTCAGAAATATCATTTTACAGTTCACAATATAAGAAATGTAGTTTAAGACTGAGTAAGTACGTATGTGAATTAGTGTAGGGAACCAGAGTTAAAGTTGCACTATTTAGTTTTGTTTATTTCAGTCCGTCAGCTTATTTTTCTATTTTGTATTTAGGGCTATTTGAATTTAGCTCAGAGACTTCTTTTATGCTTGAGGATCTTTTACATGGAGTAAATCTATAACATGCAACAGTCGGTTTTACTTCCCCTTCGAAGGAAGGCGTACGAAGGATTTGGCCTTCGATTGAGTTTGAATCCGCAAACTTGGATACAACAGCCCCATACGCTACCCGTTACACCATCGACGCCACATGATAGGGAGAAGGACTCGTCTCTAGTTACTAACTACTGTGAAGATTCGTGGATTGTTACCCCATTTTTCTATCTTCGGCAAATTTACGATTTGTTTCTTCACATTGAGTTAGAATTGAATGCTAGGCATATTAATACGTTAGTGCATATTTGGTGTGTCGATTTTTACTCTTGGTGCATTTCGTTTAAATAGAGGCGCCTATTTTGCATATTTCTTTAGATAGAGACTTATCTCTACAACGTTTCATTTTTTTCATAGGATCTATTTATTAGTGAGAGTTCATTAATTAGAAAAAGCTTGTCGCAGTTTGCGATATTTTTTCTATAGTTGATAAAATACTCCTGCAAATGCAGTATGGTTCTTGATATATTTTTAAATCGGGGAGAAGAAATAAAACGACATACAATGTACTTTAGGTGCAAACAGTCGACTCCGGTTGTAATGACCTTCAGGGGTCTAATATGTTTGATTAACTATTTGTGAGATTCACTTCGAGTATATCCGATTATGTCAATATTAAATACAATTTCTCCACAATTAATGATTTTATTAAAATACCGTAAAATTCCGCAAAAAGAGCACGCAAAATTCCGCAAAAAAAATACAGCAAAAGAGCACGAAATGAAAATTTCAATATCTTTATTTCTACGTAAAAAATTATTTTGAATTGTTTGCTTCGTACATTTTTCATTAGATCCTTCTCCAGAGTTCGTGCTCTCTCCGTACTTGATTCTGCATTGTCCTCTGTCTCTAAGTATTGAACGAGTAATGTAGTCATGACATCTTTCAATGCCTCTTGCGCTTTTGGGACACCACCCCACTCTGCGAAGGCCCTTTTAATCGCCTAATGACTTAAGAGATTCAATGAATTTCCAAGACTCATTTCCTACTTTCGCTATAGCCGAGGTTCAGGTTCACTATAACCGAATCTTCTTATGCTTCTTTGTAACGTAAGTGAAACGGGACCAGTGACTTAAGTTCACTATAGCCGAGGGTTCATTATATCCGAGTTCACTACAAGCGGAGTCGACTGTATTTACTTCAATTATTTCTCCCGCTTGTGTTATGTTTCTTCAGAAATATGTAATTTCATTCCAAGCATGCTTCTCCCGACTTTTATCAAGAAAGATTTATACAAGAAATTAAATATTGTTAATTTTAATTGCGTACTAAAGAACATATTTCAGAATTTTTAGGTCATAAATTCATATTTTTAAAAGCATATTTCAATATTTTTTGAGGCATATAAATCCTCTGCCTTGTAATAATTCTTGAACATGTACTGTACGGAATGTAGAACCAGAAAACAATGAAGTGCCATGCAAAGTTGCAAAAGAAGTGACGAGCTCCATGCGGCAAGTAGCTTTTCCTCGATGTTTTGCAACGCCACAAGATTTAGCACCTCGGGTGAATGTCTTGTGTACGAAGGGACCTAACACCCACTTCTCATTTTCACTCGTATTCATATGCAGCCCAAGTGAGCACAGTGCTCGTATGTGTAGATTACAAAATAATGGTTTTGCCCTCACACTCGAGGTCTATTGCAGAGTTCTTCAAATAAATTAAATGTCTCGTTAAATGGCAATACCAACTGTGAATTCTTGCGTAAAAACAAATCTTGTCCCTCTGCATTGTGCACGTAATGTGAGAATGGTGTTAGGTAAAGATAGATACTTTAACTTTCTCTTTATTCATACAAATAATGATTACTTAGGCATCTTTCTTTTCATCCTCTGGTTTTTCGTTCTAATTGGGATTAACACACTACGTAGTCCCCCTGAAGTTACTTTTCTTACCAAAGAAAACAGATGCACGCTCTGGATTTTCAATATCATTCATGGTAAAGATTGATTCTGATGTTAATAGGCCGGGAGCCAGCACGAAAAGCCTCGCATGATAAATAGTCTCGAAGCTAAAACGTTTTGAAAAGTTAGCCAATGTTATGAGGAACAGGGAAACGCAAGTAGGCGGCTTGTAGGTGTCGTCGTTGCGCTGCACAATTTTTTGACTGAGTCGAAAAAACTTTGCCATTGCGGAAAGAATGCCCCTGGAGTTTGGAACCGGTATTTTAATTTTAGGGGGTACTTGACGTGAAGCCCCTGGGACAGTACAAATTTTCAAAAATTTTGTGCCATTGTTTTTTATTAAATTTTGTTGTTGGATAGTGTGAATGACGTTTAATAGAATAGTGCAGGTCTCATGTTTGTTGAAAATTCTGATTTTTCGAAAACCGTAAAATTTTTTCGGCGTCTTCCTATAACTACAATTATGAAGATAAGAATTTTTCCCATTAATTAAATCTGTTCCTTCAGATAAATTTTGAAATAAGGTCATGTGCAAGTTTTCGAAAATTTGAGTACTTATCGCCTATTTTTGCGTGAAAACACGGGCGAGAAAGTACATGCTGTTTCATACTGCGATTTTCGTAACTTTGCCCCTGGCAGGAATCAGCTGTTTCGCTGCCATCCAATGGGGAGCTTATATGTCACAATGGTGACGTTCAAGCTCCTGATTGGATGAAACCGTCGACAGCTGATTCCTGTCAGGGGCAGAATTACGAAAATGACAGTATGGTTGTAATGAAGGTCGTTCCTCTGTTTCCGTTGTAATGAAATTGGAGTAGTGAAATGAGGTTTATTTTCTAGTTGTGTTGTTGTTTTTGCAGGTGGGCGCGTCGGGCGCGGGCGCGGGCGTGGGCGTGGGCGCGGCGGGGGCGGCGGGCGCGGTGGCGGCGGCGGCGGAGGGCACGCCGGCGTCCGCGTCGTGCGACTCGAGCCTGCTCAGCTGCTGCTACTCGGCCAGCGGCGACGACGAGGAGGGCGCGGGCCAGCGGCCCCCGGCCCCGCCCGCGGCCCCGCTGCCGCTGCTGCTGCTCCTGGCGGCGGACGCCGACCAGGACGGGGACGGCGAGGGCGGGTGCGGCGGCGACGGCGCGGCCGACGCCGGCAGCGAGAGCTCGTCCGTGGGCGGCGGCCCCCTCGCGCCGCGCGCCGCCTCGCGCCGCCCCTCGGGTCAGTCCTTCCTTCTTGCGCGCAGGGGGCAGCATTGGCCTTCTCCTCTCCTGGGCCCATGGCAAGCCCATGCCTGAAGGAGAACTCCTGGTTGATCTGATCGGGAGTTTCCCGTACTTCCCCCGATCAACACCAGGCGAATGCCGGAGCAATACCCTAACAAAAGAGCGCGCGACCTTTCCTACTTCTTTCTTTATCCCATCCTCTCCTCTTACACACACACACTTACACTTGCATCCATTGCGCTGCCACACATCCCGGGAGACCGTTCGGGAGCTTAGAACTTGTCCCGGCTGGGACGGCGCCCCGCCGGTAGGAAATACCCAGGCGGGGAAACCGACATGCACTCCAAGATCGGCGCCAGATCTCATTCATCGAGGGGGGGCCACCGCTACCTTCAATGACAGGACTTGCACTACAATTACGCGCTAATGACCTTAGAAGTTGACGCCCCTGAAAAGTCGAAAAAATCAATCAATAATTTATTCTTCTTCCTCTTCTTCCCTCTTTACTCCTCCTGCTGATCCCTTATTCGCGTTTTTCCCCTCTTTTTCTTCTCGACTCTGATCTTCCATTTTTGTACCTCAACTTTCTATTATGCGTGATATATAAAGATAGAGTAGTATCATAAGTCGATGACTATATGTTGTAATATGTAATATTTTAAATGGTATTTTTAAAATCTTTAATGAATTAATTACAACATGCCTGATAATGACAACAACAAAAATTCTCAAAACGCACACAAAATATTCAGAAATGTATTTCTATTTTGAAATCACTAGTTTTTTGTTATCCAAAATATCTCGAACCAAATATTATGTATCCCCATGGCTTTTCTGTTCGAGAATTCGCGTTATCTTTGTCACTGTCCACCGCCCAACTTGAATTTAATAAGAGCTTTACTTCTTCAAGAGAACATCAGGATTTATTACTGCAGACACTTTTCTTACTTCTATACTGCTTTCCTACTTCTCTATTATGATTTTTGTCGGCTTTAATTTCCTTTTTAATTTTGCTTCATACACCTGCTCTATCATAAATGTTTACTGCCTTTTTAATTTGTGGTTTTTAGAAGGAATCTTATTTTGCTGGAATGAAGAGTTTTTGAGTACCGTATTATTCATCAGCTTAGCAATTTTCTTACTCAACTTCTTCGCGCTACGTAAACCTGCTTTTTAATTTATTTGTAATTTGCATCTATTCATATCCTGCGAAACGAAGCGACTTTGTATCGTTCATGCAAATGCCAATTTGTAGAAGTCGTGCGAAGACGTCTTTCTTCAGTATTCCAGAGTTAGGAGGAATTGCGTTATGCTATCATATTCATGTCGTCAGTAAATTTTTAATAATGTAAAAGAGAGAAAACTATTGAGAAAATGTAAAAATCAGCTATATTGAAAATGTAGAAATTATATGTATTTAACACTTGCAGCTCACAGATCACCTACAGGTCGCAAATTCGCACATATTTTTATATATATGTAGAAAATAAATTTGAACTTTCAGAAAATGAAATGCTACTTAATGTTGTGGTACTTAATGTTGGTTCATCCCTGCGATTCTGGACCGATTTGCCTTTGTCGATATCAACGTTCTGGAGATCTCGTGTACATTACAGCGTAACCGTTTTAGGATTTATTTTTATTTTTTTATAAATTTGAAGACTGCAAGAAAAATAATATATTAATTTGGTATTTACGTATTCTCAAAGTACGTTTTTACTACTACCATCTTCTTCATTCTTGTTTCACGAGGAATTAGGGGAAAGTTAGGTCTGGTCCACTTTTTTAACTAGCTCTAAAATGTCATTTACTTGACCAATACACGTGAAATTTTGCATGATATTTGAGAGTGGCTTTCTCCTCATATTGTGGGAAGAAACAACATCGTTGTGATTGCAGTTATTGTCAAATAAGGAATGTTTTAAAAATTTGCAATAGGACCGGTTAACCTAACCGGTAAGGTTAACTGGACCGAAAATTGAAATAAGCTGTGAAAATAAAATTGACGTTTAATAGACTGTTTTAATGAAAAAATAACCATTCTTCTACACATTGTCATAACCTTTTCCACATATAAATGAGAAAGCGGACCACGGACCGCGTACCGTTTCCCAAAACGTACCATCTAAAATCAAAACATGGAAATAACAGTGGCAATGAATTAAATTAATAAAATAATAAAGCAAATAAATTATATAACATTCCAGATTTAATAATTGTAAATCTACAAATTTTACTTCCGAAAAAAATAAAGATGGTTACTGGACCGGTCCACTTAACCTAACCTCCCGGCGCGCGGCGGTCCAGTTAATCCACAGCACATATTTTCTTTATATGCCCGAAAACACACAAGCCACGGCGTATTAAAAAACACACTATTATAGGGCAGAAATACTAGCAATTAATTAGGTGTGAATATTCTTTTTGTAGTTATTCAATCGCAATAAAAATGCAAAGTAGATGAGTGGCAGAAAAAACCTCGGACTTTTTAGAATAAAAATTCCTTACTGTACCGAACAAATCAAGGCTTGCAACTTATGATTGTGGCTTAGATTATCAGCCCTCTCATCCCACGAAAATCATCCAGTGGAAAAGGCAGGAAACACTTACCCTAACCGGTTCAGTTCGCCTAACTCTCCTCTCTAAAGGTTTCTGCTGCATTCCCGCTGAGAAGCGCTGCTCCCCCCTTCATTCCTCGCTGTCCCGTTGTTCGGTGACAATGTGTAGAATCTCTTGTGCCTCATCCCATCGATTCTGCTCTTATTTCGAGCCTCATTTAAAATTAAACTGCCGCAATTGTTTGCGACTCATTTAAGGCGAAACGGCCCAGAATGCTGAACGACAGTTAACAGGAGCCAACCAAAGCCATTCCAGTATCCGGACAACGTGGGGGAGGGGGGTTACGATACTCGCTCGTCCCTCGCTCGTATCGTAATATCACACTTGTGTATATTAATACTCAGCATTACACCATCGTTTCATAATGTACTATTCTAGGTTTGCGGCTACGTATTGGTTACATTTTAAGTTTGCATTGTGAATGAGGCCTGAGGCAAGAAAGAGTTCCTCACAGAAAGACCCTATTTAATATTTTAATTTTTACAAATTTGTGATTATGAGCATTTTTCATTCACGATCAAAACTTCAAAAACATGAAAACATCGATCCCAAAACATGGATGTTTAAAAAAAACATCGATTTCAATACATCGATGATCAAAACGTCGATCTTTTGATCGATGTTTTCAAGATATCGATGCTTTAAAGACATCGATATTTTTATCAATGTTTTTAATACATCGTTATTTTGATCGTTTGCAAGACATCGATGTTCTCAATATACGGACGTGAATGTTGTCTCCCTATGGTGCGATTTATCTAACTCTGCCCCTCAAGCCCCTGTGGCCACGATGGAATATCACGAGGCATTTCCCGTCTTTCTCCGTCGCGCCGCTAGAAGTCGCACGATCGCAAGCATTGCTTGATACGGTCGCCATCCTGCGATATCTGGCGGTACAACTGAGAAAGACGCGAAACACCATGACGTATCCCATCGTGAAGACGGGTCTTGAGGGGCAAAGTGAGAAAAACGGCAGCGCAGTGGCCAGGCGCGGCGGCCGCTCCCGCCGGCGCGCGTGGCGGGGCGCGTGGCGGGGCGCGTGACGGGGCGTATTGATCGCTGCGCAGGGGCCAGTCTCAAGAAGAAGCAGCAGCAGCAGGAGGCGTCGGGGGCGGCGGCGGCGGCGGCGCGGGCGGCGCGCGTGGCGACGGTGGCGGCGGCGGCGACGGCGGCGCGGGCGGCGGCTCGGCCGCGCTCCGCGTCGGGGGCGGGGGCGGGGGCGCCGTGGGGGGCGGGGCCCGGGTGCCGGCGCGGGGAGCGGGCCTCTCCGGCGCAAGCCGCCCCCGCCGCGCCCCGCGGCCGCCCGCGCGCCCCCGCCCCCGCCGGCGCCGGCGCCGCCCCCGCCGCGCGGGGCCGCAGCGCCTCGGCGCGCGCCGCGGCGGCGGCGGCCTCCTCCGCCCCCAGCGGCGGCGGGCGCGGCCACAGGACGCCGCCCGCGCTGAGCTGCAGCCTGTCGGGCGCCGCGGCGCTCAGCGCGCCCGACGCGCGCGCCCTCGACAAGTACGCCACGCTGCCCCGGCGCCGCAGGCACAGGTACGCCCCTCCCCCTCCCCCTCCCACCACCCCCTCAGCCTCTGGCATGTGGTGGCCGCGGCATGATACGGCCCGGATGTTCAGGACTTGAAAATGTTTTTCATCTAAAGCATTATTACAAAAAAATATGAAAATATGGCCATAAATAGGACTTCAAAATGTTTTGGTTGCGTTTTTGAAACCTTCAAAATCTTTCGGCTATTTAAATAACCATTATATTGAAAATGTACTTTTAAAATTGAGCTCATTCATAATTCGCACCTTGTCCTTTGGCACCTCATGAAGACAATTCTATTTGTTAAAGTTATTAAATTAATTTTAAAGAAGCGTTAGAGCTTGGCACAAAACCTGACAAAACTAAACTAACACTTCCTTCACATCTGATGCTTTCTACCCTTTTTTCTCCTTTTATAGCTTACCACCCTAATTCACACATATATATATATATATATATATATATATATAGATGGATAGATAGATAGATATAGGAAAGACAGTTATATTCTACAAAATATTATAAGAAATTATATAACAATTAGAAGATATGAAAACTCTCTTTGAAACGTCTGCAAGCAAGTACGCGAAAATGGAATCAAAAAATAAAAATATGACAAAAATACAAAAATTCATGTAAAAAATATGACCATAATACGAAGTATTCATGGAAAATGACCAAAGGGTATAAAAATCCAAAATATGACTTTATACGACACATGAAAATAGCATAATTATAGTCATCATGCTTTTCCTACATTTTCCATTGAAAAAACGCAAAGAAAAAATATTTGACGTGTCATGAACATCCGGGCCTTACTCATTACAGATTTCATTATGAGACAAGTTCTTGACCAATCACAGAGAAGTTTTCAAACCAAGTATTAGCCCTTCATTAATCATTGGGAATCTTTATAGTAACTGTTTCGTTCGGTTGTTTACATTAAAATAGCACTACATATAATATTAAGCTTGTAAATTCTAATTTCTTTTATTAGTAGTAGTTTTTTTCGTGGAATACTAATTAAAATGAATTGTATCGTAATTCCACTTCCTATTTGAGTGGGCCAGCGCCTGTGTGGTGGTTCGCAGGTCGCCGGGCGGCGCGGACGGCGGGCGCGTGGGGTCGGCGCTGGGGCTGGGCCTGGGCCTGGGGCAGGCCGGGGGCCGGCCGGCGCTGCGGCGCAGCCACTCGGCCAGCCGCGACCCGAGCCTGAACCGCGCGGCCAGCCTGCGCAAGCAGCACCACCTGGGCGGGCGCGGCGGCCTGGGCCTGGGCGAGGGCCCCACGCTGGGCGCCAAGAGCCTGCCCCCGTACCCGCGCCGCCGCGCCGCGCTGCGCGCGCGCATCTACCACGAGATCTGCGTGCAGACGGCGCTCACGGGCCGCGACGTGGCGCTCGCCCTCGCGCACGCCCACGCGCCCCGCCCACGCCCTCGCATCGCCCGCCGCGCAGGTGAGCGCCTTGCCTTGCACACAGCCGACTCCGGTTGTAGTCAACTCAAGTCACTGGTCCCGTTTCACTTACATTGCACAGAAGCATAAGAAGAGTCGGGTAGAGTGAACCTCAACCTCGGCCATAGTGAACGCTGGAAATAAATTGAATCTCTTATGTCATTAGGCTATTAAAAGGGCCTTTGGAGAGTGGAATAGTTCCAACAGTGCAAGACGCATTGAAAAGTGTCAAGACTGCATTACGATAGACAGAGGTCTGTGCACAATCAAGTATGGAAAGAGCACGAACTCTGGAGAAGGATCTAATGAAAAATGTACGAAGCAAACAATTCAAAATAATTTTTTTATGTAGAAATAAAGATATTGAAATTATCACTTCGTGCTGTGAATTAATTTTGCGCTATCTCTATATTTTAAAAAATCTTTGTGGAGAAATTCCATTTAATTTTGACAATCATCGGATATAGTGAACCTCTGATACAGTGAACCAAACATGTTAGTCCCCAGAAGTTCACTATAACCGGAGTTAACTGTGTATTCTTATGAGCTTTAGAAGCCGTAACGGAGCTATGTTAATGACCAGAGGCAAAAGATGGGTTCGTCTCAGCATTTACTCAAAGGGTCGAGCGAAATTGGTGGAAAACCTGATCGAGATATGGGGGTCATTGACTCAGAAGAAGTATCGAAGCCGTGGATTTTTGAGGGCGAAAAAATCCTTCGTACGCCTTCCTTCGGAGGGGAAGTAAAGCCGGCTGCCCCATGTTAGTAGATTTACTGCATGTAAAAGAGCCTCAAGCCTAAAAGAAGCCTCTGAGCTAGATTCAAATTGCCTATTTCGTCGCCCATGGAATACCTTCTTTCTCCTCTAGTTGGTGAAAGGAGCGTAGCGAAATTTGCGTGGTCAGACGAAAGAACCAGCTTCGTGACGTGAGTCTCGCCACGGAAAATAAGGCATCAGTTCAATTCAATTCAATTCATGCCGAAAACGGCCAGAGCGCTGGCGTCGTTGGATGCCGTAACTGGGCATCGTGCACTCACGAACTCCGGCCGAGTCAACTCGCTACCTGCATCCAGGATATGTCCAGAACGTAAATCTGAAAGAGTTAAGACAGCATTCAAGTATTTCCCTTTCTCTGCAGAGGTACATCTCTGCGAAACGTACAGGATGTTTTGACTCATTATTCCATTGTGTCATTCATAAAATTATTTCTAGTGTATCGTCACAAAGGATAACGACCCATTTTCAAAAATTTCTTAGAGATTAAAACATTTTATGCACTCTTTTTATCGCGAGAAGTTTGACCTCGGAGTTCCCTATCAATTCGGAACTGGAAACCGCTTACTCGGACACATTGACTCGGGAGTCATAGTACCATCCCGATTTCTGGAGGTGCATTTTTTCGAGTGATGAATGTGGTGAATGGTACAGAACAGTGCTCCGACGTCACTGTCCTTGTCCTGGGACCTCCCCCCTCCCTTCAGAGGCGCTGCAACGCCAGCTGTTGCACCGACCTGCCTCTGTCGGCGATTGTCCGCTGACAAAAGACGTCCGCACGCGACGCGCGTTCCTTGGCAGTTCCGCTGCGCCTTCTGCCCTTTGACGCTCGCTTCCGCTCCTCGCAGCTCGCGTGCCGCACGCCCGTGCCCGTCCCCTGCCACGCTTTGCTGCGGCGCGTGTCTGTCCCCGAGGACGGGCGGTTCTTTTCAAACCATGGGCGGTCGCCGATGGACGCAGTTCGTTAAGAAGAAGAAACGACGAATATTCAATTCAATATTATTAGTAATGAACCTATTACAAATTGCTGTGAATATTCAAAACTCTATCATACACAATTTAATTACAAATGACTTCTGATAGAATAGGTAGTTAGCACAAGATACAATATTAATAACAACAAATGTAAATAATACAGTAACACCATAACAAAATAATACAATAACATAAGATACAAAAGAATATTTAATGAGAAAAGATTAGTTTAATGAGACGAATTGGGAAGGATAATACATAATTTCCGTGTGGTCCTCTAAGCCCTTTATATATTGGGCTCTCGCATTCAAATATGTTTTAGATTTTCATCAGTATTCATATTACACAGCATTACATATTGTGAATTCAGCGTTTTGCCTGAGACGGGATAGCGAAAAGATCGAGGTCGGTGTCCGACACCTTTCAGTGCGATGTCTCGAGCATAGCGCAGTTTACTCCCTTTATTTTAAACTTTCATTCGTTCTTCTTTACAAGTTAATAATCCACTTTCATGCATTGTGTAATATTACGTAGCTCTCCATATTTTCGCAGTGTGTGAACATGAATGAAAATTTCCATCCCTCCCTCTTATCACCAGTTTTACTTTTTATGCACAAATGTTTAATACATTTTATTCATTACACACCTAAACTTATGTTTAGAACAAACTTCAAACATACCTGAAATTTATATTCTACGTCCTTAAGCCTATTTTGCCGTGAGTAAAATGTTAATAATTTTGTTTAAAATTAAGGTAAATTTATTTGAATTGTATTCACTTTCCTTGGAAATAACGACACAAATTGTATTTGATCTCTCTTTTCTTGTTTCGAAATCCCGTGGTTGCTCAGCGGGAAAACGCCATGAACGAAAGTGTCGGAGAGAGCGACGCGTGGCTTAAGCATCGGATCACGTGGACAATATTTTTTTAAAGGGTGTTTTTGAAACAACCAGTGGCGTAGCGTGACTCGCGCGTTTGGGGGATGCTCAACAATAACGCGAACTGAAGACGTCATGATTTTTAATGTTCTCTAGGATCTATGTTATTGAAAAATATGATACAATACTTCAACAGATTTGTCAGGAGACTTCTTGAAAGCAAATTACGAAATGGCTTAGCTTTAGTTCTCATGCACGATTGGCAATGAGATCACTTGTGAATTTATAAGCGTTTTCTCTGTCGTATGCTAGCTTATCGAGATTCGGACATTTAGGGCTGGAGTGAAGTGGGGAGGGGGGAACCTCACCGTCTGCGCATGCGTCATTGCTCGACGCTAGAAGCATTTTGGCGTCCAAGCAATCAGATGCCAGCTTGTGACAACGCGGCGAATTCAATCATAGAAACTCACTTTAAAATTAATTCAAAACGTGTTTCGCTGAATGTGTTTCACTCACTTGGAATATTTTCAATACAATATTTACAGTTCTTTGATGAATATTTTACGTGGGGATGCTCAGCATCTTGGCGTCCCCTGACTGGAAATAACCTGCCAACGCGAAGCACCAGATACACTTGAACATTTTTGATCACGAGACGAGGTTCTTCGAAGAGGCTCCGAGAGGTAACGACTAAAAACGTGGAGTGTAGATTACCATCGCGCGCAACGTTATGTTTCCGGGCGCTTGTGAACGTTCGCGTACGCTGCGAAGTAGCAATCTGCCAAAGTGCCTCGTGAAATGTTGAATGGGGCGTAACTTTTGACACGTGTTTTTTTTCAGCTTGCCGTTGTAAGGCGGTGTTGCTCGGAATGCGGCGTAATTATAAATTCATTTGCTTGTATGTTCCTTAGGAGGCTTCCGTTAACCATTTCCCTAAATTGCTTGGCAGATAAAAATCAAATCTTTATGTTCTTACATCAGTAAAGCCACAATCAAAGTAACCTCTGTATTTGTTTGATTATTGAAATAATGAGGCTTCGAAATATAAATGTAGACTAGGATTAGATGCCATATTATGAATTATGTAAATGGGTGAATATCAGCCTAGTAATAGTTATGATCTTGAAACCCAAAGAATTTCGCGTTGTTTTAGTCATTTCAAAGGAATCTGTCTTGCAACTGACAAAACACCTTTTGTATCAGGGTTTATTACGTACTTTGTACCAGATACATGAAATCGCTCAACGTACTACAACTTACACTCAGTAAATACGCATTTCTCTGCGAGTACGCTATCGTACATAATCAAAACCGCAGTCCATTTCGTAGAAATAACAATGCGAATAATTTTAAAAATACGATCAGATCTAACTCGAATATATATTATTTCCCTGAGTAGAAAACAATGGTTCTTACAGTATATCCAATACAGGGCGATAGTTTTATTTGCCGTTAGATTTAACTTATGAAAGAAGCATTAGATGTCTAAATGAAAAGATGAAATCTATAACTCGCTCGTCCCTCGTTCCTTTTCCCTGTGAACATAACTTGTGGCGGAGGATCTATTTATGCCCAGGATATAAAGTTCGAAATTTACGTCCTTCCGCGCTCGTTTTCCTTCCTCTTTATCGTCTCCCCCGCGCCCCTTTCCCGCTTCCGGGGTCCCAACGTCGCGTCGCGAAGCGCCTTCCGGTCGTAGGGGTCGCGGCCATCGCTTTGTTGCTTCTTTTCCGGAAGGGCAATTATTAGGTTATTAAGCGTTCGAACTGCGTTTTCTGTGGCTAAGTCGAAATATTCTAATGGCACTTAAATTGATTGTTAGTTGATTTCGGGCGCATCAACTACGGGTGTTATTAATCCCGTAAGTGTAGTGCAGTTTTTGGGGGGTTGGCGAAGATCTTCCCCCGCTGGATGGCGAGATCCAGCGCCGGACCTACCGTCGACTACCGAGCTTTTCTCCCAACTCTGTCTCCCACCAGCGGGGCACCGCCCCAGCCGGAACAAGCTCTAAGCTCCCGACCGCTCTCCCGGCATGTGTGGGAGTGTAGTGCATGGTAGTGTTAGTGGGTGTGTAAGAGGAGATGATAGGACAAGGAAGAGGAAGGAAAGATCGCGCGCGGTCCGTGGCCCTTTTTTGATAGGGTACTACTCTGGCATTCGCCTGGTGTTGATCGGACAAACCAGGTAAAACTACCTATGAGAACAGCCGGCCGCTGGAATTCTCCAGACCGCGACTGAATTCGACCTAGCTGACAAGCGAGTGTCGAAAATCCTGCCGCCGTCGGGAGTGGAGTCGTAGGAGCTCCCGGTCAGAGGGACTGCAGTGACATCAGGTTGATGCACTGTGCCACCTCTCCCGATTGACACTTGAAGAATAAGAGCAATCCTTAAGTAATGAAGGGTTGCGAAAAAGACAAGTGAGTGGTCATGCACAGAGGAGCGCATTTCTTAGGTTTTTTCGAAGAGTGTTCGCGCTTAATATTGTTCGTGTAAAGAGCGTCCAGTTGGACTTGCGCCTTTCGAGATCGTTGATAATTGTACTCTTCGAGTTGATTATCGACGTCTCCGCACGAAAGATGTGCTGCGAATGGACCCAAAATGTACTGGACAGGAGACACTTTAAGAGGCGCTTAAGGGGAGTGCGGGAACCGCCCCTCTTCCAAATCACCCCGCGCTGCCATTCCCTGTAGGCGGGGCGCACTTGAACAAGTTTTCATGTACTATGTAGTAGTGGCTTTGCCGTACAAATGGTTTAACGTGGCATTTTGAACTGAGAATGCCAAAGGCACGTTATATGAGGTGCGTAAACTTTTAGTGCGAAATCATGAACACTCACAAGTAGACACAGTAAACCCTCGTTAACACGAATTCCAAGGGACCGAAGAAACGTTTTTCTTACGTTCGCCGAAGTAAACTTTGAATTTGTATGTAATATGTGTACAAGCCAAAGAAAGAGACGAACAGTTGTCTGAAGCGAACTTCAACTTTATTTTATGAATGAAGTGACACTGGATTCCCTCATGATGAATGTTTGTTTGTCGTGCAGGAGGCCGTGGAAGGCGCGGGCGCGGGGGCGGGGGAGGGGGAGGCGGCGCTGCAGCGGCGCCTGGAGGAGCTGTCGGCGGCGCACGCGCGGCTGCAGGCGGACTGCGCGCGGCAGCGCCGCCAGCTGCAGGGCCTGGAGCAGCGCCTGGGCAGCGAGGCGGCGGAGAAGCTGGCCCTGCAGCGACGCCTCGGCGCCACGCAGCGCCGCGTGCGCGCCATGCTGGGCCGCGACCCGCGCGCCGCGCAACCAGGTACACACACACACACACACGCACACCTCTGCAGCATTTGCACTTTACCACTGCCGAAGCAGGGCTTTTTAATTTTTACTTAAACACTGCGAAATCAGGGTTTTTTAAATTTTTACTTTATCACTGCGAAATCAGGGTTTTTTTAAAATTTTACTTTATCACTGCGAAATCAGGGTGTTAATTTGTACTTTATCACTATGAAGTCAGGTTTTTTAAATTTGTTCTTTATCACTGCGAAATCAGGGTGTTAATTTGTACTTTATCACTGCAAAATCAGAAAGATGAAAAAGTTCCTTCAGGCTTGCTTTAATATTTCTTCTTGCATTCTCACTAACGCTACTCGGCTTTGCCCTTTGAATTGTTTCCACCCAGAAATGTGTAATTTGTCTATGTCTCATTGCAAAATATCTACATCGTCCTTTGATTTGATAAGCCGATAGATAACACAGTCTCCAGCAGAGTCTTACATTTAAAGCAAAATTTTTTGACTAGTCATTCACATATGCGAGAAACATGAGAGGTCCAATGACACTTCTGTGCAATGGAACTCAGGACATCCCCAATATATTTGAGAGCAAATTGTATATTTGCATGCAACTAAACAGTACCTACATCAAGTAAATCGTATAACTAGGAAATAGTATATCAAGTGAAGAACTAAATAATAGACCTTGATAAATTACATTTCACAATTTCAAGAATATCAAGGTGACCAGTCTTTTTCTAGGATGAATTTCCCTGGCTTTTCCAGGTTATCCAGATCATTTCCTTATTTTTCCATGAAAAAATTGTGAAGTATTTCATGATATTTAAATAAAATATTAAAGAAAGTACGACTTTGGTTGATGTGGAACAGTGTTATTGACTGAACTCTTTCCCTCTTTACATTCCAGATTCTCTTGCATTAACACATTGAGAGAGACTGTGTGGAATTGTAACACAGTACAAATATTCAGGGCATTTGGCAGACACAAAAAAAAAATCTCTCAGGCAGTGGGATACACATTGATATTCATGAACTGCAAATTATGAAACATGAAATAAATTTACAACAAATTCTTGTAAACTAAATAAGTTTTGTTTTTTGGTGTTTTAGAGGACAATGATAGTCTTCAAGAACTGGAATTGCATTTGCAGACATCCGGCCGTGTGGTTATCAAACAACAGCGTGAAATAAATGACTTGCAAACACTATGTCACACTTTGCAGAGGGTAAGATCAGTTATCAGCTTTGTATTCCATAGACCTGGAGCTTTAAACTTTGTTTTCAACTCTTTGATTAGAACATTAATGAATGCAATATTCAAGGATATTAAGATGGTTTACAGAAAAAACAAACATTTAAATTTTTTGTAGTTGTTAGTGACATTCAATTTGAATGATCCATTATACAATGTAATTGCAAGAAAATATTGAAATTAAAACAATAAATTTATTATAATTTTTACATTTAGATGTATCAATTTATACCCTCATTTTTATTTGGGTTGACATTTTACTATTTGTTCTTTAATTAATACCTAATGTGCTAGAGTTGAAAAGTCTAATGAGTAGTAACACAAACCACTTTGTTAGTTATATTTATGAAATACGCTCTTGAATTTTGATTTTTACAATTTTCTTTGCACTAAAGTATTTATATTTCATTGTACCTTAGAAATTAAAGAAAATGTATAATCCACAAATATTCCTCAGAAAGTGTGTTTACAATATTTATTTATTTATGCAGATTTCTGTGCTTATCTTCCAGGATTTGGATAAAAGCTTGGCAGCTCAAAAGACTTTGCTCCAGCAACAGCAAGAAATTGAAGCTGAATCTATGGAGCTTCAAGAGTTTCTCCAAGCAGAGAAATCCACCTTAGCTGATGCCCTGAAAGACGCTGAAGCTGAGGTGAAAGAGCAAAATAGATTTTTATTTTATTGGTTTTAGTCATTAATTGATAATATAATTTAAGGAATCCAGTCTAATGTGATAAAAGTTTCTGACAGACAAATTTATTTTGTGATTTCAAACTTTTGACAGTTCCTCTAATATTTTTTTACTTTTTCCATTCTTGCAGGTGTTGTTCTGTATGATTCTAAAATTTCAAATTGTTATGTTCCTACAGTCCCTATTCTATCTTGTTTATCTTTTATAAAACTATACTATATACAGTTCTAGAGCTAGACAATTATGGGCCAGGGGCAATGCTGAAATGTAGCCCCAACCCCTAATTCAAAATGTGAAAGTTCTATCAAGAAACTGTAGAAGTTATTTTATTTCAACCAATAACAAAAATTACATTAAATCTTGAAAAAGTTTTTGGAAATATAGTTTAAATAAAAGTTTTAAGTAAAAGTATTGAGTAATCAAATAATACAATTTTCTCGGTGACCTTCAGACACTAAAAATGTTCGTTGTGTTTAGTTAGTGTTTAATAAAGTCACTTGTTAAACACATGAAATAATAAATACTAATTACATTGGAACTTATTTTAATGTTAGCATCATTTGATTCATTTCATAGAGTCATACTTTACAAGTAATGACTATTGAAGCGGAAAAAGTAAGTGAAAGTGTCAGACTGTGTACCATGACCTATAAAATTATGATGATTTTGTCGAGTTCTAATTTCTTTTTCAATTTTTTACTAATTTTTCCCATGTAAATCCTCATTGGACCTCTTGACTTGTGGGGCCCAGTCTGCTCATGTCTAGTGCTGGCACTGAATATATATTTTTAAACTATTATAATTTGTTGAGAATAATTAATGCAGTATCCTCGTTTTGTGTGTCTCTGCAGCTGAGCAGCCATAAGCAGCTGCTTGTGCAACGAGAGCTGGAGCTACAGCAGCAGCAGGAAGAGTGCAAACACTTGGTTCGCATCAGTGAGCAAAGGAGGTAACGGAATTGTGACAATGATATGACCAATATGGCACTCATAGAGAAGACGAGTGATTCACACACTGATCTTCTCTATGAATATCATAACAATTTTTTACCCATTGACTGTGAAAGGCACGATGAAGGGTAACCTCTAGGGGTCCTATGCTAAAGAAGAATATGGTCTCAGGGGGCCACTACATTTTTTGACTTATTGATGGAAATCAATTTCAGATGTACCTAAAAATAGTTTTAAAAATTAAATGAAATGTCATGTATGTGATTCACACATGAGGGACACCAGAGATCCTCGCAGCCCTGCACATACAGATTTACATGAGGGTCTCCAGGGGGCCATAATTTTTTAAACTAAATACTTATTCAAATTCAATGATATTCAGAATATTTCAAAGGAAAAACAAATACTTAAATATAAAGTACTTTTTAGCAAGAAAATGAACTGTATTGAAGAAATAACTACAAAATAAAATACATGAAACAAATCCTATACAATACAATGATGTTGCAAGCTGTAATTTATAACGCTAAGAGCATTCTATAATAATTTGTGCTTTGCTCTTTTGGAGAAAGTTGAAACTAAGTCAATTTGAAGCCTGCCTGCGAAAGACACAGACCTTGCAATAAACACTTAGTGTGAGACCCACCAGTGGGCCTCACTGCACCATAGTCAAACTGCGTGAGGCCCACACATGGCAGTCAATGTGTTAAGATTGTGAGTAATTGAAATGTTTCTGATATAATGCATGCAACAAATGTGCATTTCATTTATGTGTCAACATTTCAAACAAGTGCTGGTGACACTTGCATGTGTAGAAATGTCTCTTCTGCTGTTGAGCTAACCTGACATTTCATGCTTCTTGTCTGACAATGCACGCATGGAAGCTCATGCACTACCAAGAGCAAGACATTAGACTGACTGACATCCATTATGTAGTACACCTTATATGTATTGACCTTATATAACCATTGCAGCAGTGCTGCTAACTCTATGACACTATTATCACATTATGTTTTTGCTGTGCTAATTTTTTTAAAAAATTTAAAGTTTTAACTAGTGATTTTTGCTGATATTTTACACATCTCACTACCGTTTACTTAAAAGTTGATAAAGGTCACATGGTTTAACAAATGTTAAACTTCTATGAATGTTTTTTAGTATAAACATGCAGTTATTTTGACAACATAAATAGTGAGACATTTGAAATATGACATAATGGAAGATTTCAATAAATTCACCACCTACAAATCTTCTGTTCTTTCTTTTGATAAAGTAAGATGAGAGTAATGTTTCTTGTTATATTCTTTCTAAGTGCTTTAATGTCCTTTCAATTACAATTGCCTCAGCAGTTACAAATTGATTACTTACATATCAATTTACAGATGCCAGTAGGATTGCCAACCCCCATTTGGGATAAATTGTCCTTTTAGAGTTGCAAATTATCATCCTAACTTCCATTTCTTAGTAAAGTCCTCATTTTCCATAAATAAATTAAATAAAACATGAATTCTCCTGAGTGAATTCTTCCATACGATTTCACCTGAATATCACCGATTCCCAAACATTAACATGATGTGTGAAACATTTCATAATAAATGTTTCAACAGAAAACATCTGTTTTTAAGGTAAGTTTTCAGATCTAAATATACACATATTGCACCTCAGCGTTGTTGCTTGTGAAATTGTCAATGTAATGAAAGTATATTTATTCTCTGAATCTAATGAAATGTCTTTTTAATTTTTTAAAATATTTTTTTATGTATTGTTTTGTAGAGGGAGAAGTTGGCAACCTTAAATGTCACCAAACAGTGCTTTTGAGGGAAAATTGGCTTTGGCTTAAAGTACCTTTCTGAACAAAAAATCTGTTTTGTATGTTGGCGCCTGACACTTTTGAGAATTCTACTTGACAAATATTATGATTAATTTGCAAAGAACATTGTATAATTTTATTCTACTGACAATTTAATGCTAGATTAAGTACTTGTATTATTTATTACTAGGATTGTTTAATAAATTGTGATGTATTTGTAGAAGATTGACTAAACTCGAAACCTCTCTTGTGGATGTCTATGAGTAAATAAAAATGTTATTGTTATTACCAAATGGGAACTTGCTGTCTTGTGTGCCAACTTCAGCAGTTGTGAAAATGTTTGTGTTGCAGGCAGGAGAACTTGGCGTTGCAGGCCCGCTTGTGCGGTCTGGAGAAGCGCAGCAAGGAGCTGCTGCTGCAGCAAGGGGCCGCAGTGTCAGGGGCAGCGGTGGCTCTCTCTGGGCTCAGTTCGCGCCTCGACGGCCTTGTGGAGCAGCTGGTGACTGCGTATAATATCTCAGAAAAGGACCTGGAGGTAGTGAGAACATTGACTTTTGCGAATGAAGGCATTTTACGCCTCTGGTGGCAGACAGTAGTCGTGATCTTCAAGCCAAGTTGTGCTATTCTCTTTACCTGCTGTGTCTGGGAAGAGAATTCGTAATGTTCATGCACTTTTATTATGTGTATGCTCTTTCAGTAATTCTCGTGCATGATATGTATTATTTGCCTTTGCATGTCCCTTAGATCTTAGCAAAAGAAAAATTTAACTATGATTTATTTTTAAGAAAATTTCAGAAAAAGCATGATGTTTTTTTCTTTGGTTACTATTTAATATTAATTAGTAGGAGTAGATCAGCATTTTAAATACACTTTTTTTATGAATTAAATTTGTTGACACCAGTGAATCACTAATATTTTAGAAATTCATTAGAAAGCACATAAAGAATCGTTGTGATTGTTTTGTCTGCTTTCAATTCCCTAAAAAACCTCTCTCCTCGACTCCATTAATTTTTAATAAGTCTTATTTAATGCTTAAAAATCAATAATCATTACTGAAAATGTTTACATAATATTTAGATTTTTGTGCATTCTCTTTATGTTCAGATAGAGTAGATGGTTTTTCATTTATTTTTGGTTTTCTCTTTTACTTGACTGTTGTCTGAGCCATTGTGATGCATTAGTTTCTGAAAATCAATTTTTGTGGTTAATTGGCAGTATTATGAAATTATTTTCAAGTTTAATCCACAACATTTGGTAAACCTGATATCAAAACAAGTTGGTTATCAAGACAAATTGGAATTGAATTGGGATCATGTTGTCTTGTCTTGAAACTCCTAGATGAATTGATGATCAGTAATGTACATAAAATTCTGGCATTATGTTCATGTGTTTTTCTTTGTGAAGATCAGTTTCAAATCATTACATTGAGTATTTAATAACATATTATGAAATGCAATAATTATTGTTTGATCAATTGTTAATATTCTGTTGGGAAATAATCTCTAAAGTGTTATGCTTCTGATGTTTCACTCTTCCAAACCAGGTAACATAGAAATTATCATAAATTATTATTTTAACTTGTAGCATTTTTTTTCTTCCCTTTTATGCAGTGAAGTCATGTTGTTATTTTTCCCTCTTTCCCTGTTTTGGAAATAATATTTAACATATTTGTAAATTCACTTTTACAAATTATTTTCTTTTGAATAAGCAACATTCTCTCAAATAAACATTTCACTTTTTTGAAATTCCACAAACATTGTGAATGACAGGAAACACTAATGTACATTCAGTTTATGTGGCTTATTAATGGAGAAAGTTGTTTTATTAGATTTGTTGGTTATTTAATCCACCTGTTAAAAATCCCACAAATTAATTACTTCCTATAAAATTTCAAATTTCGGACAGTTTCTATCATTATTTGCAATTATACATTGTCTTGTGGTTTTTAGTTGTGATCATGAAAGTTTATTTTTGTTATTTTATGCACTAACTGCAAAATATATTTTAGTTAGAACACTCCCTATTGTTTTCTCTCTGCCCTCTTTCATTACATACCTTAACTTCAAAGAGGTTCCTGAAGTTTAAATGCCTTGTCACAGCACACTGCATGGCATGGCACATATGTTCTATGCTTGGATATTTGCAATGAAAATACTGCACTATTGACAACTAAATGCTTTCTGTGAGCTGAATAATCAGACAATTTTTTTCCTTAACAAAATTTCATTACAAAATTGAATTCACATTGTATAAAAAGCTAACACTCTATTTATACCTTTCTATTGCTTTCCAAATTGAAGCCTATTTTTAGGTAAGTTAAAAGTTGAGTTGTGAAGACAAATTTTCTTTCTTTCTTTCTTTCTTTTCTTGTGTTCTCAATATATTTCGTATGAAATAATAATCTGATATGCAAATGACTCAGTTTATTTTTTAAATAAAACTATGTAAATAAGGGTTCCAATTAAACATTTGGACTTCTGTTTCTTAAATTTTCCATATTTGATTTTTCAGTTACCTGTGTGTTGCTTATGAATCGTAAATAGTATTCTTCCCACTATCATATTAAAATTTCTTTCTTCTTTTTGTACTAACCCAAGTAGTGTTTCTGTGAAAATGCCCCTCTTGTGTTATAAAACTGTGTAGTTGCGAAAATCTAGCAAAGCTAGTGTTCTGTCTTAAGTTGGCATACCTGTACACTGTGTTAAATATAAATACTGCCAACATAACAGATGTAACAGTTAGTTATAAAAGGAATACATTTCAAGCATAGTATTCATTAAAATCTGTCTTAAATAAAAAAAAACACTTTATTTCACATCTGTCTGACAAACATAAAAGAAAAATGTGAATATTTAGAAACAAACTTAAATATGTTTCCTATTGAAAATTTGAAGTTCATTCTTAGTTGGGCAGAATTTTAAGAGGAGAGTGCACAGGGGGCAGTTTAATATTTTTTGAAAAGGTTCAAATTGGTCACATTTATTCCATTTTATTTTAGTTCAAAATATCTAATGAAAAGTTTATAAAAAATGTTAGAACTTACTGAAATGTAATCATACATTTTGACTTACAATAAATAAAAGAAGAAGATAAATGTTTAACTTGCTATCAAATCCTCCTTAAAATAAATCTTCAAAATTAAAATTAATTAATCATTTAGAGATATGTGAGGATACTTGGGTGCAGGAGTTAATGTTGCTTCAGACAAAAGCGATGCACCATTTTTTTACTGCATAACAGAAAAATATTTAACTTTATCATTAAGAAAATCAGATTGGTAGGCCTCCAATAGTCCATTGTAAACATCATAAAATGTTGGAATGTTGGCTGTTAATGAATAGTATACTGAATAGAGAGTAGAAACATTTCTTAGATATTAACCGAGAAAACTTCCTGAAGCTTGTAAGATTTTTTAAATGCTCTCCACTAGTCACTCAAATTTTATAAATCCAATAACATACAGCTCTAGAGTATACTGAGAAAATTGATAAAGTTATTTATCATTAGATCAATTAATTTTCTGGCATAACCTTCACCCATTGGTTAATTTCTAAATGCATGTATGGTAGATGATGTTACTAATTTCTCCTCCTCATTGTAGTTTACCATAGTACATGGCACTTAAAAACTTTTTATAGTGATTTAATAATTAGATAACATCTTTTCCATATTGAATGGTCAATAAAATTATTAGCCAATTACATTGCATAGTTTACACTACTCTCTGCGTAATAAGTGCTTCTCATATTCATATTGTATGTTAAGTCACTGTTCCCTAGATTAGAAATCCGTTCAAGAGTTGCACCTGTTTTGTTTGTCTTCCTTGAGCTTTACAATTTTTAATTTCTCTTCATTTTTGAGATAAATAAAATGAGGGGACCAAGATTATGTAGATAATGTACTTCAGAAAATATTAAAATGTAACATTTTGGATTAAATTTTGTTTTGGTTTTAGAAAATGATTCTTTGTTATTACTTTTATTGTAAATTTTCTATTTAGTTCTGTGGCTTATTATAATCATTTGGTCTGTAGCCCCCGATGATGTGCTATTTTTCACAGAAAATGAGAACTTTTCTACTTTTTGGTGTTAATTATCAAACATTTGGTATGAAAATACTACATAATCCCTACTGTTAAGAATTAAATATTCCATGCCTTCAGAAATGTATCTGGACTTAATAAGTTAAAATATCATCACATACAGACAGTTTTGAAAGTAGATGAAAAATTTAAAACATTCTGCTTTTTAAGCTGGAAGATCATAAATGTGTGTTACTGCAAACACAAACACATTCACACACGCACAAAAAGATACTTCCATAAAAATATTTGTGTGTGTTTTGACATATAATTTATAGTTTAAATTGTACACTTATTGTGTTTTTGGCACTTTCTTTAATAAGTTTATTTTATATTTTCTGTTTAGAAATGTATGTGAATATTTTGATCCTTCATTTTCTAGAATTATCAATGTATTAACAAGAGAGTGTTTTTATCTTGTCCAAAAATGTGTGCAATTACATCAAGGCCCCTCTATTTTATTTTACTCTTTTTGAAAACTAGTGAAATTCCTTAAGTGATATATTAGCATGTCTAAAGTGTGGATCTCCAATTGCAGTTAGTCTAAAATATACTTAAGGAAACTCTATTAATGCCCAACAAGTGATAAAGAAGAATAGTGCAGCTTTGCTGAAGTTTAAATAGCAGTTTATTTGCTTAAAATAAATATATTTATTTATTTAATTTTTTCTTTCAGGTTGTAGCTTTATGTATTACGTTACACAAATAAATAAGGAGTCTGTTGACTTCTTAAGGAAAGGGCAACAATGTTTAAAACGTTTTGCTTAATATTGTAGATGGCCTTGTTCAGTTCTGATTGATGGTCTCAGAATTCTATTAATTTGTTGTTGTTTTTAATTTTGACATGTGCATTTATTACAGGATGTGATTTTTCACAATGAAGCGTATAGCAAAAGTAATAGCAGTGTAGAAGCCAGTCCCGAAAGAACTCCTGTGAAACAGGCCCCTGAATGTTGCTCCCTATCCCAGCAGCATTCGTCGCCAAAACGTGGAGCTTCCTTTGTGACGGCTGTCATTGCTGCTATTCGCAATGCAGCTGCCCAGTCACCATTCTCCAGTGCCAGCAACAGACAGATAAGGCTCACCTCAACTCCCAGTCCTCAGGAAGCATACCCAGGTGAGGCAGTTGTTGCTGCAGGACTTGACTTCTAGACTGTAGGGCCCTAGGGAATCAAAAGATTGAGGCCCTTCCTTTTTAATTATTGAAGAAATTAAAAAAAAAAAAAAATCACTTGGTGAATGGCATTCATTTCCTGGAAGACTTGGCAGCACTTAAGATCAAATTTTCTTTCCATCAAAACTAGGTCGTTTCATGCAGGAGGTAAGTTCCGTCTGCGCTTTGTGCTGCTAGGTCTTTAATGTATTAATCTGGCACGAGCAAAATTATTATTTGCTGTATAATTCTGTTTTATACTTCCCACTTATTCCAATAATCCAAATATTTTAAAATCTGAATTAAATAATTATATGTAAAGAGCTATACAACTAGCAAAACAGTTAAAAATTGCCTTCCCTAGTGGTGAACTAAAATATTTTTTGTTTGTAAATTTATTGGGGTCCCCCTCTGAAGTTGCATCCCAATGCAGAAGTCTGCCCTTGAACATCTGATGCATTGACTTTGATGACACATCTAACTGATTTTTATTTTCAGTTTTAGAAGTGTTATATCTTTGCAATGTATTAATGTTGATTTTGAAGCTCTGCATAAAATAATTAAAACCTGTTAAAGAATTTAAAAATACAAAGAGCTTACCAAAGGAACAGTACTACAAAACCATCATGTAAAACAGTCTTTCTTGAATTCACCAATGAATTATTGAAGAACATTAAAAATTGTTTTATATTGCAGATACTAGTTCAGGCTCTGGTGAATTATTGGATTCAGAAAAAGATCCATGCAACATCATTGACAACGACGATGACACAATTAGTGATTCCCACAACAGCAGTGGCAATGTACCAGACTGTCATGTAGCAAGTAGCAAGTCATTGCAAAACTTGTCACAAGCCATCCTTGTGCGTCAACAGTCAGAAATGGCACAAAATAGTTCAATCACAGATGACCCAGCGGCCACTCCAACGGCCAGTGCCTTTGAAACTTGTGAAGAAGGCTCCTCTCCGCTTGGTGACTATTGTTCGGCTGCCACTCTGGTGGATCAAATTATTGACGTAGACAATCTGGTGACCCGCCTTCTGAAGGTCCTGAGAATAATTCAGCTTGAAAATGAAACTTGCATTGACGAGTTACATGATGAAAGGTTGGAATTTTAAGAACTAAATACAATATGTATTTTATGCAAACAGCTGAATAAAATGGCTTAAATTTCCTTTGTGTTACTTAGGATACAACTAGCTCAAGGTGTTAGACAAGAGCAAGAAAACCGAAGAGACGTTCAGGAGAAGTTAACAAATTGGGAACAATTAGGCAGCCGATTGCGTAGCTGAGCTGGAAGAAGCGCGTCTTCAGCTGCAATTGAAAGTGCAGGAATTAGATGATACCAAAGCGGATCTTCAGAGTTACAAAGAGCAAGTGGAGGTAAGATAGAATTTTTATAATCCACCTAGAAGTTTAGAATGTGACTACAACTTGCACTTGACATTTCATTACCCCTTTTCCAAGAAACAGCCAGAAACGTCTCAATTTTTTCCTTCTTTGTGATGTTATATATAATAATAATAATAATAATAATATATTTATTTGTCACATAAATACAGCATAAGCCAGAATATGACAAGTCAGAATATGTACATCATAATACACTGTACAATATAGATATTTCTAAGGATTAAATACAATACAGAACTTCAATTCAATTTTTGTACTAAATACACTACAAAACAGTGGTAATTAACTTTTCTAGCTGAACCCGTGCGATTACATCGCACTGAAGGGAACCTGTAGGACGTTAAAACAGAACATGAAATGTTGAAACTCCAAAAATTGTGGCTCCTGTGGCGGATGGTGTGCGCATAACCGCCATCTTGACAGGCAGCGCGCGGAGGGCACGCTAACTATCCCAGCCGCAAAGTTCAAACAACAAAAGTTTCCTAGCATTTTATTAATAACGAAAAGCTTTGTGATTTGCAATATTTAGTGACCTCCATTCCTGATTTTTTTATCTTTTTTTGGTACCTCATTTGTTAAAATCCGTTCACTATGAGCCGAGTAGGAGGGACAACAAATTCACGGTTTTAACGAAAATAATATATATGATAAATGGTAGTGTAAGAAGATTAAAATTGAAAACCAATGATAAAAAAAAGGAAAAAAAAGAAAGAAAGAACACCATCACCTATTCGTCTTCTTATGAGTTGATGCTGGGCTGGGTCCATCCCTTACATTGAACAATCTCTTTGGGGGTTTCAAAACATGCAACAGAGTAAGAAAAAATTATTAGAGTTAGTTTATATTTATGTAAATACATGTTTATGATGAATATATTCTTTTGTACTGTAAAATGTATGGTTTAACATGAAAGCTTTCAGTTTATTTTTGAATGTGTGTACTGAGTTTAAGCTTTTAAATTCACTAGGGAATTTGTTGTATAGTGTAATGCCTTCTATAAGGGCACTTTTTTGAAAGAGTGAAGTTTCTCTGTATGGGACATGCAGATTTCTTTTTTGTCTAGTATCATAGTTACAAACTTCCGCGTTTAGAGTAACAGAATCCTTGTTTTCCAAAAGTGCCTTCTTTGTGAAGATTAATATTTCAAAAATGTACATGCATGGTAGTGGTAGGATTTGTAATTTTTTGAAAAGTGGTTTGCAGGACTCGTATTTGTGTTTATCATTGTTCTCTATATTCGTTTTTGGATGATGGAAGTGTGAATACTCTCTGAAGAATTTCCCCCAGAATATGATTCCGTATTTTAGATGTGAGTGAACATTTGCAAAGTATACTGTTTGCAGCATATCCAAGTTAGAATTTGACTTAAGAATGTAGATGGCACAACATGACTTGGTAAGCTTGTGATGTGAGAGTTCCATTTTAGATAGTCTTGAGTAGTCAATCCAAGGAACGTTTTTTGGGGGTCAATTTTTACAGGCATGTTTTTTATCATCAATTGTGTTGGAGGCTTTTCTTTAGAGAGTGGATTCCGAAAGTTTATGGAGACAGTTTTACTGTAGTTAATGATGAATTTTTTTCAGTGTCTTCCTACAAGTACAAAATTGAGGATATAGATTTTTCTTCCAAATAAAATTTGTTCTCCAAAGTGAGTTCTATCGTTAAGGTCATGTACATTTTTTTGAAAATTATAGTAGTTTTCGCGCAATATTGCATACAATATTTGCAATTTTAAAAAATTACAAAAACAAGATTTCCTCAGAAGCAGCTCCAAATTTTTTCTTTAAACTTTTGGTTGGGATAGTGCTAAATGTACTCTATGAAATGGCATAATTGCCATATTGCTGTATTCTTTTGTTTTTTCAAAAATTACAAAAATTTAATTTTTTTGACTTCTCCTATATCGGTTATATTTAGATTAGCGATGATTTGTTCACATTATTATATTACAAGTATGTGTGCTTTAAATGAGTCTAAGTTTCTCGAGAACTCAACTGTTTTGTGTGAAAACTAGCTCAAAATTCTGCATTTTCAGAAATGCTCGAACACCATTTTCTCATAAGTGGCTCCAAATTTTTTCTTCAAACTTTTCGAATGGATAGTGTTAATTGCACTCTTTTATATGACGTAAAGTTCAATTTGGGATTCTTTTTTGTTTTTGCAAAAATTACATAAATGAAATTTTCTCAAAAGATCTCTCACACCTTTAATATTGTAACGTTTGTGGTGGTGAATTAAAAACACAGATTTATTTTAGAAAGGTGTTTATTTATGTTTCTTAATATTACACTAAAAATACTTGATTTATTTACAGATTGTCTTCACAGTCCTTGTGTTCTTCACATAGTTACTGCTTTCTACACGGCACAGTTCTCTTGATTATTTATTTTCACTGTTCACTTCTCTTGCACTGTCACACAGTCCGATGCACTCCCCAGCGTCCTATGCACTGACTATAGTCCACTGCGCTGACCATTGTTCACGGCGCCGACTACAGTCCAGTACACTGCCATCCACAGCGATGCACGCACACGAACTTCACAGCTCGGCTTCCTGACTAGACCAGACTGACTAGCGGCGCATTTATACCTGGCCAGCGCCCGTCTGGACCCTTCCGGAACTCGCGGCACATTTCTTGGCTACCCGCGTATACCCCAGAATCGTCCAGTTTGGGGGTGGCGGCAGATGATGCTATCCGCGCAGCGGATTCCGGCAGATGATGCAATATTAGTTACAATATGCACATTTCCAGCAATTTGTAAACACTATTGTGTTTGTGAGTGTAAGCGCTTCAAATGACTTGAAGTTTTGAATGAAGTTTTTTGAAAACTCACAAGTTTTCTGTGAAAAAGAGCTTCAAATTTCGCATTTTTAGTAGCACTTAAACGTAAATTTTTAAAAATGGCTCCAAATTTTTTGAAGAATGTTACCATTTAGGACAAGGTTTTAGCGTTCTTTAATATTTTAAAATTAATATTTCTGTTCTACCATTAGGAAACTTGAAAACTTAAGAAAATGTCGAAAAATGTACTTTGGACAGCGATAGATGGCAGCTGGCACAAGTGTGTGGCAATTCGAATAGCTATCCGAGGCCCAAGGAAATAGAAAAATAATACGGGAAAGTCTGTACCATTCTATAGCATCACTAGTTCTTTGTTAAGTAAATATTTCCTTTTACACAGTAAAATTAGAGGGATGAGTATTTCATTAAAAAGATTCAAGCTTTAGTATTTTCTTTAAAAACTATGAAATCTGTACATATTGTTGGGAAGAAAGAAAAAAAACCCTCTTAAAATAAAAGAAAAGTTAGAGAAATCTTTTCCAGGAAAACAGTTCCTCATCTATTGTGAGGAGCATATGAAAACTGAAAGGAACTACTTAACCAAAACGTTTTTTTCTCTCTTTTCAGAATTTGAGTCAAGATATGTGCAATTTGAGCTCCATGTGCCAACGCGCAGAACTTCAACTACAAATTCGCGAAGCAGAAGCTGAGAAGGCTCTGCAGCAAGTGGCAGGAGAAACGGAGAACTTCCATCACCTGACATCTTGGCTCGCATTGTTTCTGCTCGGAATGAGGTCAGATAGATCAAGTCTTGCTCACTTTCACAAAACTGTCAGGTTGACCCTATGACTGGGAGGGAAAAAAAAAAAAGTTGCTAGGTACCTTTTTTCCCTAGTTCATTATTAGTAGTAGAGACCGGATTTTAATGTAATTACATATTTTTTGTTGTTCTACGTACCGTTCTCAAAATTGTAATCTTGGTGAATCATACCCCCCCCAACGCAGTATTGAATTGTTTCACTTTGATGAAGATGTTGCATGCTACAGTATACATTTGCTGGTCATAGATCTCACCAGTTTGTGCGATGGCTCCTATTACGACTAGCACTACTGCTTAATTACGGTCCTGGATGACAATAGATGAAGCTTTTACTACTGACGAGAAAGTTGTATGATCTAAAGTGAGCAGTTTTTCTGAAATGTAATTTCTTGCTATGTAAGCGGTTTTTAATTAAAGAATTTTGATATTACATATTATATCCGATTTTACATATTTATTACATATTCTTACTGTTTTCATTACATATTTTGACATTTTATACTACATATTTTTCCGGTCTCTAATTATTAGTCGCATGCCACGTCCATTTTGATGGGTAGCATTGCTGTAAAATATAATGAAAATTATCACTAACTTTAACTTTTGCCTTTTATTTTTTGCTTAGCAAATACTATAATTTCCTCTCGTTTGCTCTAAGGAGCTTTTCTAAAGCAGCTTTGCTAGTCCAAACAAATGCAGTTTTGCTTTGTTTCACTTTCATAAATTTAAAAAACTGACAGATTTTGTGATAACATGAATGTAGTTAATAAGTAATATATAAGTAAGTAATTTACTGACAAATTTATATTTTTACAATTTTTTAGATCCCAATTTTGAAAGAACAACTTGCAGAAAAGGAATTGCAGTTAGCTGAAATCAGTCAGAAATCCTCAGTCAGCAAACAATTGTTGACAGAAAATTGGCACCGTTCCATTTGTGAAGTTCGACGTCAGTATGATGCCATTGATAGAGCTCTTGAGGTAAAATATAAGTCAGAAGATGAAATGATAGTTAATGCCTTCATTGAAATAGTTTGATTTAAGCCAAAGTTTATGCGAATTTATTTGGAGGAAATATTAACCAAGGAAATGAAGATGCTGTACATGATAAAGGGGCATAGGAAATGTGATAACAAATTTAGCTTGGCTGTACATTACTTTCACTAAAAGCTCCAGATATTTATTACAAATAAGAACAATTAAGCTTTATCAGTCAAACAAATCAAAACTCTTGTCTAACAATCATTAACCTTCCGGTGGGCGCGCCTTTTTAACTCGCACAAAGTGGTCATGTAGGAGCACTGTATGCTGCCTTGAGAAAACAGTCTTTTGCACCTTCAAAATTTCTATTATTTAATTGAAGAAGGAAGATAAAAAACTCACTATTCTTACATATTCAATGTTAATACATTTTGTAAATCTCAGAAATGTGTCTAGTTTTAGGTATTGAATAATAAATAACACATTGTTTCAGAAAACCTTATAAAAAAATATAACAAAGAAACAGTTATCTAGAAAATTGGTATTAGATAGACAAATCAATGAAATGAAACAGTCTGCTGTCCTTAAATTTTAGAAAAGCATCAATTGGTTTTCATAAAGACGTTTCCAGTAACTCAAGAAAATGCCTGATTTCTTCAGTCTATTTCAGCCCTAAAGCCCTAAAGGGCTTTGCTAAAGCAAAGGAAAACTCAAATAAGACTAGAAGTAATAGGAAAGAAATCAACCAAAAACTTTCAACATCTTTGATTTTGCTTACAGTGATCGAAAATGCATGTAAACAAACAATCTGAGTAATTAAAATGTTTGTTTGGAATACTGAAAATACCTACATGAGTGGGCGCTTACAAGAGTGCTGCAGTCAGAATTTTTTTATTTTCAAATCGTCTTTATGACTGATAGGGAGAAGGCAACGGAACGGAGATTTCTGCATTTCATTTAGAATGTTACGAAGTGAGAATACTGAAACCCTCTGACATGTCAAATAGCCGCACTCCATTTTAGAACAATAAAAGTACAAAGGCACAAAGGCAGCACAGAGTGCTGCCGCGCACCCGCTGGAAGGTTAAATAGAATGCTGTTGGATTAAAAAAAATACATAAATAAATAAATTGCCTGTATTTCTACATAGATTTGCTTCAATGCTTAGAAAAGTAGATTAGTTTTTTTTTTTTTTAGTTCTCATTTCCCTTGTATGCATGTTTCAGACACTCCAAAGTATCCAGAGTGTAGTCATGCAGTGTCCTCCATTGGCGAAAATGCAGCAGGAATTGGAGGAAAGCAATTTCCAGAGTATCTCGTCACTTTCCGTGGTGCAGCCTGATCTTAATGCAAATGCGGCTTTAGTTACTTCAAATGGAACTCACAATAATGGAAAGGGTTGCATCAATTCCATTCATGGAACACTATAGTCAAAGAGAGAGCTTATAGTACAAACTAAAAAAGTAAAATCAATTGAATTAATTTTATAGTTTTAGCTTTTTAAGTTTTGATTCCAAGGAAAGTCAGGCATGTTGCAGCTTCTTGATTTTCCAGAATAAGTTATAAAGTAAATAACTGTTTTTTGAATATTGAGGGATTCTTTGGAGTAATGCAGCTTACAGATAAATAAATTTTTATGTGTAGATATTAAAATAGATTTTAATTTTTTCCATTTTGTATATTTTGAGAGACTTGTTTTAAACGCAATATGGAACAGTTTCCGTATTTGTTCTAGTAGCCTATTTTACTGTCTTCAGTAAGTAATGAGTGACCAGCAAGAATCTGATCTTGATCTTTGCATTTATTTGTAATTGAGGTAAAAGGACTGTGCATTTATGTATGAAGATGAAAGTGCATGGTGTTCTGTCCAGTATTGTAACGGACAATACAAGAACTATTTTTATAAGTATCAGTAATACAGTTACCATTCAACATAAAAGTAGATATTCATGTATGTCCTTTGCTCATGTAGTTGTTTAAACAACTTAAAGCAATAAAGATATTTGAAATAAATTCTGCTCACTAATTTTATGAGATTGACTCATTGTGAGAGATTTTCATCAAAATTGCTCAAAGGTATTCACAGGGTTGTCAGTCCGTTATGAAAAAGAATAAAACAATCTGTACTGTGGCTAGTATTGTTTGTCTGGGTAGAAAAAAATTGTGCTGTTGATTTTGGATGAGGTTGATGCCAGTTGTGTCAGAGCCATGTAAATATTGATTCGTTAATAAAAAGAGAGGATTAACAATACTCTATAATGTTCCTCAGTGGGTCTTTTACAGAACTTTTTAATTTATCTTGCATTGAAGGCTTTAAAGTCCCCAATGTACAATGTAGATAATGTGCTAAGAGTGGGTTGGTATTTAACCAATCATGGTCTGTGTCTTCTTTATATTATGTAATTTGTAATAACAGAAACTAATGAATTATGGTCTTATCAATGAACTGTTAAAGAGTATATCTTGCAAAAATATTCCTTGTATATTTTGCAGTTTTTTGTTTACACTGTATATTTAATGTAGAATATACTTTTGGAGAGTAATTTACTTCAATATTTAACAAGACTGAAGAAGTAATACTAGAAATAATGTCTTTAAATCTTAACTATGGTGAGATAAATAATAATGAAAATAGTTTTAAATTTCAGGAGACCTTCAAAAGGCATTTTAAAGTTTGTCAAAAATAATTAAATATTGTAATAGAAATATTTTGAATTCTTTTTGTTATCATAACCCTTCATGGTGGTAAAATATCAACAGTGCCATTTACATACCCACAACTTACGAAATAAATACACTGCACTTTGCTAAGTGTCATCTGGCAATTTTCTTCAGGGAGAGGGTTGAATTGACATCTGAAATTAAATGTTCACTTACATAGAATGGTCTAAATTAACTGCTTCCAGAGAAAGTTTTCTTTTCCAACTTCCTTGATCAGAATATTTCATTGTGTGGAAATTGTAAGGGGGGGGGGGATAGGAAAAATTTTTAAAAAAAAACTTTTTTTTTGTTTTTCTTTATTTTGTACTTTATAGTCCATAGAATACGTCAGCGACCCCCTCCCCCGAGCATTCCGTCTCTTTCCCCCATTTGGGGACATTAAATTTTAAATACCTGTGGAGCTTGGGGCCACGCCCTAGCCCGACACCTGGCTGAGGAAAAAGTTTTATTCTTTTGCAATATCGCGTTGGGGGTTTGTGAACTGCCCGACTGCCGTTCAGCGCGGGAGCAGGCCCTTCCTTAATGACCCTAATGAAACTTTCTCCAGGGTTTTCGGATACGATGACCACGCTCACTTGTGTTAATGTTCTTTCTAAACGTTTTTTCTCGTTATATGCAAAACTAAACGATTATTGGCTTCTTTTGTGGACAAAACGGGATCAAGGAAGAAGTTCAGTTTGAGATTTCTTATTTTTTCACGGAGGCGTTAAATCCATTCTTTGTTAATGAAAGTAGAGTTCTTGCAAAGTGGGAGTGATGCATCGGCCGCTGCCCTGCCAGTGCGCGCCCTTCGGAACCGGGAACAGGCGCCGCACGCAGCGAAAAGGTTATTGCAGTGGTGTTATTATTGTTACTATAATCATTAGCAACAAGTTTTGTAATTTAGCTGAAATGTCAATGACACCAACTTGATCAGTTTCCCTTGATCCTTTGAGCTAGTGCGGAGACAGCCCCCTTGCTTTGATTTCTGGACAGTACATGTAAGTAACTTAAGACAGTAAAATTAACTCTGCCCGAGTCTTCTTGAGCTCCCTTTTGCTAGACATGATAGGAGTGGAGGGTAAATTATTTGTTAGCAGTGTATTCAAAATCAAAACTGAATGTTGCTTGCAGGTCTTCCACATAAAGGTGAACATTTCTTATTTTCGTAAATTAAAATGCTGGTTTTTACCTTTACTCATAATAGTGAGAAGTAAGACAAAGTAGGAGGAAGATTCGAACAGGATGAGATGATAGCCGATTTTCTCCAAACTTAATACTCCCCGGTCGATCTGAATGATCTCGCGCCCCTTGAATCTGAAACCGATATTTAAATTTTGGAGGGTACTTTGCATGAAGCCCCTAGGAAATGTTCAAAAAAATGGCGCCAAGAATTTTGACTAAATTTTGTTGTTGGATAGTCTGAAAGTCATTTAAGAGAATGGCGTATGTCTCGTGTTGGTTGAAAACTCAGATCTTTCGAAAATTGAAAAAATTCAAAAAAATTTCGGCATCTTCCTACAACTACAAAAGATGCATTTTTTTTCTTAATGAAATGTGATCATAAAAAAAGGTCTTCAAATAAGGTAATGTTCAATTCTTCAAAAACAAGTATTTTTTCGAAAAATTGTGAAACAGAATTTTTACTTTCCCGTATACTATACGTACGAATAGGGAAAGTTATGTAATGCTGCACGAAAAAACGGCGGATTTTCGGCAGAAAAACTCTTATTACAGGGCCCTGGTAACGAAAAAGTGGATAAATCCTGTTGCAAAATTAAGAAAAAAATCTCCTAACACGTGGTGCAGCCAGAAAACTGCTAGGGCGCGCCTCTCATGGAGTGCTTGTGACGATATCTGGAGGTTGCGGAAGGTACCAACGAAGACTTGAGTGGCCACTAGATGGCGCGTGAAGGCTTGTTGTCTTCGTGTTGAGGCGTCGCGTCGTGGGAAGACGCGCTGAGCGCCTGGACACGAGGCGCCGCCCCGGCCCGCGCTCTTCAAAGCGTACAAACAACAAACGGCTTTCCTCTGCATTTCAGTCAATTTCTTTGTTTTTACTTGTCTTCCTTGCTGCACATAGTTTGCTGGTGATTTTTCGTGCGATCTGCGGTTTCGGTTAATTGCATTTTTGAAGACATATTTACAAGAATATGTATTTTTAATGAGGACAAACGCGGCTGCGTTAACGCAGAAAGAGGGAATCCACCAGTCTCCAGCGGCGCTCGCGGGAAAGTCTGCAGCACGCGGGGCAGCGCAGAGGCAGCACACTGCAGGCCGTAGCTTGGAAAAGGTTAAAACTTTCGATAATAAATACATTTAATATCACAAACTTTGAATACATATACATACACACAAACACATCCTATTCTTTTTGTTCGTCAAAATATGAAACTCCTACTGGCGGCCAAGCAGTGGATGAATATGATTACAGAAATTAATTATCTACCCCAGTAAATTGCATTCAAACATTTTCAGGTAAGGATTTTTGGAAAAAGAAATGAATTACAGGAAGAAGAATTTTAAAAAAAAGATAGAGGATGAATATTGATCAAATGTCTGTGATTTTCTGAAATTTTTGGGTTGGGTCTGGGCTGATCCGAAAGGTTACTGTACTTCCGTTAGGTCTTTTGAATATTTTTATTATCTACACAAATATAATCTTTGAATACAACATTCTTCTGGAACATCTAACACTATCACAGTTCTACAGTAATTCTTGGTGACACACACGAATATTTCTATAACGTTCTACATACGTCAGAAAGTCAAAGAGATTACATAAAAGAAAGTCAATGAACAAGTTATTAAATAAACAAAAGAATGCACAATATCAACAAGGTCTACCTTTATTTTCATTTAAATGATTTTCTTCTTCCCGATGTAATGCAGAGTTGCACAGTTACAACTATTTCCGCAACGAGAGGTCCGATTTATTTTTGTTTCTCTTCGTAATATCGAAGAAGGTTAATTTTTGACACTCCTGTCGCCTCAACTTCCTTCAACATGGTTAAATTTTCACTACCACTTACGAACATTATGCTGTTATATTTCAGAACGGCTTCTGGTCTAGCTTCACACTCCAAGCTCTTTCTCACACCTTCATGTACCATTAAAATTCTCAAATTCTACACTCAAATCATCCTTAAGGTGGAAAGAGTGGTCGACGTCAAGAAACTGGATTCCACTTATTCTGTGGTGTGATTGTTTACGTAATTTCTAGACCGAAAATGCCACTTTCCATAAAATACCATTCTCAACTGCACCATTTGGTCTAGCGCCAACGGAGCGTCAAATGACGGACGTCAAAGCGCGTCCGTCGTAGAGCAGCAAGACGTTCGTGGTCCGTGGCACACCAGCGGGCTGTAGTGGCGTCCGTCGCCAACAACGTCCGTTGCGGAGCAGCCAACGGACGTCGGCCGCTAAAATGCGCACGTTGTTCCTGACGGACGCTGAAGCTTCACAGAGTGCGTAGCGCACAGCATTGCCACATAGTTGTCACGATGAAGTGACAATCTAGATTCATCATGTTCTCTAAATGCTAATTCCCGTTTACTTAGGAAACATACGGCGTTTATGAGCCTTTTGAGAAGTTCGCGATTTTGTTGCACTTTCTTATTGTTGACAGATATTTCTGTTTGAAGTTGCTGGTCCAATTGCGTTTCAATGCGAGTACGCCCGAATGAGCCAAAAGATACAAAGCTCTGATGTGTCATACTGACAGTTCTTGTGCAGTTGCTGCTTTTGTGAAACTTCCTAAATTTTTGTATCCCGATTTTGTCCATGAGGTATTTTGATCTTGACCAACGAGCCAATAAAACAAAGAGTTCACTCTTTCACTGCCAGCTAGCCACAGATATTTTTCGTAGGTAGAGCAAGTGAAATGTCTCTTGAATTTTTTTGTTATCTGCTGTAATTGTGCCAAGGATGGCCTACTGTTTTCAATTACCTGCTTTCGTTGAAAATGGTCTCCGCAAAATATCAATTACACACTCACTGGAAGACATACTACCAGTGGCGTAGCATCAGGGGACGCTGAGATGCTGAGCATCCCCGTATATAAGAACCTTAAATACTGTATTGATAATCTTACAAGTGGTCTGTTGAGCGAAACACGTTTTGTATTAATTTTAAATTGATTTCCTATGATTGAATTCGGCGGGCTGTTGAAGCTGGCTTCTGATTGCTTGGAAGCTAAAATATTTCTAGCGTCTGCCGCCAGATTGTGACGAGCAATGACGCATGCGCAGATGGCGAGGTTCCCCTCTCCCCTCTTCACCCCTGGCCCAGAGAAACCCGACTGCTTTACGCTAGCGTCTACTCCGGAAAGAAGCTCGTTTGTGCACGAGAGCGCAGCACACTTCAGGCGTTCAGTAAGTTATCTTTCTCTCTCTCACTCGGGAGTCCCCGCTTCGTCATGGGTACAAACTGTAGAAATAGTGCCTGACTACTATTTCTTAATTAATATCCAAGAAATTGTATTATCTTTTAAATAGATTACATATTATTTAAGTCTGTAATGTATAAATTAACAAATGGTCTTATTGCCATTCGCGCATAAGAATTAAAGCTGAGCCATTGTATAATTTGCTTTCAAGACATCGGCAGCCCTGACTGCTGTGAGGATTTTGTGGGAAGCGCCTACACCGTCGTAAGCAATCGAGATCGTGGAAGTAGTCCCAGTGTATTTGCCTTGTGTTGCGTTCGCCTATTAGATGAAGTAGTTGATAGTGACATTTTTTGTGTTATTGTTGAGCATCCCCAAACGTGTGAGTCACGCTACGCCACTGCATACTACACACAATTGTTCCTGAATACCTGTTAGATTACACAAAGCACGCATTACTAAGTGTAGTGATAATAAGTGTAGTTTCTACAAATCTTCACTAAATACGAGAAAACACGACAATACGTCACTGCAATGGATCACCACTATGTCACACACTGCCCTGCCACGCACATTGATTCTCTACAATGCGATTGTCCTGACTCTGCCCCTCAAGCCCCTACGGCCACGACGGAATATCACATGGCATTTCGCGTCTTTCTCCGTCATGCCGCTAGAAGTCGCATGATCGCAAGCACTGCTTGATACGGTCGCGATCACGCGATACCTGGTGGCACGACTGAGAACGTCGCGAAATACCGTGACATATTCCATCGTGAAGACGGACCTTGAGGGGTAAAGTTAGAAAAATCGTAGTATAAGAAGAAGAAGCTGGGCTACTAAAAAATTCGGGGGTTCTAGGGTTTTGATCACGTGTGTCAGAATTACTTTCTTCAGAAAAATTAATAAAATCTCTACTGACATTTTTGTTCACTGTCATTAACGGGAAAGAGAAATATGTGCCCTATAATATTTTTTTAAGTTACAAACTTCTCGACAAAGGGTACGGTAATCTATATTAACAAAACCTGCCATTTAAACTAATTTTGCTCCGCGGTAGCACTGGCTGTAATGTGACTGGGTGCTCTCATGCGCCCTCTCGCGACGCGACGCGTGGCCACCAAGCGAAGGGAAGGGCAGCAACGCACCCATCCCCGCCATCCTCTATGATCCCCGCTCGCTGAGCAGAGCCATGGCCATCTGTGGTAGGCCGTCCTACTGCAGACGGCCATGGCAGAGCACCTCATCTGCCCGCCGCGTACCTTGGCGCGGAAGGGCGCGCGAGAGTGGATGGTGGGGGCAATGTTTTTCATCTCATGACGTACGGTTCATTGTACTTTTAATTCTCAAGATGCATTAAATTCTCATTATTGCATATCCCAGCAGTGCTGGAGTTGAATGCACGCCACTGAGTGAACGTTTTTTGTATTGCATCAATAAATAACTTTGATCAACTGTATTTATTAATTACTATGATTACAAAAAAAGTATAGTACAGTGTTCTTTAAGAATTGTCCTACTTCAGTTCATGCGTTATTGACATAATGAGGTCTTCTGATTATCGTAACGCAGGGGAATAATCATGTTCAATGATTCTTGACCCGTGGTGATGATTGTGAGGTTCATGAGTTTAGGTCAACTTAGTAATAAGACGTCTTACATTGCCGACGTTTCGGTCGTATATTTGACCTTCATCAGGGCTACACAAAATACAAAAGTACATACATATAAATACAACATACATATAGTGCTCATATAAAAACAGTGAATCATTGAACATTATTATCTCAAGAGGAAAAGATGGCAGTGAACACGGGTTTCTTCAGTTATCTACAAGATATGTATGGTGACCATTGTAAGGACGTAGCTAAATAAATAGGGTAGTTTTTATATGAGCACTATATGTATGTTGTATTGATATGTATGAATTTGCATTTTATGTAGCCCTGATGAAGGTCAAATATACGACCGAAACGTCGGCAATGTAAGACGTCTTATTACTAAGTTGACCTAAACCCATGAACCTCACAATCAGGGGAATAATTTTGTTTTAGTGAAATTATCTTTCGACTACCAAAGCGAGTTTCTCTCCAGTTGCTCTTGGTAGTTGCCGTCCGGCCGCTGGTGCCGGAAGCGCCTTGCCTCGCGGTTATTGTTTCAGCGCCAGGTTCTCTGGTCGCCTTAAAGGGCACATACGTGTTACATTACGACAACGTCGTCGTTGTAAAATACAGTGGTCTTATGGAATAATTATTCTGTTCCTCAGAAAACTGGTCTCGAAAAGGAGTGGTCTTCAGTGGCGTAGCGTCAGGGGACGCTGAGATGCTGAGCATCCCCGTATATAAGAACCTTAAATACTGTACTGATAATCTCACAAGTGGTCTGTTGAGCGAAACACGTTTTGTATTAATTTAAAATTGATTTCCTATGACTGAATTCGGCGGGCTGTTGAAGCTGGCCTCTGATTGCTTGGAAGCTAAAATACTTCAGCGTCTGCCGCCAGATTGCGACGAGCAATGACGCATGCGCAGATGGCGAGGTCCCCCTCTCCCCTCTTCACCCCTGGCCCAGAGAAACCCGACTGCTTTACGCTAGCGTCTACTGCGGAAAGAAGCTCGTTTGTGCACGAGAGCGCAGCACACTTCAGGCGTTCAGTAAGTTATCTTTCTCTCTCTCACTCGGGAGTCCCCGCTTGGTCATGGGTACAAACTGTAGAAATAGTGCCTGACTACTATTTCTTAATTAATATCCAAGAAATTGTATTATCTCTTAAATAGATTACATATTATTTAAGTCTGCAATGTATAAATTAACAAATGGTCTTATTGCCATTCGCGTATAAGAATTAAAGCTGAGCCATTGTATAATTTGCTTTCAAGACATCGGCAGCCCTGACTGCTGTGAGGATTTTGTGGGAAGCGCCTACACCGTAATCGAGATCGTGGAAGTAGTCCCAGTGTATCTGCCTTGTGTTGCGTTCGCCTGTTAGACGAAGTAGTTGATAGTGACATTTTGTGTGTTATTGTTGAGAATCCCCAAACGTGTGAGTCACGCTACGCCACTGGTGGTCTTGTCGAAAGGTTTCACTGTATCAATGGGGCATGCGAACTTCGCCTATGGAGTACTTGTATAAGCTGCTAAATTATGAATCTAGCTAATTCCAGGCCTAGGCCGTTAGTTTATGTGTCCAAAATAGGGGGAAGTTCGAAGTATGAAACTATTCGAAACACACTTGTGGCCGCATAAAGTTCACATTAGCCAACATGAGGTCGCTAGAATGGTGAAGTTCGTTACTGTGAAGTTTGTGTGGTATGACGAAGTTGCTCCTTTACATTTCTTCACGCGTAAAATTAACTTACCTTTCTTTTTTTTGTAGACGGGTGCAGTAGACAAATGGTTTACAATTAGGGTAATAAAACAAGGATTTCACGGCTTAAAATTATACAAGACCATTTAATAAAACAAGAAATGGGCCTCATAGCTGATCTCATGCCACCACTCTGGGCTTGTGGCACATAAAGGCATTTCTAGACATCGAATAACCTATTTCTAGAGTGTGGATGCAGCCTCGCCGACCTCTTTCCTCATTTCTCATCGCACATTTCTCGCAACGCATTCCTTTGTTGCGGGCCTAAGGACGTCAAAACTCACTCTTCAATTGTGCTCGTTTTCATCGTTATCTTTGTTTTTATGAGAGGATAAATAATGTAAAATGAAAAACCAAAACATTACCTGTATATGAATAATGTTGTTAGATACATGTTTTCTATGCCAGCTTTTTCTTTCACTATACAGATATGCAAGTTTTCACACAAAAGGTCTTTCACTGAAGAGTCAAACTGTACGAACTTGTACACTGAATTTGAACTTGAAACAATGCATTTTTTCGTGCCCCTACCACAGTTGCAACGATGTCTATGAGGTAGGTGTTCATCGGAGAAGCCACGGAAAACTACCGATCAGAGCAGCTGGCCGTTAGAAGTTTCCTCCGGGCAGCGACTGAATTCGACCTAGCTGGGAAGGTAGCGTCGAAAATTCTGCCGCCGTCGGGACTCGAACCTAGGACTTCCCGATCAGAGACACTGCAGTGACATCAGTTGGTGCCCTAAGCCACCTCTCCCGGTGAATCGACTTGAAAATCGAAGGAAAGCTAGAAAGCATGGTGAAATGATATTTCCATCATTCTAGAAACGAAACGATCAAGCGTGAATACGCTGGAATCTGGTTGGTTCAGAAAAGGCTTACGTCCGTCATGTGAACGCTTGTTTTGACGAGTAAATGTTCTGCTAAGTTGCGGCACCGCCTTGCGGATGAGGCCCCGAGGAGAGAGCTCTGAGCGAATTGACCTCAAGCGCTAAACTTCAATGTTATTCCCAGTGGGTGAATACTCTCTTCCAATGTGTCACAGAGGGTTTTGCTTTCTTCCGTCTGAAGGATTTACATTCTTGCGGCGCAGTGGATATTGTATAATGCTCTTCTTAGGACGGGAAAGAAGGAAACAGCATAGCTACAAAGTAAAGGGGTCGTTATAAAACAAAAATAAGAGGGAATTATACATGCTGTAATCTAGTTTTAAATATTTATTTTAATAATTTTAAATATTTAGTATGAACACACATAATTTATATTTTAAATATTTATTTAATTTCATTTTTAAATTACATTTTATTTAACAAAAGGCAGACATGCGTATTTATGTACATATTAATATTAACTTTTCCTTTCATGTGAAAATATTACACTTTTTACTAAAGCGTTTCTGAAAATGTAACATTTATATCTGAAAATAGTTTTCTAATATCTCATACTCTATGTGCGAATGTCACTTACAGAATATAATAGACGTGTTTAACCTTACATTGCATTTTTCACACATTAACAAAATGCTTTTTAATAATGAAAGAGCAAGTAAGTCGAACACCATTAATTGTTGACTTAATGATTCGGACGTGGTCACATTTTGCAAAATAGAGGATTCTGCTCGGCTTTCGATATTCAAGCACTGTTGCCCGTGGGGAAGTCGTTTATTATAGCCTCGTTTGAGGCAAGAGTCAAGGATTGAACTGAAAATTTAAAGAAATGGAATTAATCTAATTTATTAAATATACGGATTTTAGAGTCATTATTGAATATAATTTCTCTACTCTATTTCAAAAGCTAAAATATAAATAATTCCGCAGTCTAATAATTTCCGCTACGAACTACGAAGCTGCGAAGATTTTCTTCAGCGAACACCATCCGATCATTTGTGAAGTGCAGAGAGAGAGAGAGAGCATTGTCACCCATTTTAATACTCATGTTAATGCATTTCTTCCTCAATCTTGCATTTCTTCATTCAAATATATTTTAAACAAAACCGCCCCGGCCATTAACCTTCATTTACAGTAAATGGTGCTGAAGCATTTTCTCCCTAGTTGTATTGAGCTCGTAGTGTGTTTTACCTATTCCACTCTGAGGGGAAAGGAATAGGTGACCCATGGTGGAATAATTGTTTGGCAGGGAAAGCGAGACTGAAACACGATGCAAACATTTAGAAAAGGGATTGGTAAACACAGAATTGCTGCCAGTTTATTATTGGATCTTCTTACCCAACAGTAGAAATTTAATGGAAGAAGGATTACCAAGGGACTTGAGAAATGATGTCTCTAACATCTACAAGAAAGGTGATAGGAGACAGTATGCAAATTACGGAGGTACAACAGTCCTCAGCAGCAGTTGTCTTGCTTGAGTGATTCAATCGCCAAAGAATAAGAAATTTATTTCCGATTTCTTAGAATATCAGGGATTCGCGGAAGAATTAAACATTCATTTATACTCCGAACTTTCCCTTGGAAATAATGAAATCAGAGGTAAAATGAAATTAATTTATTTTCACCCTTGAAGGAAATGAACTCCCCCTCTCGGGTTCTCCCTGCGGGCGTCAGAGGGCGCGTTTGGACAATTGCGTCATTTTTATGCCTTTCACGACTTTGTCCACATGCAATCACCATCCACAAGCGATCAAATAGTTGAGTCACAAACTATTGAGGATTGCTACTAAACTATTTGATAGCTTGTGAAATAACACAAATTTGTCATTAATACATTTTAACATTTAACAAAATTAGCAAAGATAAATCTGAATAATTAATAATTGTCAAAGACAGTATTATGTAAGTTGTCTGTTAATTTCAGAAGATAATAAGAAATTATATCTTAAATGAAACTACGTTTTCTATGTAAATATACAGCAGAAAATCGATTCCATTATCGTGAATACTAATCAACTTGAAGACAATTTTCTATTTAGATTTTGAGACTAGTGTAGCATTTCCTCAACCGGACGTCACACATTGAACCGTGAACTTATGAACCGAACGTCACACATTTTTACCCCAATGCAGGGACTATTCAGAACGTTGCAGTCTTAAACTTCTTGATTAGTTTAGAGAAAAGTATTAAGTTAATTCGAAATACATTATCGCAGGGGCGTGCGGTGATTGCTTTGTATACCCCAGCTGCTAGCGGCCAACCAGCTTCCCTTCTCCACTTCCACACTACAATTGTTTTGTTACCTGCTGTAATTATGCCAAGGCTGGTACTGGCCTACCTTTTTCAATTATCTGCTTCTTTTCGGCTGCCTCGTTGAAAACGGTCTTTTCAAAATATCGTCAACTATATACTCATTGGAAGACATACTATTATTCCTGAATACCCATTAGATTAGAAAAATCACTTATTACAGAATGCAAAGTTACTGCAAATCCTCACGAAATTACGGGTAATTACGTCACAAACACTACAACGCGTCACACTGCCATGCCACGCACGCCGACGCACACTGATTCTCTGAGAAGGGTTCGCTGTGCTATTCAAAAATTCGGGAATTCTAATCTGATCACGTGTGAGTCAGAACTTCTTTCCTCAGAAAAATTAATAAAATCTCTACTGAACATTGTAGTTCACTCTCATTATAGGGAGATAACAATATGTGCCCCAAAATCATTTTATAAGTTATAAACTTCTCGACCAACAGTACGCAGATTTATACTAACAAAACATACCATTTTAAATAATTTTGCATTGTGGTAGCACTGGTTTGTGAGTAGCCACTTTCGCAAGCACGGCGAGCCAGGCGAGAGAGAAACGTCATCCATCCCCAGCTAGCTGACTTTTAGTACGCTATCGCCTGCGACTGCTCCCCGAACCCCGCCTGCCGCTGGCCCATTGAATTGGATGCTGCTGGCCCATTGAATATCACCTCTCGTCCCCAGCGAAGATTTCAGCGCTGCGGTCAGAGCAGTGCAGGCGCAGAAGAGTGTACAGTGGTCGCAATATTTTTGATCATGTAACACACAGTTCAGTGTAACTTTAATTCTCAAAATTAATTAAATTCTTATTCCTGCTTACCCCAGCAGTGCTGGGGTTGCTGGGGTTGAATGCACGCCACTGCATTATTGTACTAAGTGAAAATAGGTTTGCGTTCAAAAATATATTTAAAATATTATCGATTAACAGATTATCATTTCAGTTATAATTTCATATTTCATTGTTTGACAGTTCAATGATATTGATATATAGATATCATAAAATGTCTTAAATGACTTCGATCAACACAATTGTGTAAAAATTCAGCTTTATCATTATTGCTATGAATACGCCAAAATGAAAACATTACTACTCATTTTCTAAAATAAACTTATACTTAGAAGAAGAAAAAGCTGCATTCTGTATTTAATTGTATACAGTTAATTGAATAATATCTTATTCTTAATAAATTGGAAATGATTAACAAGTATTCCCTTGAGGTATTCCATGCAATTCAGAAGCAGGCATGTTTGTGAACAAAAATATTCAACCTTCATTCGAGCTTCATAAAATGTCTTCTTACACAATAGGTTAAAACATCTTCCATAACAATTGTACCTTGTAACAACACTGAAGCAACAAAACAGATACTAAAAAATCCGATCACCTTGCTGCCAGGACACAGTTATGCATTATAGAAAAAACTATTTTATTACGAGGCAGATCAGTGTCGTATTGGAAATATATCTGCCTCATTAACAAAAAGATATAAGTACAAGATATAAGCACTAGAAACATTTGTTAATACAGAGTAATTGTCGTAAATTATCAAATCAAATGTTTATAGTTCTCGTGAAAATTTAGTGAGCTTTTTCACCTACAGATATTGGTTAATGAATATATTTGTAAAGTTGATTCTTTTCTTTAATTTCGTTTTGTAGAGCTGATTTTCTAATATTCTTTTCGTTTTGGTTGACTCCGAATTTACTGAATATCATGGCAGCACTGCAATCTGTTACATCACAGAGGACGTAGAAATTAACACTCTGACCGTCATCGTTACTTTCTCCTTCCGGGGCCAGTATATTGACACACGCGGACAAAGCGATGCACAAAGTCATAACTCTGGATTCAGATAATGTTTAGACCCGTCCTTGCCAACTCAATGTTCCGTGACGTCATAAGCATTGCTCGCCTGCTCCGTACGTTTTTACATGGTAATTATTATTTAAATGTTAATGATTCAATAAAAATATGAAACCTAAAAAATAGAACATAGATTATTATACAACTCAAAGCAATATCCGACTATGTTTATCGTAACCAGTATTGTAATTTCACTTCCATTCTCCTAATACATAACATTTTTGGAGAAGACAGTTTTAACATTCTAGTACAATAATATTTTATACAATATTATATAATTTAACAATTTTAGTTCGTCCCGGACCAATAATTAATGTTAAGAAGTAGAGAGGGGTCACGTGTATGAATTTGGACCTTGAGGTTTATTTCATTTACAGTTCTGTTTGCAAATGATGTAAATCCTTGTAATTTTTAGTACATTTTCCATAATCTTCTAACTGCAAAATCCTTTACAAATCACATGATAGCAGGCTATCTGTCAACTGTCAGAATTATTTTCGTCTTGCGGGTTTCTCTGGTTTGCAAAGCCGCGTAATGCCTCTGTATGTTGAACTCTTTAACATACTGCAATTCTTTTGAACACTAAACACTTCGCCGTTATCACGGTATCTACAAGAAGAAACATTTCTTCTCAAATCGAAAGAAAATTGCCGGGTGTGAGTGTTGCCTGAAGCGCCGACAAAGGCCCACGCCCTCCCCCTCCTTCGCTCGCAGTGCTTCTCATGACGCCATTCCTCGTCCAGTTGGCACACGACGGTTTACTCGCTAACGATTGATTCGTCATCCTGTTACAAATTATCGCCACTCACTCTCAAATTGCCCATCAGAACCCTACCTATTATAATAGTTTTGCAACATGAAATATTTTTTCGCACAATTAAGTTTTTGATATCTGCAGATCATGTCTTGCATTCTCACATGTTAGACGGAAATACGGAATGACAAATTTCAAAACTATTAGAAAATTCAATCCTTTCGGGAGAATCAACGAGAAAAATCAGCCCTTTTGGGAGAGGCAATTGCACGCCCTCTTCCGACTCGGGTACCTCTGCAAGAAAGGCAATAGTGTGGTCACAATTGAATATCACAGGACAGTACGTTACGTCCATCAAATGATCGTCCCGTGAGCTCAGTGGCGAGAGCAGTTTGCTTCAAACCAGGAGACCCGCGTACGACTTCCTGTTGCGGTTGCAAAGGTTTGAGCAAACTTAATTGTTAGAAAGTTTGATATTGTAGATGACGCTTGAACGTGTGCATCATTGTTATAAACTTGGCTCTGAAATGAACGTTGTGTGTATCAAATTGGCGCACGAAGTGTTAACGGGAGGAAGAGAGTACCGCAAACCACGAAGAAACAAATGCGTCACGGACGTTTGGAAACTTGACTGATTACTCATGTATTGGATATGATCATAGGAAACTATTTCTCTTGCTTGTAATAATTTCTGATTATTTTTACGTTAATTTAATGAACATTAATTGTTAGTGTTCATTAAGATATAATGGAAAAGAAGTTCTGATGAATTCTATGAATTTCTAAAAGATTTTTGAAAGAAAATTAGTATATAATATACTTTTTCTGACTTCTGATGCTATTTTCCACATTATTTAAAAATACTATTTTTGAATATTTAACTTAGAATTGCTATTGTACATCGGGGAAACTTATGATTTCAAAGTGTGATGTTATGCAAGTGAAAAATACGTGAAATAACATTTCGCTTAGTTTTTGTTATCAATAGATCATAAATGCATTGTGTTCTCACACGCCCTGTGAAAAAACACATTGTAATTATATTCTTCTGTAAAGCGGTCTAAAGTTTAAAGTGAGTACATGGGCCGCGAAGTCATAATAATGTGCTTTCCTTTTGATGCGTTGAAACACCTTGTAATAGGAAATGAGGAAAATGGAGTAATTTCTATGAGAATATTAGCAATACGTGTCAGAAAACACGAAACACTTTCATGAGAAATTCCCAAAATATTTTTCGTGATAGGCATCTTCGAGAAGGAGGCTACCTCTCACATGTGTACTCGTATGATGCCGAAAAGTGATTTACTTTCCGGCCCCGAATATAAATAAAATGTTGGGAACCGAACTTCTGCTATACTCAAAAAAACATTTTAGCGATAAGCATGCCATTCAAAACAATGCGAATGTTTCATGCAGTAAACAGCACAAATCGTCATCAGCAAAAATGAAAAATAAACTGATGCTGATAGTGGATATTTACTTCCGTTGCATTATATAGGTGAACTGCTTGCATCGCTGTGCATTATAAAAGTGAATATTAAAGCCTCGTCCACAACTACGGACTTTTGCTCGCGAACACTGTAAGGAAATAAATTTGTTAGGATTATCATTGGTTCTAATGTTTTGATGTATTTCATTGAATACATAAATAGCTGGAAATTTAACCTTTACTTTTTACAATTTTTTGTGGAAGAAAAGGTATAGTTTCCATATTCAATGAAAAATACTCTTGTATGCGTAGAACAAATATGTTCCCAGTTATACAATTGTTTACTGCAGAGACACGTGACCAATGCAGAGAATCTGTGAAGTAGAGGGAATCACTTTTGCAAAAAATATTCTGGGAACCTCTTCAAATGAGAAAATTTGCCACTTTTGAGAACGTTCCACCAGCTAGCAGCTCGTTGACACGAAGAAGTAAGCGCACTTTCGCTGCGGCACATCGCAGTGCACTGTCACTCGTCTTTAGAACAGCGTAGAAACAATTGTATTGCGGTTGTGACTTCACAACTTCAGAATCGCCTTCAGGCGATTGTCGCGCCCCAGCGGCAACTCCAAGTGCCCCCAATGTCCGCTTTGCTTGGTTGTCCGCGCAGACACGTCAGCCACCACGGAGGGCCGCTGGCAGCGAGGTCACCATGGATTCGAGGCGACGGTCAAGAATAATGTTCTTCAGTAAAAACGACACATTTATATTGCTATTATTAGGTTTGAAATAATACCAAACATCGAGATCTTTGTCAGATTAAAATTTAATCTTTAAATATCACTGTGTTTACGTTCTTTCGGATAAGTAAATCAAATATTTTATCCGTATCGTCTGAATTGCAATATTTCTGAATTATGTTTTTGTTTACTTGAAAGCATTCATCTATTGTATCTTATATTCATTAATACATACGAAAACTCGTTGGTACTAAGAAATTTTTCAATTCAGATGTTTAAAAAATTAGCTGGACAATCAGATATGTTTTGTTGGAAATCATTTTATGTATGAAATGTTTTCTTAAGGAGAATAGATGAAGTTAATACTTTGAACTAGCGCAAGACGTCCAAATATATATGACTATTCAAAGAAAATGCGACATTTAGCATTTTCATTGCTAAAGTAGCAATTTCATTCTAACCTAATTAAAATGAGGCAATTCCTCATTTGTTTTTTTAGAAAATATTATGATATAGTGCAATTACCGTGCCACGAATGTACTGTAATTAAAATGAGTGAAGGATTGAAATTCGTAGAAAATGAACGCTTCACCACCGAGTAGTGCCATCGGCAGTTTTCCTGCAGTTCTGTTCAGTGTGACTTGGCCGCACCTGCACCATTGTGTCGCAGTAACAAATTGCAAACATTGCTCAAGCAGCAGGACTATCCAAGTCCCGCTTGAAGAAAACAAATGTTTTCTATTACGTTCAATTGTGGTTGAAAGTTACGTTAAGAAATGTTTGCAATCAACAATTTCGAACGAGTTCTTGGCCTAGTATTTCTTGTGGCTGCTAACAGTCATGTCTGTAAATGCGAGAGTGGGCAATTCCACATTTTTCAGAAGAAAGTCCCTGAGTGTCACCTGTCGGCCAATGGAGGAGGCTCGCCTGCGCGTCCTCGCGACGTGGAGCGATGTGGAGAGGCTTGGGCCGAGAGGGGCCGAGAGGGGCCGAGAGGGGCCGAGAGGGGCCGAGAGGGGCCGAGAGGGGCCGAGAGGGGCCGAGAGGGTTTGAGAGGGGCCGAGAGGGGCCGAGAGGGGCCGAGAGGGGCCAGAGAGGGGCCGAGAGGGGCCGAGAGGGGTTGAGAGGGGCCGAGAGGGGCCGAGAGGGGCCGAGAGGGGCCGAGAGGGGCCGAGAGGGGCCGAGAGGGGCCTGGCTGAGGCTCTACCCTTGCGGGCACGCGTGAGCCCTCCAGACCGAAGTAGACGTTTATTGTGACGTTGATTTGCTCTTGTCTGTAGCCCGACGCGGGGCCCAATGCGGAGGGGAAACAGGGAGACGTGCCACTGGCAGCCTCGTCCACATGAATCCACAGCGGCGCGGCGCGGCGCGGGAGGGGCGGGGCGGTGCTCGGTGCGGTGGTGCGGTGGTGCGAGGCGGGGCGGCGCCGGCGCTCACTTGGGCGGGCGCGGCGGCAGCGGCCCCGCGCAGCTCTTGCAGGCAGAAGTTGTAGGCCCAGCAGCACCCCGCAGATGCGCACTGCAACACACGCCCTGCCCTTAGCACCACAGCTTTGTTGCATGAGTACGCGTTAGCAGAGACTTTTCACATTTTGTACCAATGCAATAAAGCAACATTATAAAAGAGTTGCATACGCCTTTTTTTTTACCTCTACCTCCCCCCGATTCTCTCACTGCGATTGGCTGAATGTGTGACAACGCAATAATTCGTTCCGTAAAATATAATACGTCATCATTTCTGCTGTAAAACGCCAGATTATGAACGATTTCTTGCAACAGAAAAGGTCGTTTATAATGCTGGAAATAAAAAAATGGATTTTCTCCTCAATTTCTCACTTTTTCGGAGCTCTAATGGCACAATTCAAATGTGACTTAATGAATATTGAAGATAAATAAATCCTGGTACCACTTGCAAATTTTCATTGAAAAATCAGTCGCCTTCCTAAGAAAATGTTGGTGCGTTTTTGAAAATGTACAATTTTGAGCTCATTTTCTCAGGAAACTTTTCAATTTTCGATACGTTTCATTAAAAATAATTTGAAGCGAAGTTTTTGACGCGTCAATCAACTTGTTGGTACCAAGAACCCATAAAACATAGTCGAGTAAGAGAAAATAATTCACTGTAAATAGGTACAAGATTTATTCACTGTCCTGGCAATAAGAGTTTTTTCTGAGGTTTATCCACTTAGGGCCCGGTAATAACAGTTTTTCTGTCGAAAAATCGTCATTTGTCGGCACATAATTTTAATACTTTCTCTTCTTAAGAAAGTAAAAAACACTTCGAACTTAATCTATTATAGCTTCATTAAAAATTTACTTTTACGTGTTTCCTCGGTGACAATATGTCGAATGCTTTCAGTATGAAGATTGATTATAACTCACACATAACGTATAACGAACAAATGACGGCAGGTATCACCGCAGAAATAAAGTAGATGTTAACTTGACTCGGTTTGTTTTTACTTTCCCAATATACATACTTATATATATGTATGTTTAACGAAAAAGTGGATAAATCCAGTTGCTAAATTAAGAAAAAAATCCTCTAACACGTTGTTTAGCCAAAATTCCTGTTTTGTGGGTCCTTGATACCGAAAAACCAATTTAGAGCAAAATGTCCGCCCGTCCTGTGTATGTGAACAACACTAGCGCCCAGAGGCGTATCTACGGTATGGCAGACATGGCACGTGCCATGGGCGCCACTGACAAGGGGCGCTAATTAGAGGATACCCGCCATAACAAATAACAACAACCCTCATTTGAAGAATCCTGACAGGGGCGCAAATTTGATGCTTGCCATGGGCGCCTGAATACCTAGATACGCCTCTACTAGCGCCTAAACCATACATAGGATTTTTTCCAAATTGAAGAAACCCCGGTCCCTATCTGGCCTTAGTCGAAGCGCTCTCGAAAACTCAAATATTTTCTGTGAAATAGAGCTTCAAATTTCGCATTTACAGTAGCGCTTAAACTACAATTCTTAAAAACGGCTCCAAATTTTTCGAAGAAAATTGCCATTTAGAACGAGATTTTCCTGTTATTTAATATTCTTAAAATAATATTTCCGTTCTACTATTAGGAAACCGGAAAATTAAGAAAATGTCAAAAAAACGTAGTTTGGTCGGCGATAGATGGCAGCTAGCAAGAGGATGTGGTAAGTCCGAATAGCTAGCCGAGACCAAAGGGAACAGAACACTAATACGGGAAAGTCTGTGCCATTCTGTAGCACCACTAGTTTCCTACAATTTTTCGTGTATTGTTTGGACCTGTTTCATTATCGTTATAACCTGTTTCTATTGCAACTGATTAGTTGCATATTGTTTATACCAATTTTAATTGAGTTAATTTGAATTTAGTGAAGTTTAGAGTGTTTAATTTAATTTTTTATGTTGTGATTTTGTGCCATTCTGTTATTATTTACTTAATTTTGCTTTTGTTGTTTGTTGCACCTATTTCAAAGAACATTGTATTTCTTTTTTCGTTGAAATTTATTAATTTTGCATTGTTTAATCAGTTGTTTAGATTTAGAAATTTTAATTTACGATTCAATCAATTCAGTTTTTTTTAGTTTATGTAATTTATTTATTGTGAGTTCTATGTACTTATATTGAGCTATTTTAAAATTACAAAATAACATCTAATGCTCCTAGTACAACTAGCCGTATTTTCAATATAACACACTGTAATACTACTATGATTCAGAGTTCACTTCTTAATTTATCCTATGGATTATAGAGTCACCCACACATTTGTCACATCACAGGTGGCAATATTGTTGCAGGCAAGTGAATACCTTATGTTTCCAGTTCTAAAGTTTTTAACTGATGATAAAAGAAAATTCTATAATTAAACAAGGAATATTGTTGCAAATGATGATTAACCTGAAATAGTAATGAATAAAAATACATTTTCTAAACATATTGTATGTTTATAGCTGAGAGCGATATTGGTTGAAACTGTAAGAAATAAATACAAAAAACAACCATTCATGTCTGCCAAAAAGGAACTGAAAAGAAAGTTCCCTGTCACAGACGTTGATCAGTTTTCTAAGGATGCCATTGGAAACAAAATCTACAGCAGTTTGAGAGCAGGTTATCCACAGAAATGTCTAATTATTTGGTTTTTGTAATATTTTATGAAACCATACAATGTTTCCTATAATGTATGGTTGAACAGATATTTGACAAGTCCTTTTGCATGAACTATTCTGTAGGTCTTGGCATCTATTCATACCCTGTATTCAGAAGTAGTGGGCGATACCACTTTAGATTCTGAAGAATCAGTCTCCCTCAATGTGAATTGTGAAGGGAATGAGTTTTACTTGGGGAATGGGTGATAAATTCAAACACCTAAGGGAAACAGAAAATATAGTTTTCAAGAGAGAGAGTGCTTCTTAATAAATTTTATGATGAACAAGAACTCTGACAACCCAAAGATGCTTGTATTTTTCGATGAAACATGAATGGTAATTTCGTTTACTTTTCTTGTAAATTTTACCTATGATTTTAGTGCCTAGAACACAATAGGAGGTATTATTTAGAAAGTAAACAACTTGATTTATGCTTATAAATTGGATAGGTAGATGTGATAGATTTGTTCCCATAGGAAAGTCATCAAAAACATGAATACAAAAAGATGAGGCCATCCAAAATGGGCAGATGAAGGCAGAATTTTTGCAATAGTTCATGTTGAAAGTAAAAATTGGCTTGTGCAAGATAATTACAATATATTGCTGAGTACATTATCAAAATATATTTTAATTTCTTTTCTGTTAGTATGATAAAACTTAAAATTTGGTGTATTATTAGAAATTAAAGAATGTTAATCATTTCCTTGTACACAATTTCCTTTTTAAATATATTGATAGGAATGAAATAATTTTAGGCACAGGTTTAATTAACGACAGATTTGAAAGAGGCTAAAACTATCATGGTTCTATGAATAGTGAGAATTTTGAAAAGTGAGTCCAACATTTATAACCTTTATAACAATATTTGCAATACTTTTTCAAATGTTTAAAGATGGATCCAGAAACAATTAATAGAAAAATAGAAAACCTTGGTTCATGCTTAATAGTGATGGACTATGCTCCATATCAAGATGGAGAAAAAATAAGTGAGTGGTAAGAACATGAATGAAGTCTGAATATAAAATATAAATAATGTTTAATTAAATTTGTTCAAAGAATTGGTCAGCCCGACCGGGATTCAAACCTGGGCCTTCTGGTTTACGTCCAGCTACTCTGACCACTAAGCTACCGAGTCAACCAGCCCTTTCAATATTATATATAAATAATGTAATTAATACATTTTTTATAGATGTTATAGAATCATGAGGTGTTGTCTGTAACGATGCCACAGTAGTCCTTTTGAGAGAACTATGTAAGCTATACGGTAGTCATATACAAAGGTTTGTTCTGACAGATGTTTGACATTGCTTTTAAAGCATCACAAAATGTAGAAAAGATGTTTGAAATCGTTTTTTCCTAGACATGTTGTTGACAAGATTCTAGAAGACACAGGGCACAATGTCGTGCTTCTTCCTCTATACCACTGCTTTTTAATGCCTTTGAGGAGGTTGAGTCTGAAGCAAAAGATTTTATTCAAAAATACCTTCAAGGCCAGGCAGTGGAACTAAAAGGGCCAAATAGGTTTAAATTGGAGGAGTCAATTAATCAGGTGTGCCAGGCATTATTAAACTTGTTTAAATTTTAAGTAGTAATGTTCAGTATAATTATAACGATATATTTTAATCCAAAAAAACAGTACACAAATAATGTGTTATTATATTAAATCGTGTTCTAAGTTACTTTTATCAATGTTTATTATTTTCACTACTTTGTGATTTCAGTTTCAGTATTGAGTTATATAATCTTCTTTCATCCATATATTCTTGTAAGTGACTCCACATTGGAATAATTATGTGAGGCAGAGAAAAAAAATAATTTTAGAATATTGAAAGAAGGAAGTGGAAAATGTTCCAGAAGTAGATGAATTTACTATAAATTTGGGGAATAATTCTACAGAAGATGATGTTAGTGCAACAGAATAGTCAAGTTAAAATATTACTGACAACAAAAAATTTCAATTTTCTGAAATATTACATGGTTTAATTTCTCTTTTGTAGGAATTGACATGTGACATTCACATTGTAGTGATACCGAATAAATTCAGGTTTATTCTGCCGCAAAATAAACTCCACGCAGGCGGCGACGCGAGAGATGCGAGGCGCCACGGAGGCGACCCGAGGGCCAGGCGAGGCGCCACGGTGTCGGCACCCTTCGCTCCCTAATTTGTCACGGACACGTGTGCCCCAACTCTGGGCGGCCGCTCCGCACACGACCCCTTCAGTATTTTTCCACGACGCCTGGAACTCTTCCCGTCAACCTCCCTAGAGATTCCTAGCCCCTCACACCCCCCCGGTCGTTAATAACTGCCCCTTTTCGACGCAAAATTAAAGCGAGAGGGAGCGATAACCAGCCCCTCTCTCACTCTTTTCTCGGCCTCGAAAACATCCTCTGATTGGGCAGAAAATATCTAATGCGCAGTACCCTTTCGCCAATAGCAGCCAGAATTCGGGTTTGTTCTAGAATATTCCAGAGTCACAGGGATAATTTTGGTGGGGGGAACGAGGTTTCCTAAAACTTGGAGCGACGAGACACAAAAGAGAAGCTTGGGAGCCGTGTTCAGAATCGGACGCAAGTGGCGGCCGCAGGGGGGAACCTGTTATATTCTGTTGTAGCGTTTCGGTTCGATGGACTTAAAAAAAATTATTAAGTTTCTTGTAGAGTTTGGGTACAAGACTTCTGTGACGAACGCAGGCCGCAGAACAGTATTATGAACATTTGACAGCAATTCGTATTATATTACGTCCGATTTACGTGCGAACTCGAGACTCTCTTTTCCTTTGTGAATTTGTGCGATAATTCACGGGCTCATTAGTATCAAAGTATTGTGAGATCGACCGGGAATGAACCGACCGTGTCAGTGAATGAACTGTGCTGACCATTCACCGCAGCGAGCAGACGGCGCTTTTGTGTTCCGGCCGCCTTGGCCGCTACCCTCGCAAGTACTGATCTGGACCTACATTTTCCGAGCGGCGCCCCTCGCCCGCCACGAACCTCGCCAGCCGAACTGCCAGCTGACCTGAGGTCGTTCAACTTCAGTGGGTGGCACAGGCCGCCTAACAGAGGTATTTTCTGTTTGAGTGTCTTATGTCGTACACGCGATCGAGAGGTGTGAACAGTACATCAGACAATCAGTGTTGACTTCCTCTCGACCGGGCGACGAAGAGGAGTTCCCGGCCGCGCATGGCCGTCAAGCGGGAATTCGCGCGCGAAGAAGAGTTTCATCTGATTGTAATCACTTTGTAATTTTTTGTTCTCTTATGTGCATGACATTTCATTTTTTTGTTTTATTTCGATTTTGGGGGCATGCTCGCCAGAGTTATCATCACCAGACCATTAGCGTTTTCTTTTTGTTAATGAATAAATTCAACTTGTTCTAAATTCACATGATTTGACTTCTCATTCAACCTAGGCTCACCGGCTTCCTCCATCTCCGCCGTTTCAGGTAATCTGTCGACTGAGCGGGCCGGCTACCCGTCTGAGGCGCCCCAACCGAAGACGCGAGGGTAGTTGCAATTGGCTTTCCCACCGTGGGGCTCGATTAACGCGAATAATCGTAATTTTCATTTTTTAATATCCCAGATAAGCGCCCTGAGATTTCTCTGCGTAAATTATTAAATTGTTTAAATTATTAAGATGATGGATGGGAAGCACGGTGTGTAGAGAAGTTAATAACTTATGGTCTGTTGAGGATGTCATTTTGTACTGTGTTTTCCTTGTAAGTGTCCATTGTCTTGTGTTGTGTTGTGTTGTGTGAATACCGTGTGCGCGTACTAAAACAAGTGAAACCGCGGTAACATCGTAAAAATGCAGGACGAATCAGGTATTGACGTGACGGGTTGAAGACAGTTTTGAGGAGCCGTCGACGCAAGGTCCCACCTTAAGTGAGATCTTGCGCGTTATGAGAGAAATTTCAGATAACACTGTTGCCAAATTTGAGGAGAAATTTTCAGACAACGCCGCTAAATTGAAAGAAATTAAAGACCAGTCAGATAGCAATGTCGCAAAAATTAGAGGAGAAAATTGCAGTATAATGCCGCGAAATTAGAGGAGAAATCTCAAATAATGCCGCAAAAATTAGAGGAGAAAATCTCAAATAACGCTGCCAAATTACAAGGAAATGTTAGATGAACGGTTCACAGCACATGAGAGGCAAGTGTCGAGGACAGATTTAACCGAATCGAAAGTCATTTGGAAGCCCAAGCAAATAACATTAGAAAGTCTCGAGCAAAACTTAACCATGAAATAGGGATTTTAAAGAATCAGGTCGAAGGCAAGATGCGGGGAAATAGAGGGGAATGTAGAAAAACTCAGTCAGGAGTTGGGAAGGGCACAAGTGGAAACTACCGAAATTTCAAAATTTTTAAAACCGAAATTCAGACCCAATTACAGGCATGCGACGACAAAGTAGAAGCGTGCTGTGAGTCGGTTACTGAAAAGATCATTGAAGTTAAGCAGGAAATGGGCGAAAAATTTAATAAAATCGGACAGAAACTCCATTCAGAAGTGTCGCATATCCACGAAAAGTTCGCGCAAGTAGGCAATATTAGTGAGGAAAACATCAGGGAGAGAGAAGCTAAATTAAAAAGGAAATTGATCGTACTGTCCTAGAATTGGTAAAGGAGGAAATTGAAAAGGAACGCGAGAATTACCCAAATCCGAATTCTGGTGGCTCAGGCCTTCGCTTCCTCATGGGCTCCACCGCAAAACCTGTATTTTCCGGAAAACCCGATGAAAATCCCAAAGTTTTCCTTGACCGGGCGGAAAATTACATGAATCTCACGAAGGCGGGTACCTTCACACTTGAAGGCTAAATTTATGCAAGAATTGTTGAAAGGCAATGCATCTTATTGGATTTCCGCTTTAAACCCTTTCCCTCAAAATTATGAAGAGTTTCGGGAGAAGTTTCTGAATCGATACTGGGGCGAACAACGGAGATATGAGTTCGAGCGGAAGATTTTAGAATCGCGATGGGAAAACCGCCACGGGCAGTCCTACTTAGACTACGCCATGGAGAAAATCTCCGCCATCAAGCTGTGTGACCCGCAGGCAAACGACCGAAAAATCATCTGGTTACTGACAGCTCATTTCCCAACGTATGTACAGAATATTGTCAACAGCGTGGAGTGTAGAGATTTAGAACGTTTCCAAGAACTGTTGGCACAATTTGATAGAACGCGGGACAACTATCACAATGAGAACCGCGACAGAAAATCGCAGGCCCGACGGAAACTACCAAGGCAGGCCGCAGTGGCATAGAGATAATAGGGCCGGAGGGAACGAGGCAGATGATCGGCGAGCGCCGCCCGAATCCCGTGAGAACCGTGGACATCGCGATGAGAGAGATGGACGGCAAAATTCATCCCGGCCGGCTTCAACAAATTAGAAACGTCCCAGCTGTCTCGGTATCTGGGTGACGGACGAGTTTCTTTAGAGATACCATTTCATGCGATCATATCAGTGAATTATGCCTTTTTTGATTTTAACGAAGACGAGGATGTGACTATCAAAGAACGTGCCAGAAAATGCCCTATTATTGAAATCCTTTATGGGAAATTTATGTGTCCAAGCTCTTATTGATACTGGTAGTGAAATTAGTGCTGTGTCAAAGAAATTTTATGCGCGACTTATAAGCGAGCGGATTCCAGTACCGACATTACCTACCGTCAGATGCTATGTCATAGGGGTTGGGAGAAAACGAAGCAAGCCAATTTCAATGCAGGTCCTGATTTCAATTAATATAGGAGATATGTTGTTTGATGTGCCCTGTCTAGTAATTGAAGATCTTAATCATGATGTTATTTGGGGGTTGATTTTTTAAGAGAAAACGGTGGAATAATAGATTTTTCCAGAAATGTTATGAGTTTCGGTGCCGGTAAAGAAATTATTATTCAAGATGACGGGGAAGATAGGATTGATCTTAGCATTTCTAGTGCAACTTGGGAAGGGGGGGAAACGACGAAGGGGATTATTTGCCAAAATGTGCAAAAATGTGATTTTTTGAACTATGATGAACGCTCCCAGTTGCAGACAGTGCTACTTGATTATTTACATGTCTTCGGTCGCCCCGTTCATCCCATTAAAGACTTTTGTTTTCGAATTAGGGTTACCGATGACTCGCCGTTTAAGATGAAAAACTATCCTATTCCACAAGCTTTAAGGGGGAAAGTTGATGAGACCGTCAGAAAAATGATTGACGAGGGCATCATCGAGAGATCAGTGACCGCCTATCTAAATCCGATTGTCGTTGTAAAAAGAAGACGGAGGGGTCAGAATTTGTTTAGACGCTCGCAGAATTAATGAAGTGACCGTTCCAGAAAATGAGGCGCCGCAGAATATTGATGATATTCTTTGGAAGTTTAACCAAACAAAAATCTTCTCAGCTTTGGATTTTTCTAGTTCGTACTGGCAAATTGCTATTCACCCAGACGACAGAAAATTTACAGGATTCCTTTACAACGGCCTCACTTATGTCTGGAAGCGGATGCCTTTCGGCCTAAAGAACAGTGGCGCAGCCTTCATTCGATGCTTAGATGAAAAATTAGGTGACGAACTCAAACGCTTCGTTACGCCTTATATTGACGACCTTGTGATTTCATCTCGAAATTTTCAGGAACATCTTTGTCATTTAAGGCGACTATTAGAATGCCTTTCTACCAATCAAATGAGAGAATGAAAACTTAATTCCAAACTTTATTAATCTCTAAAATAAACTCGCCAGAACTGTACAGCTTACCGAGTAGTTCGTGATAGCCGTGCCTTCACTGTTTAAGAAATAATATTTGTAACCGTAGATTAGGGGATTCAGATTTTCTTGTAGTTTATTAGTTTATTTTATTACTCCATCATTATTAGGGTTAGTGAGTTTAATTTAAGGGTAACTATTTGAATAAGACCTTTTATGTAATTGTTATCACAGAAATTAGTCGTTAGAATTCGGTACCACTTTTTTAAATTTTTTTGACGAGATAAGCATCTCAGGTTTCAAAACTTCTCACCACGCCTTACGAATTTTAAAACACGATGCATATCTCTACTGCGGGAAGGGAGGCCAATGTAGTGATACCGAATAAATTCAGGTTTATTCTGCCGCAAAATAACTCCACGCAGGCGGCGACGCGAGAGATGCGAGGCGCCACGGAGGCGACCCGAGGGCCAGGCGAGGCGCCACGGTGTCGGCACCCTTCGCTCCCTAATTTGTCACGGACACGTGTGCCCCAACTCTGGGCGGCCGCTCCGCACACGACCCCTTCAGTATTTTTCCACGACGCCTGGAACTCTTCCGTCAACCTCCCTAGAGATTCCTAGCCCCTCACACCCCCCCGGTCGTTAATAACTGCCCCTTTTCGACGCAAAATTAAAGCGAGAGGGAGCGATAACCAGCCCCTCTCTCACTCTTTTCTCGGCCTCGAAAACATCCTCTGATTGGGCAGAAAATATCTAATGCGCAGTACCCTTTCGCCAATAGCAGCCAGAATTCGGGTTTGTTCTAGAATATTCCAGAGTCACAGGGATAATTTTGGTGGGGGGAACGAGGTTTCCTAAAACTTGGAGCGACGAGACACAAAAGAGAAGCTTGGGAGCCGTGTTCAGAATCGGACGCAAGTGGCGGCCGCAGGGGGGAACCTGTTATATTCTGTTGTAGCGTTCGGTTCGATGGACTTAAAAAAATTATTAAGTTTCTTGTAGAGTTTGGGTACAAGACTTCTGTGACGAACGCAGGCCGCAGAACAGTATTATGAACATTTGACAGCAATTCGTATTATATTACGTCCGATTTACGTGCGAACTCGAGACTCTCTTTTCCTTTGTGAATTTGTGCGATAATTCACGGGCTCATTAGTATCAAAGTATTGTGAGATCGACCGGGAATGAACCGACCGTGTCAGTGAATGAACTGTGCTGACCCATTCACCGCAGCGAGCAGACGGCGCTTTTGTGTTCCGGCCGCCTTGGCCGCTACCCTCGCAAGTACCTGATCTGACCTACATTTTCCGAGCGGCGCCCCTCGCCCGCCACGAACCTCGCCAGCCGAACTGCCAGCTGACCTGAGGTCGTTCAACTTCAGTGGGTGGCACAGGCCGCCTAACAGAGGTATTTTCTGTTTGAGTGTCTTATGTCGTACACGCGATCGAGAGGTGTGAACAGTACATCAGACAATCAGTGTTGACTTCCTCTCGACCGGGCGACGAAGAGGAGTTCCCGGCCGCGCATGGCCGTCAAGCGGGAATTCGCGCGCGAAGAAGAGTTTCATCTGATTGTAATCACTTTGTAATTTTTTGTTCTCTTATGTGCATGACATTTCATTTTTTTGTTTTATTTCGATTTTGGGGGCATGCTCGCCAGAGTTATCATCACCAGACCATTAGCGTTTTCTTTTGTTAATGAATAAATTCAACTTGTTCTAAATTCACATGTTTGACTTCTCATTCAACCTAGGCCACCGGCTTCCTCCATCTCCGCCGTTTCAGGTAATCTGTCGACTGAGCGGGCCGGCTACCCGTCTGAGGCGCCCAACCGAAGACGCGAGGGTAGTTGCAACATTTACAGAAGAAAATATTTCTCCTTTTCATTGAACTGTCATCTACCGATTGATGATCTATCGACTGGTAGCATTTGATCTTCTTCCCTGAACTTCAAATGGATTGTGGTTTACTCATTGGCAATTCCCTAATATTAATCCCACAATGATTTACCTCCAATAATTTTACAACCCCTACCAGTATTGCATGAATGTATGTTTGACTGTTTAAATAAATGACCTTTATTACTTGTAGGCTTAATAGGCCTTACTAATCATGCATGCCCAGGGCCTATCCGATGGAAATGAGTTGATATGTGATCATCAAAAATTCTTATTTCTTAAACAATCAATGTACAGACCTAAGCCTATTATGTATTTACTTCTTTTTAGCTTATACTCCAAGCTGCAAATTACTAAGTAATTGTAAAATCATGTTTTAAATGTGAATTAATGAAGATTTATTTTTTTCTGCTTCAGTTGATTCAATAAAGTATTTTTTATTTTTATAGTATTTGTTATTAGCGCAATTATCCCTACAACACATTTTGATCCAAAACGTATGATACAAGAAATGAATGATGAAATAAGAAAACCCCAGACATCCATGAAATAACATTTTTCGGGAGGGACAAAACACTTCTTTCAGCAAGAGAGATGTTTTATCCTTTTTTCCATTTCAAATTTAATAAATATATGAGTAAAGTTAAAATTGAACAAAATTTTAAATAAAAAAAATTGTTTTGAAATCCATGGACATATAGAGTACCTTAAATGTATCTCAAAATAATGAAAAGCTAGTAGTGCTGTTTTTATTATCTTCCGTCAATGCAAAGAAAATCATTTCTACATATTGAGATATGAAGTAAGTATTATTACAAACACAGTGTGGGGTTTCTGGGAAAACATTTGGGAAGTGTATCCTTCAAGAATTTTAATGAACCAAATTAGAAACAAACTGTGGTCATTTCAAATGGCAGACAATTCAGATATCTTTATTATTAGCAAAATTGTAGGTATGGTTCAGGTACTAGTGGTGTTCACGTACGGACGGGCAGACAAAAAGACGGACGGACGTTTTGGAAGACGAAAAAAAAAATCAACCATTGTTTCTGTATCAGGAGAGCCAAAAAGGTGCATTTCAGTTGAAATCTAAAAATCGATTTTCCACAGCATGACATAATTATATTACGTATATCCTCCGTATATGCGTACTATACGAGAAAGTAAAAACAACTTGGTTTGTATCGGTATATGTTAATATTTCTCGAATAGACGGCTTTATTAAGTAATAAATTAATTAATATTTAATAATATAATTTATTAAATAAAACAAAATCTTACTGTAATTTACTCGCTATCGGATCTTCAAAAAATTAAAACTATCATAGAACGTGGTAGCCGTATTGTCTGGGAACATCTGAAATGCGATGATTTTATTTGCTAATTTTACTGCGCATTCACGTTTTAAAATTTAAAAAAATGTTTTGGGTCATATTTCTGTCTGAAACAGGTAATTTTCTACAGTATTTGAGCAATATTTCAATCGAATATAAACATATACTGGATATTACATTTATACATTTTTCGATCACGAAATATTTTGGCTGCATTTCACTGAGATTACCATCAAAAGAGCGCGAGATTAACAAGACATTTTTTGGCTGCAAGAAAATAGAGGTATTTTTTCCCTTCTTATTATTTACAATTTTTTACGAATTTCGCCCACACTTAGCCAAAAGACCAAATATGAGAAATCATAAAATACTTGGAGAAATTTGGAATACTTCCTGTGATTCACCTCAATTTCGAAAAAAAGACTTTGATCGGAAAGGAATTGATTTGATACGAAAGAAATTGGCGGGTAATGCTTCACGCTTTTGAGTCACCGTTCGTCGATTCACTTTGCAGTGCGCGCCAAATGTGTGAGCAGATGATTTCAGTGCGTCTCGCGTGGCGGGCCAATTTAACAAGATTACTCTGCTGTTGGTTAGATTTTTTGATGTGTGCGTTTATTATAGTGCCTTTTGTGAGAAAAGTGAATTTGTTGAGTGGAAGAAAATGAACATTTTTGTACAGATGAACTTCAACGATTTTCACCGAGTTCTGGTCCCGGGACATCTATTAAAGGTTAGTTTACTTGATTTTTATCCGACGTCTTACATCTGTGATATTCTGTCTTCCAATTCATAGCGTATTTTTATTCGTGTGGCATGTGAGGACTATTTCCGTACTTATTGCTATTTTTATATGAGCTACATCCCTATCAAACTAGTGAAGAATTAATTGTACCACAGTTTCTGGGTTGATGGTCCCCATCTCGATCAGGTTTTTCGTCCAGTTTCCCTGATCCTTTGAGAAAATGCTGAGATGGTCCCTTGTTTTGCTTCTGGACATGAGTGTAATAACTGTATAACTTCATTATTTGTGTACGTCTTATGAATTTCAGTGGGAAATATAGTTATTCAAATTATCATTTTCCATATTGTCGCGACAAAAAGTATCACTCTTTCATGAAGAACATGAGGGTTAAGGGCTCAAATTTATAGCTAATTTACCTTTGAAAATATATTTTATTATATAGGAGAGAATATTTTGTCAACAAAACTTGAAAATAAAAACGCTCTTTTTCTGTATTCAAAATTTTACTAGAATATGGTTTAGGATAGAATTCACAGAATTATGAAAACTTGCTCAAATTTCACTTCTCCCCACAGCTCGTTACTCACAGTTTTAAACTGTTTTGACGTAAATAAATAAATTTATCTTAGGAAACCTCACCTGCGATTCGAAATGTCGAATAAGAAATGATTTAGTTGTATCCATGTTTCTATTTGAATGGAACGAGGAGGGCGAGAACACATGCATGAGTAATTCAAATGTAACAATTGAATGCGTACTGACATTATTATTTATATTCACAAATTATTTATATATACAAATTTATAAGTGCACAAAAAATCGTTAACATTAAATAAAAAAATAAAGAGATGAAGTAAGAAAAAAATATTTTCATTAAAATAAAAAAACCACTTATGAATCATACACAAAATTTTCACAATAATGATACGTAACAAAAAAATTAGTAAAACATAGACTATGAAGGCACCGAACGCATTGTATGCAAGTCCCTTTTTCATTTTCCTTCAAAACTACTCTGATTCTGGAGGTTTTGAAAACACACTTCTGTAGGATTTTTAAATTCTGCGTTGTTGTAAGCTAGTCCTGCTAATTTCCAGCTATGCCGATGGGACAATTTGAATCTAGTCCTCGCCCTTCCGAACCTGCAACGTGAACAACCGTCCTGGTCTCTCAGCACGCCCTCCGAGGCGAGAGCCTGCCGACAGATAAGCTGATGGCGCGGCGCGGGGCCAGCGGCGGGCAGCGATTCCCGCACGTGACAGGCGGTGAGGTCATGCAAAGTATGAATACTAATTTTTACCCTGCGAAAACACCGTTTGCAATGCTTCGTAGCAGTTAAAATTTGCACATATGGATTTTGAAAGTTGCTGAACAAGCTGGTAAAATTTCATGTCGATCTGAGTATCCAGCACGGTGAGTGTTGCGTGAAAAGGTCCACAGAGAAGCGAGTGGACGCTTCTAAAGGCCAAAAGCACTTCAAAGTTGGACTCTGCGTCGTCGATTATGAATTATCTTATTAATTACACTGGTCTACAAATTTAACCTTTTATAGAAAAGTTACGTTGAATTCAAAAGTAAATCAAAATTTGTCTCTTATCACGTAAAGTTTTTATGTCACAGTTCAGTAAATTTTTAACAGTTGTTGTATTTTCACAAACGAAATCAAAAATGTCCAACATACCTAAATGGTGAAAATTGATTGTGTCCTCACATTTTCATCTGGTTAGTAACAATTTAATCACAGGAAATCTTGAAATTTCTAATTATAACATTAAATTAATATGCTTTCAAATTGATTTATAAGTTAATTTTTAGAATATTTCTAATATATATATATATATATATATATATATATATATATATATATATACACATATATACACACACACACACACACACACACAGTCATTCCAGTGATCTCCTTTGGGAAATTGTAATAATCGTAAACACGTTTGCAACTACTGCTGGGCAGGAGCTCATTATTCGGGAAATCCACTAAAAGGTGAAAATTGATGATGTCCTTGAGTATTTTGCCTCAGGAACGTCCATTTGAGAGTCTGGCAATAAGCAACTTGAACTCCACTGCCCTTGGTGCCTTTTCTCAATGCATGCAACGCCCTAATGGAAGCCTTCTCAGTGTTCGTCGCTTACAACCCCAGATTTTCGGAAAAGAAATTCAAGTGAGGGGGAAGGAAGAGACCTATTACAGCCAAAGTCTTCGTATGATTTAAGTAACAGTTTTACTAGTTCCCTACAGTTGTCGATTTTTTGTTTCCTAAAAAGTGTTCAATGAAATTCTTGTAGGAAATCCATGCACATTTTTCTAAATTATTTAACATTCCGTCAGAAATTTGATCTTTCACACGTTCTCTTATTTGTGGTCCGACGATGAATTCCCTCCTTACTTTTTGCATAACTAATTTTTGTAAACGTCCCTTTCAAATACGGAAAGCCCCTTTCATTTCTGTCCTTGGTTTTCACGAAATTCGTCATCAAACATAATTTTATATGAAGAGAGGGGAGAAATATATTTTTTCTTCGAAGAAAGGGAACACTGATAACAGCTTTTACATCTAGCGTGAAAGATTTACGCGAAATCCAAATAGTCTTTTTGAAGTGGCTTTTAAGATTCCTACTGTCCCACTCGCACAAAAAATTGCAATTTTTTTTGGTTTTGAATTTGTAAACATAAAAAAAGTAGGGCAATTCCTTAAGATCTCCACGTATGTTCCTGGGAAATTTTTCTTACTGAATATTCTCTAGAATTATCTTCATATTTCCATAGGTTTCTTTCATATTAATAACTTGGGCAAGTAGAACTTGTGAAGACAATTGTGAAGGAGGACACCCTTAAATCAAAATTATAATGAATTAATAAACAAACGCCATTCCTCTGATTATGAGCACGTCCTAGAGGGTCTAGCACTGATGAAATGTTATTACATTACACTACATCACCTTGAGAAAAAATCCTTAAATGCCTCTTGATGATTTCGAAATCAGCATACCCTAATTTCGGGATGAAGAAGGTTCCATTATTTTAGTCGTGATCTCAAAACCTGTTTCTTCGGGAAAAAATGAGGCACTAAATCATTCAGATCTGAAGGTTTTGAGATTAGGAACCTCAAAACACCAAATAGAAGGCAGATATGAAAACATTCTTAACTCGAAAGAGTATCAAAAAATAATTATTGATTTCGTTAAGGAAATTAATGTTTACAATTGCATTTAGAGGAACTTATAATTATACTAATGTTGTTTGTACTGCATTGAAAGTAATACATTGAATGTATTCATTTGCAATTGTAAAATGTATGTATCTGTGTAGTCACTAATGACATTTATGTCGATGCGACGATAAATAAACTATATAAAAAAAACCTGAAAACTTGAATCGTGTTGATCATCATCGTGATCTCTACTCTGATTCTCGTCTGAACTGGAGTTTTAAATTTCATCGATAGATTCTGCGTAAGATGGTATTGGGAGACCTTCACTGTGAGAAACAGATCGAATTGCTGAAGGCGGTACTTAAAAGAGTGCTTTGATTTTATTTTATTTCCGTTGTATTAGTGAAAGAAAAGTAATCGTTCGAAGAATCTTCCGGCTCTCTGCACATCATGGAGGCAGCCAATAGCACATTACAAGATCAGTGTGTGAAATACCTTTCAGAAGTAACGCACGAGACGTGAGGGACCCAAATGTTGACGTGACCAAACTGACTGACCATTGGAACAGAAGTAAAGATAACGGCACTTTCGAACAAAAGGAGTAAATGGGAGATAAGGGATAATCATCCACAACAATAAATTATAATATTTATTACAACATGCCCGAAGTTAACTTTCGGGAAAACAATTTCCCATCTTCAGTTAGACTTGCCCAAGCAACGTGGATGTTGTAATAAATATTATCACTTATTGTTGTGGACGATTATCCTTTATTTCCCATTATGGATTACCACAAGATATCTGCTACCACATGGGAAAGGAGTTAAGTTTCTTCTTTGCTCTTTAAATGTTAACTCCCACTCACATAAGAGAAACTATACGGATGGTTTACTCTTTCGTGGCAATTTTGTTCTCACACACGAATGAAAGTTACCAATAATTTCAGATAGTCAAACTTTTGCAATTTTCCAAAACACAGAGTTAACCGTGAGAATCGGACCTATACTATCTTAATACGTGTATTTTACTCTATTCTTACAAGAAATTTAAAGAAAAATTGGGAGCTGTTTTTGCGAAAATTTTGAAAATGTCCGGGGGGCTTCATGTAAAGTACCCACAAAAATTAATGAGTGTTTTTCAAAATCGCAGAGTTTCGACTCAGGCAACATGGACAGGGGTTTCTTAAATTTGAAAAAAATCGTACGCGGGTCATTCCATATTAAATCAACACAGTCATTTTACATCACCATCTCAGATTCAGATGAAATTTGACACATAGGTAGCATGAATGAAGAATAAGAAAACTACAAATTTTGAGTAAAATATTTCCACCCGTTTGTAAAGTACAGCCATATAAAATTTTACAAAATTGGGTTCCCGAAAATTTTGAAATAATTTGAAATATAATTTGAAAAAAAATAATTGTATAATTTGAAATAAAATGCATTTTAAATCAGTAAAATCTAGAGTCAGTAAATATTGTGCATTTTAAATAAAGATTACCATATGAACCCATTGCAGTCCATTTTTTAAACTTGCACCATCTGTTTGGAAATATACAAGGATTATTTTAAAATTTTTTCAATTTTTTTGAAGACGAGTATTTTGAAAAAACTCAAAATCAAAATTTTAAATTCAAATTTGAAAAACTTTTTGAACGCAACCTCTAGTGAGTTGTATATCTTATAAAAGGCCATAAAGAAAGCTGCAAAATGACACCTGTTCCAGCTCTATCTTAATTTGGTGAGGTTCTACATCAATTTCAAAATTTTCGGGAACCCATTTTGCAATCTTTTACATGGCTGTATTTCACAAACGGGTGGAAATATTTTACTCAAAATTTGTAGTTTTCTTATTCTCCATTCATACTACCCATGTGTCAAATTTCATCTGAATCTAAAATGGTGAGGTAAAATTTTAATTAAAACTGTGTTGATTTAATATGGAATGACCCACGCACAGTTTAGGCGCTAGTGTTGTTCACATACCCCGGACCGACAGACAGACAGACAGACGGACAGATAGACGGATGGACGGATGTTTTGCTTTCAATTGGTGTTTGGGTATCAAGGACCGACAAAACAGATATTCAGGCGACATCATGTGTTACAGGATTTTTTCTTTATTTAGAAACTGTATTTATCCACTTTTTCATGATCAGGGCTCGTCAATGAATTTTTTCTGCCAAAATCCGGCGTTTCTTCGCGCAGCATTATATAACTTTCCTTATGCTACCTATATTACTCCGTGTATACGTACGTATACGGGAAAGTAAAAAGGATCTAATTTACACAATTCAACTGCTTTTTTATTCCTGTTTCTTTCTGAACAAATACATTATTTTCTTTTGTAAATAATGAATATTTTAAATGTTTCTGTAGTGTTTATATGTTTCTGCAATGCAAATTTGTGTTTAAAAAGTATTTTTTGAAACCAACTTTGGAGTACTCATTGCGGCTGTGTTATTCGGATTATCTAAGGAGTTCAATAGACAAAACGTGCTTTGGGCCCCCGAACACGCTGAATACGTGGGAATGCCTCTGAAACTCGTTAGAGGAGGAGGCCATGTGCTGTGGGAGGTGGTTGGCGAGAGCTGCTCCTAAGGGAATCGCAAAGGGCTGTTCTTTCCCAGTCCCTTTTCAGGGCTTGCCCCCCCCTCCACTCCGTCTCATGGGGCAGTTTCGCAAAGACGTGAGTATTGGATGAGTCGTCAAGTTGGAAGTCGAAGGCTGAGGCGCTAATAAAGAGAAGGTGGTAGGGGCGGCCGTGGATGTGAATAAGTGAGGAGCGTGCGTGTGTTGCCGGCGCCAGCCACGAGGGGCGCGGGCGCAGGTCAGGGGTGCCGCGGCGCGCGAGGCGGAGGGGACATCTCGGATGAAGGCGCAGGCGGTGGACGCTGCGGCGGGGGCGGGGGCGGGGAGGGGGCGTGGCAGCGAGGAGGCCCCGCTGGGAAATTGGCCGAGAGAGCGCACGTCATGGGGCGAGGCTCTTTTCAGATGGCGAATTCAAGACGAAGCCGCCTCTTCATGTTCAATGAGAAAGAGTTTCTTGATGCAATTCGACGGCGAATAACAAAGAGCGGCTAGTGGGAGTCACGTGGTGCGCGCCTAGGCCCCTCCCTGCGCTTCCACTTCTTGGCGCTGGAAAAGTCCTGCGACGAAGGAGTCACCTGTGTTGTCCTAGCTATCAACATACCTAGAAACGTTAGGAGTGTTATTACTGCACTGGCTAAAGTTAAAAATAGAGGCGGAGCCTGGATTTTTAATTTGGACGAGACGGTAATAATACCAACATTTTGTGGTAAGTTCAGCATTTTATTGGTCACCATAAAATCTCACGATTTATGCGAAAATTTATATTACTGGGATATGAAACAAATGAATTCTACTTCTGCGGCACATTAATCGATATTGTTGGATGTTGCTTAGGATGTATCTATTTCAACAATACATTCGCATACTGTGGCTTGGAGATGGACGCTAAAAAATTCGTCTCTTCCGAAAGAAATGTTTGATCCCGCTGAGGAAGTCACACGGGATTTAATCCCAGAAAAATCCAAAGGACGGTACGAAAAGTCATAACAAGAATTTAAGGCTTGCTAACCGCAGCTTCGTGTCAATGTTGCAATCTCAATATTGCAGGAGTGCCAAAAATTATAGCCACCTATCTTGGTCTTCCAGACGCCGAAAAATACACCGGTCACTCTTTAAGAAGCACTTCGGCTACGGCATTGGCCGATTCAGGAGCTTCGGTTACACATTTGAAACGTTTTGCTGGGTGTCGGAGCTCTACCGTAGCCCCATGTTGTAAATAAGGAATAAAATTCCTACAAAAAAATGACTATCGACGAGTAATGTGATGCATCGAATTCCAGAGGCGAAGATTGGAGAAGATATTCATTTTATGGATATTCATTTCAGAAGAATTCATTTCATGGACATGAAAATAATGCTAATTTTCTAATTTTTCTAATCGCACAATTAACAATGAGCATACCCCAAAATAATGAGTTACTTTTATTCCTATTGGTCTTCTAAATTGCCGTGTTGTTTTTTTCGTAATAAAGTTGGCTTGCGATGAATCGGTGGTTGTTTGTTACGTTGCTAAGGATGTTAAACCTGTAGCTAAGGATGTTAAATTTCTTAACATACAGCTAGGTACAAGTGTCCTTGACAAACCTGAAGGATTGTAAGTTAACAGGAGTTAAGAACGCATATGACCGATAATAGCTATTAACACCCCGTTTCTCTCGGAATCAGTAGATATGCGATTACTCTCGCAGAGTATTTATATATACAGCTTTGGGGAACCAAAATATGTCCGAAGCGAAAGGAAACAAGAGACAATACGTTTTATATAATGCAATAGTTTATGTAATCATTTTACCAACATGATGTTCCGTCATGTGGCAAACTATGTTTTAAAAGAAACAATAAAACTAAAGAAGATTTTTCAGGCGCGATTCAAAAATATTGGATCAAATAATTTGGCAAGATATGTTGTAGGATAAAAAGAAATAGCTCATCACTAAAGAATAACCTTGCGTACTTCATTTGTCACATTTATTCAGCCTTTGATATTGTATTATTTTCTTCAAACAAAATATACTCCTAGAAATCGAACGTAACTTTAAGAATTCATGTGAAGTAATACTGAATTCAAGTCCTCACTTAACAGTCAAATATCAAAGGTGGAAGGGGGATCGCCGAATCGCACCGTATTTTCGAATCTCTGTTTGGGGGGGGGGTTACAGTTTCATCGTTTAGGACTTTTATCATCAGACCTTTTTCAAACCTTAGCTGATAGTTTCGAATTTCAGCACTTGCCGGATTTTTTACTAAACAATTCGAAATCGCTTTGTGGAAAATCCGGCGTTGTCTTACAAGCAGATCAGCCTGGACACAGCTTAAAATCTTATGTATGTCTAGGTAGAAAACAGTTTTGCATTCAAAGTAACTTAGTGAATGTTAAAATAAAGGGTGGTGCTACAACAGATCCTACATTATCGCGTAACCGTTATGTAGGTTTTTTTTACCGCATTTTGTGTCCATATTAAAACATCTCAACAATCGCTTGTAAAACTCATTACCAATCAAAATGTATTAGTGTATGCAATCTAATTCTTTAAAATCTAATACAAAACAAACTTCACAACAAAAAACTGTGGTGCATACAGCAAGAACCATCGCCCAACATTGTTTTCGATGAAATTTTTTAAATTTTCGATAGAGCGTTCACCAAAAAGAAACCTTGCGTCATTTTTGTAAGCGTCTGATAGTGGACGAAAAAGTTAGAGCCGTTGATGAGAAAATAATTTTTGTAAAGAGTATTTCACGAAATACTCTTTACATTTACGCATTTTAATTTCTTTTTTCTCAAAGCCGAGAACCCATAAAAAATGTCAGAGATTCAATTTGTGGTCTCTCTCAAAACTCTCTGAATTTTCAAAAAAAAAAAAAAAAAAAAAAAAACTTAATGTTTATCGTTTTTTCGCCGCGTTCTTCAAGTTCAGTATTGAAGATTAAGATGTTTTGAATGAAATATGTTCTTCCAAATTAGATCATTAAATGATGGCCCAACTTTTTCAAAGTAGGACTAGTTCTCACGTAATTGTTTGTGAATTTTTATTGATAGTTTTAAATACGAAGTTTTTGAAAAAGTACTCCCATTTTTTTTTTCATTTCTTTTTTCTCCGATAGTGCAAGATACGGCTATAAAAATGACGCAATTCCGATTTGCATATTCTAAAATTGCAAAAGTGTCAAATGATGCAAGAGAGAGTGTTGTGTTGAAAGAGGTTGCATGAAGAACGACTGACGGAGGTAGTAGGCGACCCAGCCGCAGGTGTAGCCGGCCACGAGCAGCGGCGCCTGGTCCAGCTCCCGCAGCACATGCGCCAGCACGGCGCCCTCCGCCGCCTCCGCCAGCAGCACCGGCGGGCTCCACAGCAGCCAGGCCCGCAGCAGCTGCGCTCGCCCCTGCGCACAGACGCACACTCCTCAGCCTCCCCTCCCCTCCGCCCCTCCCCACTCACTCCCCTCCCCCCGCCAGCAGCACAGGCGGGCTCCACAGCAGCCACGCCCGCAGCAGCCGTGCCCGCCCCTGCGCACCCCCCTCAGCCACTCGTCCCATCCATCCCTCTCGCCCTCCCCTCCCCACCTCCGCCAGCACACCGGCGGGCTCTACAGCAGCCACGCCCGCCCCTGCGCACAGACGCACAATCCTCAGCCCCCACCTCCCCTCCCTCTCCTTCCCCTCAGCCACTGCCCCTCCCTTCTTTCACCCGTTCTCCTCCGCCCCACCTCCCCTCTCAACCGCTCCTTCCCTCTCCCACCCCTCCTCCTCCGCCCCCCTCCCCCTCCAACGCTCTACCTTTCCTCCCCCACCGCCACCACCAACTCCTCCCTCCCCTCCGCCTCTCCTCTTCTCACTCCATCCCTCTTCCTCCTCCCCCTGTTCCAGCATTAAAACTGCTCGCTTCTAATACATTCTGAAAACAGCAATATTTACGATTGTCAGTTTACTTCTACGAAAGAATAATTGATAATCCCGTTCGTGACCGGTGGGATATATATGTCCCAGCTCGAGAATTTTGCTGGGATACATATAACCCTCTGTTGGTGCATTCTGTACTCTTGCGGAGAGTGTGTGTACTGTGTGCCAATGTGTAGTTAGGAATGATTTCATGATTTGTGTGTTTTATTCTTGATGGTGCATATTCGTTCCTCGTTTTTGAGTTTTATTTTTCCCTCTGCGTTTTATTTTGTTACAAGGTTTGTTTTTGATTGTTTTCAATTATTTACTTGATTACATTACTACTAAAATTATTATTTTTCAAATGCGCCGGTTACATGTAATTTTGCGAATTTTTGGTCTCGTCGCTGTTCCAAAAAGTTTCCTCATTTGTTCAGTTTCCTTTTTTCTGAATCTTTTATGTTGTATTAACATTTCGTTGTATTATTGAATTCATTATATTGCATCCAAAATTGATTTCTGAGATTTTTCAATAATTACGACGATACGCGTTTTTTACAGTTACAGGTTCGGTTATTGAATAGAGTCAAGTTTTACCTGTTTTGGCACTCGGAACGAGTTGTTTTTGGTTTGTTTGTTTGTTTGTTTGTTTGTTTGTTTGTTTGTTTGTTTGTTTGTTTGTTACATATTTCGTTCCCACTTCGCGTGATGTTTTGACGAGCTTTAGTAAACTAGTTAAGAGAGAACGCTTGGCCTTGAAACGGTACCAATTCGTAACAATGCAGCTGTCAGTGGAGTCGACCCGCGCGTATTACTTCGCCGCGATCTGGCGAGGCGATCCGTTGCAGCGCCACTCAGCTCCCCTGATTTTCAACAATGCGATGTATTTCGCCGCGGACAATCAGCTATCTGCCAGGCTGTCGGTTCTATCAGCAATCTGTCGGTCATGTTTGAAAGCATTTGACAGTTGAAGGTTAGTTTCAAAAATCTCCCAAAGCACATCATTGAAAGAAATGACTCTTCCCCACTTGTTTGACATTAGCGCGCGGATTGTGGAAAAATGTAGATTAATTCCGATTTTATCTTTGATTTTGGGGTGGGGCTATCAACCCGAACGTGTTCAGGCTGGAATTTATTTATTCTTTTATACTTTATTAGCGTCTTTGCCTTTGTTAATTATTTTATTAAGTTTTTATCAGTTGAATGGGACCTTGTATTTACGTCGATTTTGAGGTAACGAGATTAATAATTTGTATATTTAAGTATGATTGTTGCGTTTTTTGGTAAAGATACCTATGTGTATGGTTCATTTATTGTTACCTAAGGCTAATGTTGAGGCTCCTATTTGTGGTTCTGTGGTGTTGGCGGGTGTGCTATTGAAATTAGGTGGGTATGGGTTGATGTTTTTAGAATTATAATTTCTTGTTGTTTAAAACATAATTTTGTTTGAATTTGATTTGGTTTGTTGTTTTTTAAATGAGTTCAGTGTGTTTAGATCAGGTTCATTTGAAGTCTTTAATTGCTTATTCTTCTGTTCGTTTGAGGATGCTTTTTAGTGGTTTAATGACATTAACTTCATGAGGGTTCTATAGTTGTTATTTGACAATAATTGATAATGGACTATGTTCTTCTGGTTTTTTTTGTTTCTCTAATATTGTTTATGAACGGTTAGGAAGCCGTACATTAATGTTATCTCCGGCGCCCGACCTTTGAAATATATTCGGCACGGCCGAGAACAACGCGAAATACCGTGAGATATTCCATCGTGAAGACGGGCCCCCACGCACCATGAAATAAAAACCCAAGTATAGACATGCAAAGGACAATTACCATGACGCACTCTTATTTTCAAGAAGGATTTCGTTTTTAATTTTATTTTTAATTAATTAATTTTGTTTTTTTGTCAAAACCTGGCAATTTTAAATAACATTAACATTGACAGCAACGCACATTGTCGAACATGGACAATTTTAAATAAATACATAACAAACGGTTTAAAGTCCTTCCTTTGATTATCGGAAAAGCCCTTTTGATTAAAGTATGCACTGCTTCTGTGAAGTGCAGTTGACTTCCTAACGCTGTCTTGAGCATTCGTGCACCAATAACTTGTCGCATTACGCAGGTTGGGCCATTTGTTCATTGCGTTGGGGCTTATTAACTTTGATCGGGCAGTGGCTTGTGCTGCTTCGGCGGCGACCATGTGGACTAGCGCTCGGGGGGAAAGATCTGCATGACCAACGCGTAGAGGGACGATGGAAATCAGCGTTGCCAGATTATTTATCGTCCAAGTCGTGATTTTTAACAAATTTTAGAGAAAAAGTAGTGGTGCTACACCAGCACATACTTTCCCGTGTTATTGGAAACAGCTACGTAGGATTGAAATATTGCACTCTCTGCCGTACTAAAATCTTAGCTATTATTCGAAAATGTCCAATTCAACCAAGAAGCGAACAATTCACTGTTTCCTTCGCAGTGTTGTCAAAACTATGAGATTTGTACAACTTCATAAAAATATAATACACAAGTTTCGTAAATTTGTATTGGAAAAATAAGCCTGACACCATACAGCCATATCAAGTCACAACAAATACAGGTAATTCACAGAAATTTGCGACAGCGAAAAGAAATTCCATTGTTGCATTCCCTGCATTGTCGATGGGATGTGTCTGGGAAATCGACCAAAAATTCGATTTTCTGTTTTTATTTTAATAAATTAGTTTGTAATCCTGGGAGTATTTTCCCAGATTTTTATCTTTGTCTGACACCAGGAAGTGCCTTTAAAATCTAAAGACTACGACAATGCCGTCTAAATCATCAGGCCTATTGGCAGACTGGCATCTTGTTTCTGACGTCAGTACTTGTAGTCATAACATTATAGCGTGTTTTGCGTGTGAATAAGTGTGAACTGTGAATTTTGTGTACAGAAGTACTTGAGAACAGCGCTTTTGTCCACTTTATTTTGTAATAATATCTAGATAATATCTAGAGGATATGTGTAGACGAGCAATTGGTTGATCAGAGAAGGTAAATTCTCGTAACAAATTGTAAGAACGTTTAGAAGTTCGCGTTTGTGGTTTCCGCGCACTCCCACAATGAAACTGCTTTCCATACAATTCAACCCCAAAGTTTAAAACAACAACAGAGCATGCGTTCTGGTACACCGGAGAGACATTTAGTTTGTTAAATGATAAGGACAAGACTGTGGTAGTGCTCTGAATGGATGAAACATTCTTGAAGTCAAGTAGTGTTGACTATAAAGGAGGAAGTATGGACGGAAATGTCATTAATGAAGAAAATTAATCAGTAGCTTGTGTGTTCATGGTAATTAGTATGCTTTCATCATGTAGTTGATATATTTCCGGTCAGGAAATTGACAGGTGAATTGCTTAACCATTTTATCAAAACCATAATTGTATGGCTTGAAAAGATTGGTTTTGAAGTGATTGCAGTTATTTCTGTCAGTCCAGTGAACCAAAAAGCCTTTCATTGTTAGATCCTCCAAAACTAGAAATCGCTTATGAACATCTATGCAAATCTCA